>JAQPPZ010005913.1:0-514323 GCA_028583015.1 Wollemia nobilis
AGATATCTGAGTTATTAATGCACACTGCTATATTTGGTTATTGCAATTAAGGACATTAATTGATATTGGTTTGGAAAGAAAGTAAAAAGTGATCTTATACTATTCAACCCCCTCTTAGTATAAGCTT
This sequence comes from Wollemia nobilis, assembly GCA_028583015.1. NCBI lineage: Eukaryota > Viridiplantae > Streptophyta > Pinopsida > Araucariales > Araucariaceae > Wollemia > Wollemia nobilis. The sequence continues at coordinate 128 of JAQPPZ010005913.1, forward strand.
GTTTTCTTCAGGAGCAACCTCCAAAGAGAGTGTTGAGTTAGGTGGAGCAGCCTCCATAGATATTACTGAGTCAGGGGGAGCAACTTTGATTATCAGAGATGGTTTTTGTAGTGATTGTGGTTTTTCCTTTAGAGGTTTTGCCATCAATGACAAAGGGGGGGATTGTTGGCAATTTGAGTTATTTTATGTTTTCATTGATGTCACATGAATCATTGATGTCATATGGATCACCTTGAGTTTTGATGAGCAAATGATATTTTGGAAAGCATTGATAAAATCAGGGTTTTTGTGAAAACCAATGCATGCAAAATAAAAGGTTTTATTTAAAACCATGGATGGCAGATTTGAAATGGGTTTTTCTTAAAACCCAAGTTTACCTTTCGTTTCATCGAAAAATTTGCCCTAGTGATAGAGATATTTAATTTTAAATATTTAGTTTAAATTTTAATTATTTAAAATTTTAATTTTAAAATTAAAATTTTAATTTTAATTTTAAAATTAAAATTAAAGTTAGCGTTGACGTCTAAAGAAAGAGGGAAAATCAATAATGTGCCGGTGTCATCGAAAATGAGCAGAAGACTATAAAAAGGGGATCCTAAGGTTCATTTGAAATTAATCCTTGCTCGTGTTAATCGTTTGCTAAGCATCCGAAGAGAGCTCATGCAAAAATTATTTTGAAAAGGGAGACAGTGAATAAATCCAAGGTTGATTGAAATTCCAATACATTGTGGGCAGAGTGGCACATTGACAATTGGGTTTTTGTTAAGGTGTGTGGCAACGCTTTATGTCAAGGTTTGAATCTCCTTGACTTCATTCAAATGCAGTGGAAGGAAAGCGCTCGAAGCGCTTTTTGTTTACGTGGAAGGGAGGAAGGACTTAAGGCACATCGTGTCTTTTCCTTTTGAACGAGCAGCTAGCTCATGTGACAACCTTAACCATGGCTAAGGCGCTCGCGGTGTGTGCAAGTTGGGGGTTCGAATCCCCTTGAGGAGGTAATTACGTTTTGCTCAAATGAATTTCGTTGATTCCCTAGGATAGGAGTTATAAGGTGGTTAAAGAATAATTAAAGTTTTTAATTAAACTTTATTTTTATAAGGGTCATGATTATTATTTCAGAGGTGGATGAGTTGTTGATTTATTTTGATATTCGTAAAATTAAAAATTGAGATTTAGGAGAAATAAGGAGTTATAATTTTTTTTGAGAGCCTTATTGATTATTATTTTTTATAAGCATTTTTATTAAAAAGGACTTTGGTGGATGTGTTTATTAAGTTAGAGTAAAAATGTGTAAATTGAGTTATGTTTATCTTGTGATTATTATTTGAAGTCCACTAACCCTTATTGAGATTGGAAAGGAAAGTTGTGTTTAGTGTGGCAGATTTTTTGGACAACTTCTTGGCATCAAAAAAAGGTATGGACACATTATCCTATTGATTTTTTATGGTGGTTGATTTCTAAAATATCATTGGAGTGAAAATTATTGATTGTGGTTTCCTTTTCGAAAGTGGTTGGTTGAATGCTTCAAGGTTTTTGGTTTGAGAGTTGTGGTTAAACCTTGTTTTATAAGCCTAGTTGTTGAAGCCCATTGGTTGTGAAAGAACTTGAAAAGAACATTAGTATCATTGTTATGTGATATTTATGGTTAAGCATTGTTGGAAACATTTGATTTGGTTGATACATGCTTGGACTAGGGTTTTTGTGAGAAAGAGTAGTCCCTTGTGGTGATTGGTTGAGTTGAGTTGATTGAGCCTAGTCAAGTGATTGTGTGAGGTGATTGGTCAAGTTCTATGAAACAAACTATTCCATAATTCTGATTTGAGTTGAGAGTGATATTAGAACATATTGAGTCTCTAACAATTCTCTTTATGCTTCTATGAGTTGACTTGAGTTGAGTTGAGATTGATTTGAGTTGAGTTGAGTTGAGAGTGATATTAGAACATATTGAGTCTCTAACAATTCTCTTTATGCTTCTATGAGTTGAGTTGAGTTGAGTTGAGATTGATTTGAGTTGATTTGAGTTGAAGATTGAGCTTAGAACATATTAAGTCTCTAACAATTATCTTTATGCTTCTATGAGTTGAATTGAGTTGAGTTGAGTTGAGATCATTGTGGATTATTGTTGTCATCCATTGAAGAGTACATTGACATTCATTGTTGAGTTCATATTTGATATTTTCCTTGATATATTTGTGGATGAGATTTGAGTGCTACTTGAGCATGATTGATTGAGCCTTTGAGAAGGCCTTTGTGGATAGTTTTGGGACACCTTTGTGGATAGTTTTGGGACAGCCTTTATGGATAGTTTTGGGACAGATTTGTGGACAGTTTTAGGACAACTTTATGGACAGGTTTGGGACAGCTTTGTGGAAAGCCTTATGGATAATTTTGGGACAGCTTTGTGGAAATCTTTATGGACAGTTTTGGGATAGCTTTGTGGATAGTTTTGGGATAGCTTTATGGACAACTTTGTGGGTAGTTTTAGGATAAATTTGTGAACAGATTTGAGCAAGTTCTTGGTGAGCTTGCTAGAGCATATTTGGGAAAGTTATTGGTGAGATTGCTAGAGAAGATTTGAACAAGTTCTTGGTGAGCTTGTTGAAGCAGATTTTGGGCAATTTCTTGGTGAGCTTGCTAAAGCATATTTGGACAAGTTCTTGATGAGCTTGTTAGAGCAGGTTTGGACAAGTTCTGTGTGAGCTTGTTATTCATATTTGGACAAGTTCTGTGTGAACTTGTTATTCAATTTTGGACAAGTTTTGTGTGAGCTTGTTATTCATATTTGGACAAGTTCTGTGTGAACTTGTTATTGCCTAGCTTTGAGTAGATCCAAAAAATCATTGTATTGGATAAGGATCCTTATTTTTGTGTGAAATATTATAAGGATATTATTTGGTGGAGTACCCCACATTGGGGGAACCACTTTAAATATTATCTCAATTGTGTGTGGTGACTTCTGCTCTTGCTTACTACTGCTATCTAAGTTATTAATGAACACTGCTATATTTGGTTATTGCAATTAAGGACATTAATTGATATTGATTTGGAAAGAAAGTAAAAAGTGGTCTTATACTGTTCACCCCCCCTCTTAGTATAAGCTTGTGTTCTTCATCTAATACTTTACCAATCATCTAATATTATGATCAATGGACCACAAAGAATCAAAGAAAAATATAAAAGGTAGAGCGTTGAAAACCCTACCAATCATTCAATTTCAATAATTAATGACTCGTAGGAAAATAAAGACTAAAAGTCCTACAAATGAAAGTAAATTCACACCAACCATATGATCTAAAAAATAAAGGACCCATGGGAAAATAAATATTGAAGCGAAATCAATCAAATTCTAAAAGGCCCTTTTTCATGCGGTCTTTTATTTGTTCTTCATCACAATCTTGGTTAAAAAAAAATTGCATGCAATGCCACCTTGAACTTTTCTCAGAGTTTTTATTTTTGTCCTTTTGTAAGTGGTTTTGTCTTAATACTACTTTAGAACTATGGTGTATACTCTTTTACACTTGACTCTGCCTTAATTTTTATATAGGATTCTAATTAGTAGTGTCAAATCATGTGATCCATAAGAAAAACAAATTAATAGTGTTTCCAATGAAATTAAAAAATTTCCAACCGTTTGATCTCAACAATCGACAACCCATGGGGAACTAAAGATTTAAGTAAATTCAATTAATTACCAAAGGGAATCTAAAATATAAGCAACAAAAGGGGAAATCGAACAACTTGCAGGGAAATAAAGGTTAAAAAGTGTTTCCAATGAAATTAGAGCCCCACCAACTACCCAAACCAAATAATCAAGGTTGGTAGGAAAATAAAGATTAAAGTGAAGCCAATCAATTGCCAAATGGCTCTTTTGAGTGTAGTCTTTTATTCATTCTTCACCACAATTCTAGTTAGCATTATTTTGTGTGCAATGCCACCTTGAATGTTTCTTAGGGTTTTGGTTTTTGTTCTTTTATAAGGGGTTTTGTCTTAATACTATGAAACTCTAATCCACACTCTTGTGCAATTGACTTTGCCTTAGCTTTCCATTGGGGTTTCGATTAGATTAAAAGTGTTGCTAATGGAACTAAAACCCTGCCAACCATCCGATCTCAACAATAAATGGCCTACAAAGAAATAAATATTGAAGTGAAGTAAATCAATTGCCAAAATGGAATCTAAAAAATATAGTCACATGGAAAATTGAACGACCCATAGGCATTTGAAGAAAATAAGGAAATATGATTCATTGAAAAACTTTGAATCTTAGCAGTCAGTGGCTTGAGAAGGAAATAAAATGAAACCAACATTACCTTAGGAAGGAAGGTGTAGAAGAAGGAAAACACTATAGAAAAGTGTAAAAATTGCTGGAAAATGCAAAATTACCAAAAAAGATGAAAATTGTTGAAAAATGCAAGAAATTGTTGAAAATGTAGGAAGTTGCTAGAAAACATAGAAAATGGCCCAAAAAAGTAGAGAAAGACACAGAAAATGGCCCAAAATTGTAAAATTTCTAGAAAATGAAAGAAATTGTTTGAAATGTTAAAAATTATTGAAAAGCATGGAAAATGACCAAAAAATACAAAGAAAGGTTGAAAAACATTAAAAAAAACCATCGAAAACTGTAGAATGTTGTCGTAACATGCAAAGACTTGCCAAGAAACATGAAAAATTATCAAAAACTACAAAGAATTGCTAGGAAACATAGAATGTTGTCAACGAGGAGAAAGAAAATGGAGAAAGTAGAGGAAAAAGTGTGCACACACATATATTTATAAATAAAGGAATCAAAAAATAAATAAGTTAAAAAATTAATAAATAAATAAAGTTAATGTCTATGATTTTTTACTTTGCCTTACAAAAAAAAATCTTGTGTAGATTATTTGACATAGTTGCTCAAAATTCTAAGATGTTGAACAAGGGAATTTTAATGCCAGCTAGATGGACATAGATATGTAGAACACAAAAACAAGAAAATAAAAAATCCTTCCACTAGTGGATGATAGAGAAAAAATTAAATTACTTGAAATCGACTACTCAAGTCAACCCTAAACTCTACAAAAGTTAGAAATTAACGAGGCATGGTCAAGAGGTGATCCCAAGGAACTCATGTCATGAATGAGTATAAATATTGGACAAGAGTGTTTTAATATTGAATAGGTAGACACAAATTTACAAAAATGAATGCAATGAGAACTAAAGCTCAACTTTCTTATTGCAAACGATAGATAAAATGACTTCAAAAATTGTAATATGGTGTCAGGAGACAAAAGGTGTCCAAGTTTTGTAGAGTTAATACCCAACCCACTTGCAATATCAATAGATAAAAAGCCAAACTATTTAGCCAATAAACATTAGTAAGCCCAAACTTTGTGAAAAATAGTAACTTATTTAAAGACAACCAAATATGATCGCAGTAAGATTACATTGCAAAAAAAATGAAGATAAAATCCAAGATTTGATACACTCCATTGGAAGGAATATAGTATTAATTAAAAATTGTAAAAGTGAGGTAAAAATATATATAAATACTAGCCCACTATATAGCTAGAAAGCTCAAAAACCTTCCATTAGTTTAACCCTTAGACTTAGTTTATTAATTGTTTATTTTCTAAACTAATCCTAGTATTGTTTTTGAGCTCTGTTGAAATCCGAACCAAATGTACTACATGCTTATCTTTATAATGCAAGGGTTTTCAAATTTTGTGTTTAATTTTATTATGATGATGGTGGTTACACTCAATTTATTTCATAGCCTATTTCCTCTCTAAAGATTGCATCATCTCAAACCTTAGGCTATGTGAATACGAGTTAGGCTAGAATTGGTTTTAAATCAGAATTATTGCTTTATCAGATCAAAACTGAAATCAGGAAAGTATAGGCTTGTTTTTTTTTCTTTTATTTTCTCTTGCCCTTAAACCTTTGATTTTTTTTGTGAAACCTATTTAGATTTAGGAGTAGATTAGTTTCAATTTAAAACATTAAAACATATTTTCTACCTTGTTAAAATTCCTTATAGTTGAAAGTTAGTCATTAATGTTATATGTGATAAAAAAGAAATGTAATGAATGATAATTTGGTAATTATGGTTTACATGGTTTAAACTTACATATTTTTAGCACAGTTTAAAATTTCACACACTTGTAAGTTTTTTGTTTAAGCTTACTTCCTATTTTGCATAGTCATAATCATTTGATAGTAAGTTAATCATTGTCATTTTAAAGTTGCACTATCACTACAATATTGGAATTATATTAGATAGATGAACATTTAATGTTAAGACATTATGCCTAGGAAAGCCATTTGTTAGATTCACACTAGAATATACTCCTTGAAGGAATAGATACCATTGAACTTTAGATTTATCAATGCTAACCAAAACTTGGCCATGCCTGAACCTTGGGGGAAATGAATTCCCCTTCAAAGAGGTAACATGCTTTGTTCCAAGCAAGTTGGATTTCCCTTGACACACTAATAGTTTGACTTATGTCTCTACTCTTGAACCCTACTCTTGAACTAATTTTTTTCCCAACTCTACTCTTGAACTAATTTTTTTCTCAACTCTACTCTTGAACTCTGAATAATATCTAACCAAAATTTTCCCAAATGCCAAACTCATAAGTTTACAATTTCATAGACTTTCTTTCCTTTGTAAACCATATCCCACTCTCAAATAGGAAACCTATTTTTTTCTTAGATCCTTTCCAGCTAAAATATCATTAAATATTATTAAATTTAGATGTTGCACTTGTTACAAATATTAAAAGTGATATCAAATATATAGAAATAGATTGCAATGTAGTCTTCATGAGTTGTAGCCTTCCAAGAAAATTTAAGAAGTTACCTTTTGATAAGATTTAATTATATCCAAAATCTAAAATATCCTTCTTTTCTTTATCAGAAAAAGGACTACCTAGATAAATCGATGATAATTTTTAATATTAAAACCTAAATTTTTCATAATAATCCATTGTAAATCTAGGGTTGTGTTATTGAAAAAGATCCTAGATATTATAGTATTAACCAATTACGTTATCACAACATAACAATATTTATTTCAAATCCATGGCCTCATTGATTGAGGGATGACCTACAAGAAAATCATCACACGTAAAATAGAGATGAAATTCAAAGGGATTGTTTGTTGCAACCTAAATACCTTTGAAATTCCCTTTTATTTTTACCCTTGAGATGACTTTGCATAATATCTAAGTAAAAATCATTGGTACCAAAATATTTTCAGATACATGCGTGGAAATATCATTGGCACAAAAATATTTTCAAAGACGTTACATTGAAGATAGGCAAGGTGTGCTCCAATAACGAGACAATAGACTTGAGACTGCTAGGATTCATCATCTTTAAAAAAACTAGGCATTTTGGAAATGGTCATGTTGTTTTTTCTGGTTTGTGCCCAGAGGGCTTTTTTGTTGTGTGATGGCTTTGTTGTTCTCCTTTCAGTAGTGAAGGAAGGTTCCCTTTCCTTTGTGTGATGTAGTGTTTACTGCCGATGTAATAGGTGAAGAACTACCTGCTATACTAAGGGTTTTGTGTATTTCCTCTTGGGAAAGCTTGTTATTCCTCAGATTTCTACTATTGTAAAAGGCATTTGGGAGCCTCATAATTTCTCGGTATAATATAATACCTATTAACTTACCAAAAACATATCTAAGTAAAAATGATGAAGAGATAAGGAGAAAGTGGGTCATCCTTGCAGACTCTATAGAATAGTTCAAAGTATCCAATGGAAACTATTAATCAAAATATATCTTAAAGTGATATAACAACATCTAATCCATTCACACCAGCTTTGATAAAAATTAAGTTTTTTAAGAATATCATCTATGAAACTCTAGTAAATTCTATCACATGCTTGATTCATATCTAGTTTTTTCATAGAATGAAGAGAATTTATGGTCTCTTGATTAATGATTATATCATAGTAAAAAAATTTATAGAGAACAAAATCACCTTCTTTATTTAATATAACATAATCTATAATGTTTTTCAATCCATTTTCCATAGTTTTTTAAATTATCTTGTAAGTTATATTACAAAGACCTATAGGACAAAAATTGTCAAAATAATTTTACACCTTTCTTAGGACTAATGCAATAAAGGTGGTGTTGATATCACTTATTATAATATTATTATTGTTGTTTATTTTTTTGCATAGGGAACCTCTATAATCCCTAGCCTGCTAGGAAAATATGAAGTCAATGAGACCCCTGATCCTTTAGGGAATTGAACTAGGGCAACTCGTCGACAAGCACTTAGCCACTACCAATCAACCTATCCCTTTTTAGTTTATTCTTATTTTTCCTAATCTCTTCAACCATAGTTAACATATAACTCTTCAATATATCTTAATATCTTTGAAAAAATTGTAGTAAATCCATCAGGGTTAGGTGCCTTATTAGGATAAAAAGAGAAAAACCCCTCTTATAGCTCCTCCACATATATCTTGTTCATCAAGATTCTATTTTACCTTTATTAGGTAAATGCTAGAATATTTTGTAGATATTTACTTAAGTCTCCTTATATTTCCCAACATCTGATATAATTTATTTGAAATACTTAATTATTACTTCCTAATATCTTATTTTTCCTTGGTATTTATTCCATATAGACTTGAAATATTTTTCATTTAACAAGAAAATAAATTTATTTTACTTATAATATAAAAATATTTTGTATTTCTATTGTCTTTATTAAACCTTCTTTCCCTAGATTCTCAAACTCAATATGGCTCTTCCTTTTGCAATATATTTTTATAATAAAAAAGTAATTATATTTTTGGCATATAAGTATCATGGTATATTTCGTTGATGTCTATTATCTCTTGTAAACTATTGAGATTCAATGTAACTTTATCTTTTAGTTTAAATGGGTTACAAAACTGATTATACATTCCAAGTATTCAATTTTCCTCTTAGATATTTCTTCTTTTAAACAACACTATACATATATGATTTTTCAAAGTATAACTAATTCAAAGCAAAAGAAAATTCCTTGTATATGATAATATAAGGCCCTTAGTTTTCGTATGAAAACATTGGTCACTTCTTTATTGGTAGCATTTTGATTGATTTTATTCTAATCTCATGTGATTTTATTTTATATAACTTATTTTACATTTTTATATAAATAAACACTCTAAATTTGAATATGATATAAAATTTTAAAATACCTTTAAAATAATTTATGTAATCCTTGGATATTTTCTTAATCTTCTTTAAAAAATGTAAGTGCATTGTAGAATATTGTTTCCTAGAATGAATATACATTTGAACTTAAAATATTTAACTTGTATCTTTCTACTAAATATAACTTTTGTTGATGATATTACATTATTTTGTACCATCAAGTACTATTGTAAATATTTAGATTAGGAGTGTTTTTAATATTTGTTTCAATAGTAGGTGTCAAGTTGTGAAGAGTCATGTGGGATGTGTCAAGATTAGAAGTATGAAGTTATGTAACAATGAAAGGATTTGTCATACTGTAAGAAAGGCTTGTTAAAGGTTGCATATCCTATGATTTTTAGGAGAAAACAATTTAGGAGTATTGAAGAGTTTTTATGTAAAGCTATATATTGGAATATTCAATTTGTTGATGACTCTACTCTGTTAGGTAAAGCTATAGTTAAGGAAGTTTCTAAAATTAAGTAGATCATTAGCTATTTTTTATAAGGATACTAGGAAATTGATCAATGAAAACAAGTCTAAAGTCATTTTCTTTCACTGCTTTACTGGACAGGATTCAATGGTATTGGATAAATTAATATATAATAAGACCTCCCTTTTGATCACTTATTTAGGCATCCCTATCAATACTTAAAGATAGAAAAATAAAGACTGGAATTGGTTGTTGGATAAAGTGAAGAAGAAAATTGGAAAGTGGACCAATAGGTGGCTTTCTTTTGGGGGTAGAATTACCTTGGTAAAATCTAACCTTCAAGCTATACCTATTTATTTTTCTACTGTGTTGAATATCCCAAAGGTTGTTCTTCGAGAATTGGGTCACATTAATCATAGGTTCCTCTAGAGTGGTACTATGGAGAAAAGAAAATAGGCCTTGGTGAAATGGGATACTTTATGTTTTCCTTAGAATGAAGGGGGGTTAGGATTCCAATCTGCTATTAATAACAACAAAGCTTTAGCTGCTAAATTGTATTGGAGGATTTTACATAACCCCAATGCCCTTTGGGCCAATAATTTCCATGTTAAATATGTTGAGAACAAAAGTCCTGAAGACCTTGTTTGATATCAATTGCCTACCAAAGGTTCTCCCATTTTAGCGGTTCTTAATACTAGTGAGGATTTCATTAAGAAAAAGTTATTTTGGATCATTCATAATGGCAAGCAGGTAAATTTTTGGATAGATTCTTGGGATGGTCACCAAGCTTTGATAACCCGGTTTCTAGATTGGAGGCCTTGGATGGAGGAGCTTCACCGAGCTAATTGGATAAAGGTGGCTAATTATTGTCGATACAATACTAGTAATTTAGAGGTTGGTAGATATTAAATCCCTATTGAGGACAAACCTATTCAAATTACAAAAATTCAAAGACAAGCCATACAACGCATCTTGCATATGAGATCTCTCTCTTAGTCCCATGATAAAGATTGTTTTGGATGGAGCAACACAACTAAGGGTGAGTATTCAGTTACTCAAGGTTATTTGACCTAATGCTATAATAATCCCAACCAGTTTTATGACATATTTTCTTAGTTATAGGCTCAAAAGATTTGGCCTAAGGTGAGGTTCTTTACTTGTATTTTATTGCATCGTAGGGTGCTAACTAGTGAGTAATCTATGAAATGTGGTTTTCATAGCCCTTTTAGATGCAAAATGTGTGGAGAGAATGTGGAAACTCTTAGCCATATTTTTATTGAGTGTACCTTACCCTCTGAGCTATGGAGGATAATGACCATCTTACTTGGCTTACAATGGTTCAAATTTTCTACTTAAGAACAAATTTGGAGGGATTGGCCTAATCAAGAGGGTGTTGATCATTTCATTAGGCAGTTAGTTTGGATGGGTTCTACCATTCTACATTGGAATATTTGGAATGAAAGAAACAACCAAATTTTCAATCAAGAAAGAAAGGATATTCACTATATCTGGAAAAAGACCATTGCCAACTTAGTTGAATCAGTCCAAAAATTTCTTAATCATGCTCAAAACTCCCACCCAATATGGGATCAAGTGATGCAAATAGTAAATATTAATTGTTCTAAGGGTAACTATCTTAAAAGGAATGTGAGTAATTGCAATATGGAAAGAACAAGGAATTGGAAGCCTCCTCTTAAGAATTATGAAAAAATCAATACCGATGGAGCTTTTAGGGGGACCCTAGAAAAGCTAGTGTAGGAGGAATTGGTAGACTTTCATATGGCTCCTTGGTTTTCACTTTTGTTGAGAAATATGGTATCCTTTTCAATAATCTTGTTGAGGGGTATGGTATCCTCAAAGGCCTTCAAGAGGCTACTAAGGTTAAATGGGAAAAGGTGTTGGTTGAATCTGACTCCCAACTCATGATTAATCTTCTGAAGACTCCTTCTAAGAATCATAAGGTTGATTGGAGAATATTGTTAAGAATATTCAATTAATCCATATGGGCTTTTTTAAAGTGAATTACAATCATGTGGTTAGATAACAAAACAAGAGTGCTAATGCTTTAGCTAATTGGGTATTGGACAAATGTGATCTTACTTGGTACGACCACTCTCCCAGATGGTGGGCTTCACAAATAAGAGAAGCTCTACTTTTTATCCTTTCTTTGGATGGCTCCAGTACTAGAGGTACCTAGTTCATTTTTTTTTTTGTTTTTGCTTATGTTTGGTTTGGTTAGGGTATTTTAGTTCCCTAGCTTAGACATATATTTCTTATTTTTCCTTTGTTGGATCTTGCCTTAAAAGTATTTTGGACTATAAAGGTTGTAGTTGTGTTTTTTTTTTTTTTTTTTGCTTTTTTCTTTTAGTTTTTCGAGGGGTGTGTGTGTTTTTTATGTTTTTGTGTTTTTTCCTTCTTTTTTTTGTGTTTTTGTTGTTTTTCATGTTTTTTTTGGGTTTTGTGTTTTTATTTTTTTTTAAGTGTTTGTGTGTTGTTTTGTTTTTTTTATTATTTTCTTATGTGTTTTGTGTTTTATTGATATTTTTTATTTTTATTTATTTGTTTGTTTGTTTTTTTTAGTTTTTTTTTGTTTTTATGCTTTTATATTGTTTTTGTTTATTTTGTGGTTTTTATTTTTTATTTGCTTGTTTGTTTGGTTGTGTTTGTTTTTTTTTTTGTGTTTTTTGTGTTTGTTTGTTATTGTTTTTGTTTTTTTAGGCATTCTTGTTGAGTGTGCTGAAGGGGGTAGGCCATGTGCGAGCCATGGCTGTTTTTTGTGGTATAGATACCTACGTCTCCTTGGGACTTACCCAAAAGTGACATCCTATTTGGGGTGTTTTCCACAAACTATATATAAATATTGGATATAAAGCTCCATGCTATGTAACCAAACGAGAATAATTTTGTAATGAAGTTTGTATTAAGAGATCTTTTGTTATTAATAAAGTTGTATTTTATGCAATATTGGTGTTGTGATTACATGAGATTATTTTTCAAGTGATTTTACAATCTTGTAAACTTGGGCCTATGATATATATAGGCTCATTTGCTAACAGTGTTATCAGAACCACTTTAGTTAGATTTATATAGGGTGGAGAGAAAGAGAGAATTAAAAGAGAAAAACTTGAGTTTATTGTGGTAATATTGGATTTGAAGAAGGATTGTTGAACTTGGAAGCAGAGATATTAGAGGATTGCAAAAGATATTGAACATGAGAGAGATTGGTGGAAGAGGATTGAAGAAAGTTTGAAGAGGAAGATTTGATGAGATAATGTTTGAATATCCATGGGATCTTGTATCTCTGGAACTATTTCCTCCTCTCTACTATTCCTAAAATCTCTTGTTTTATTTGTTCTAATTTTATTTCTATATGTTACATTTTCTTTTGTAGGTTCAACTCCATAGCAAACAAGTCTTATGGTAACTTTTCCTTCATTAGTGCCTAAGGGTCCTCTTTTGGTGGTTGTTTCTTCACTAGTCAAAAGCTTTCCAAGTACCCATATGCATGGTAGATGTAACATTGAAAGGGTATATTTTCATAGTCAACCTCTTGACAGTGCTTACCTAGACATGAAATTAAATTAATTATTCTAATAAGGGTTTTTTGTAGCTCTATCCTCATATAGATACGAGCAAAAATAGCTTGGGATTTATTTGTAGTTTTAGAGGTCACCAAAATGAATTCCCCATAGTTTTTTTGATATTTTCAAAGACCTATACCAAAAATTCCAAGGGTAAGCTAAAGAACCATAACCACACCAAGACTTTTATAATAACTTTTGTATGAGGGTTAAACCTGGATAACCAACAATGCATGGATAGACCAACATTACCCAAAATCTAGGGTCCTCCTATGTAAACCTGATTATAATACTCTTGGATGAAGGTTACTATGAAAAATTCCTTTGACATAAAATTGACTAAAGCTTCCTCTTTTAAATCCCATTTACTTTTGATCTAACTCTTCAAGTTTCTAGATCCAATCACACTCCCACAAATTAGGTTTCTTTGCAAATCCAACATGTTATCTCTTGTAACAATATCATTAACTAGAATGGAGAGAACCCCATCCTTAGCTAAAAGTCTCTTATTGAATTTTGGACAAAAATTCAAAGCCCAAGGCTAAGGTTGATCTTAGACCTTACCTTTTCCTTTTAAGGTAGCTACAAAGGAGGGTTTAGTTTTTCCCTTCTACCCCTAGCATGCCTACACTCCCATCCACCTAACCCTTTAAATTGGGTCGTTTGTCAAGACTTTTGATGTTTCCCAAACCTATCTCATATTTTATCCCCACCTTAAACCTACTTCGAGATCCATACCTACAACATCTCTTGATATTACTCCTCCCCCATCTCCCACTCCTCACAAGATTTGGACTTTGCTTTCCAACTTTAAATTCCATATATTTGTAATATAATTTCATAGCATGATCTACATAAAATAAAAGTTTACAAACTTATATATATACAAGCAATGAATAAATATATTAAATAAAATATGATAAAAATATTTTGATAGAAAATTGTATTTCAAGTCATCAAAAGTGATGGGTATTGGAACGTTTCCTCCTAGAATGCACATTACTTATGATATGGAACAAAAAATTTATGCATGCCACAACAAGTATATAATTAAACATAAGAACAAGATTTATTACACCATATGAGCTTTGTTTATTCAAGTGTTTGTCCACCCCTAGTCTATAGGAGCTAATTTAACAAATTTATATTTATGTGATAGAATTTTATATTGAAAATAAATAATGATATGATGTTTCATATTCAGTAGTTTGAATTAGATATAAAAGAAATCAATGGAAAAAGAGAGTATAGATTTTATTACTATAATATGATTTTTTATAGAATAATTTTTTTATAACAATATCATTAACTAGAATGGAGAGAACCCCATCCTTAGCTAAAAGTCTCTTATTGAATTTTGGAAAAAAAATCATAGCCCAAGGATAAGGTTGATTTGAGACCTTACCTTTTCCTTTTAAGGTAGCTACAAAGGAGGGTTTAGTTTTAAAAATACAAATGCATGAAATAAAAAATTTTCAAACTAAAATTTGAATCTTATTATTTAAGAACTAATGTTTATTGTATTAAAAAAATGATATATTTTTAAAAGTGTATTAAAAAAACCAATAAAAACATAAAACTATTTAATAATAATTATAAAGTGATTAGATATGTTACATAAAAAAAAAAATATTTAAAAAGAAAATATAGAGCATCATAGGTCTACAATTAGATGTTAAAATTAATGTATTAAACTAAAATTTATCCATGTGAAAATTGAAGTATTATTCTTTGTTAATAACATAACCTATATTGAATCAATTTTTGAAGAAAAAGTCTAGACAATAAAATACATGTAGAGATTTATATAACTTGTAGTGCATTTTAAGTTGAAAAGAATATTTTCCAACTAAACATAATCCAAGTAGGTCTTAAACATATTTAAAAACATTTACACTAGATAGTGTTTTGAATCACATGTTCATGGGATGCTAACATGGGTTTATATCTCATGTTCATGTCTTTGTTAAACATTTGGTGAATAATTTACTTAATCAAAGATGTGTTTTATAATATGATAATATTTTCACTATAAGATTGTTTTAATTTAATCAAATATGTGTTTTATAATATGATAATATTTTCACTATAATATTATTTTAATGCAAAATAATAAATAATATTCATGTGACTCAATTCATTTTATTAAGTATTCATACATCCAACCATGAAATTAATAATAAAACTAATATTTAGCATAATAATATAATTTATGTATGAGGTTTTTTATGATGGTCAATGTATACATTATTATCATTTCCAATAAATAAACTAGTATAATGATACAAAGTTATTTGGGTAGGGACACCACAATGGAAAAAGATACTAGGTTTTCCTAATAGAGACCCAAGTTCAATTTATGGGAAGGGTGGCCTCGATATGCCCTCAACTTTTCAACCTATTCAAAAAAATAATGACACAAAGTTGTTAGAAAATGAGCCCAAAGATATCATGGGTCCAAGTTTCCAAGATTGTAAAATCATTGTAAAAATAATCTCACACAGTTACAACATTAATATTGCACAAAACCCAACTTTATTAATAATAAAAGATATTTTAATACAAACTTCATTACAAAATTGTTCTCATTCAGGTACATAGTATGGAGCTTTATCTCCAATATATAGCTTTACATAAAATCTTTTCAATACTCCCAAATTTTGTTATCCTCAAACTCACATGAGATGCAACTTTTCACATGCCTTTCTTACATTATGACAAAACTTCTCATAATCAGATACTTTTTTACTTCTAATCTTGACACGTCTCACATGACTCTTCACTTCTACACTTATCACTTATGACTCTTCACTTGCAAACATAAAAATTGCACGCTTGACAACTATAACTCATAACTCACATGATACATAAACATTCTTCACAACTTGAAACCTACTATTGATACATTTATTAAACACACTCCTAATCTAAATACTTACAATAGTACTCAATGGTACCAAATAATATAATATTATCAACCCCTCCTATATTACATTATTTGATGTGAAGGTTTTTGGCCTTCAATCTTTGGATTCTATCTTCATCTAGTCTTCATCCTATGATTAAGCTACTAATGTTGTTCTTGTTCCACTGTCCTAATATATATTTATTTTGCAGAAGATATTTATGTTTGATATAATATTTCTTTTGATTTTGCTCCTATGGCAAGAGATGATTTAGAAATATTTGTGATATTTCTATCACATATATTACAAATATCTCAATCTTGTGGGAACCAATTACCTCAATCTTATTTTATCTCTTGGTCAACCAATTGAGATACAATGATAATATTATTAGTTATCTCAGGGATATAAAGTATACTTTATAAGGTACACTCTAAATATGGTAAACTAAGTGTTACATTTTTAGATCCTTGTACTTGATAAAATTTATTATAAATGATTTTTATCGATATGTTTGTTTTCACTTGTAACGAATCAAACCAATATAAAGTTTCTATCATGTGGTTTCTTGCACCATAATTAATATACCATTAATTATCATCATCTATCATTTTTAGATTTTAATGGATTTCACACGGTTTGCTATATCTTGCCTCATGTCTCTGACAATATATTCCTATTTCAAAATTTATTCTCATAAAATTTAATCCTTTAAACTTGTATGATCTTCTTGATGCATTCATTTTGAATTTCCTTTGATGTAGACTTCCTTGTTACTCCCAAAGTTTAAGATTCAATCTTTCAATTCTTCTTATTTTCTTCAAATACTCAATTTTAATCAACTTTAATTTTTAATAATATTTTTCTCCACCAATCAATTTCAATTTATTTTTCCTCTTCTTATAACTCCCAAACTTTTTATTTCAAATTATTCTCTCTATTTTCAAATTCAAACATCAATCCAAATTTTCTCATTTTCCATTGTGTAAGCAACCCCTATTATGAAGTCGCGGTGAGGGCATTGAGTGAGTCTAACAAATAAGTTAAGACACCTTCGAACCATGATTTAAGTGGACCTTCGATCCATGATTCAAGTGGACCATTATTGGAAGAGTGTGTCATCATCACGCATGCTCTTGTAGAAGAGCAAAGGATTACATGGAGGTAAAAGGACTACATTTTTTATGGATGGATAGATGTAATAAATTACATACTCTTGAACTTCATGGTGGCTTTAGGTGGATCCATGGTCTTTTTGAAGTTGGTTGATGCCTTACAAGAGGTAAATTATACACAATTATTATTCAAATTTTTGGAGGAGGTTCTTGTAGAAATAGGAGTGAAGAATGTTGTCCAAGTAGTGGTGAATAATACATCAGCATATGTATCTACAAGTAGACTTCTAAAAGAGAAGTACCCATCTATTTTCTAAAGCCCACATGATGCCCATTGCATTGACCTCATGCTTGAGGGTATTTAAAAAATATTAGGACTCATGGGTGAAGACTGTGGTAGAAGAGGCGAAGAGCATTACATGGTTTATCTATAATCACACATGGGTGCTTAGCTTCATGAGGTAGTACAATGATGGGATGGATATTATTTGCCCTGAAATCACTCAATTTACCTCTAATTTCATTACCTTGTAGAGCCTTCTACCAACATCACCCACTTTGAAGTAGATATTTATGAGTAAGGAATGATACACCTCATTGTTTCATGCAAAAGAGGAGGGGTAGTAGATATGGAACTAAGTGTATGACAATTCAATTTTATGAGAGAATTTAGAAAATTCTCAAGGTAACTGCACTTTGATTGTTGAGTTCAAATTTAAATTTTAAAATCTTATTTTATACTTGAGTATTACTTTTCCTAAATTTTCAATATTTATTGTTTAATTGCAGGTGATAGAACCCTTGGTAAGGGTTCTTCACCTTGTATATGGTGAAAAATTGGCCATGGACTATCTATATGAGGTAATGGATAGAGCCAAAGAGGCCATTCACCATTATTACTATGGCAACCAACACAAGTTTGAAGTAATTTACCACATTATTGATAAGATATGGACAATACAACTTTTTCATCCAATTCATGCTACGAGGTGTTTCTTAAACCTTAAATTCTTATACACTAGTAGCCTTTGTAATTATGAATAGGTCTAGAAAGGGTTTTATACTTGTGCAGAGAGCATGACAGATAGTCTTGGCAAACATCACCTTATCCCTACTAAGTTATAATTATATAATATTGTAGGAGGGAGCTTGTTTATGTCCTTCTTTGCTAATGAAGCAAGGTGAAGCTTACGACCAGGTATTGCATTTAAAATTTTAAAGTTTAAAATTAAAAAAATGGAGTTAACACTCTTGTAGTTTACAAATGTAAATTAATACTCTAAAAAATATCTTTTTTTGTAGACTTATGGAGGACAATGGCTCCAAAAAACCTACTTTACAAAGGATGGTTTTCTGCATCTTGAGTTAGCCTTGTAGCACTTTTGGGTGTGAGCATAATTGGTCTCTATTTAGGGCTATAACCACCAAGAAGCATAATAGGTTGATCCAAGAGTGCCTAAATGACTTTGTGTTTGTTCAACTTCACATAAGGAAAAGTGTAAGCTAGTCAATCCTATGGGGCAATTCAATTGGATGAGTTAGATTCACTATGTGATTGGATTGTCAAGAGTTTTATGGATCCAAAGTTTACTACAGTGGATATTGAGACACTTAAGGAGGAAGTAGAACATTTAAGAGGATTGAAAGAGATGTACCATGATGATACTCCTCTTGAGTAGCCTCAAATTCACCCGTAAGTTTAGAGCCAAGGCCAATCATAAGTGCAAGGGGAAAAAACGGAAAACAAAAAAGTTTAAAAATTGCTTTTTATTTGTATTTGAGCTTATTTGTTGATTCAAACTATAATTATACTATTTGTAATGAATATATAATATCAAATCAAATTTTTGGCTTTCCACTTATTTCTTAAAATATTTTTTTTTTAGTTTATTGAAAATATTCTTTGAATTTTTTTTTTGCCAAATTTTTATTAAGTTTTTTGAGTTGTTGATAAAATCTCCAAAATTAAACTACTGAGTTTCTTGCAAGTTATTTTTTTTTTAAATACATAGCAGAGTTGGTTACAACCACACTATTTTAGTAATTGACAACCCCAAGGTTCAAACCATAGTGGCTACTTGCACAAGCCTATTTCAATTCATTGTTGTTGACCTGATGTGAGGAGGAAATCATCGAGCAATGTGAGGAGGAAATCACTGATCGCTTGGGATTCGAACTATCATTGTGAATCTGACGTGCACTCAGAAGATTTAGAGAAACTACTACCTTTATAAATTAACACCACCCAAAAATTTTAACCCAATTTTTTCTCACAAGTTAATAACTATGATATATAACTATGCTTACAATATATTGTCTTCATTTTCTCATAGCAAGTTTTGTGTTTACTTAAAATAAGATTCTGAATCATTTTCGGACAGACAACCTTAGTCTCGTGAACGAACCTCGTGATTGAAGGTTATGTTTGTCCTACGTGAAGAACACCTGACAAGCGCACTTTGAGGTACAAGCGTACCGTGCACTGTGGAAGATGGCCAAAATTTGAAAGTGAGAGTTGGTTTTGTAGCATCTTATCTTGGTTTGCATCCAATTTTCAATGTTGAACTTCGGCCCTATCATCCACATCTATTTGACAATTCATAGTAGAAAAACAATTAGACATTAAAGAACTTGATCCAAATAATTTAACACAATTAAAGAAGGATTATATTGTTGACACATGGACTAATATTGGTAGAAGGTAGACCATTTAAATATACAAAGTTGTCAATGTTGAGAAATGTAGCTCAGACATGAACTTGCACAGGCTTCAGTATGAACGTGTTAGAAGTGGTTCGAGATATTTTGATAAAGTAATTCTATTTCGCAATTCATTTAAGTGATTTTCTATTTTGAAATTCACTTAAGTGAATCTATTTTATAATTAACTTAACTGATTTTTTATTTTTAATCGTACATCTCAAGATGAGATGAGATCTAATCTTAGGATTATGAAGAAACACATACTTATAATAAGAGGGGGGTGAACATTATAAGATATAAATTTTCATTCCAAACAATAAATACAATAATATGAATGCAACAATAAATCAATTCACAAAATCCACACACATAAGAGATAAGAGTTTTACTTGGAAACACATTTTGGGAGAAAACCACGATAAAATATTGCATATATTTCTTCAATAAAATTTGTGGGTATGAACCCACAAGAGACATCAAATCCCCTTGTACAATTTCGTGGGCACCAACCCATAGGAGACACCAATATCCTTGTGCATGTTCATGGGTACCAACCCACAGAAGACACCAATATCCTAGTTACAATAACGTAGGCACCAACCTATGGGAGACACCAATCTCCTTTTACAATAGCGTAGACACCAACCTACAACAGACACCAATCTCCTTGAGAAACCAACTTTAGGTTTGAAGACATCAATCTTCTGCTTACAAATATTATTAAAAACCCTGCTCATGTCTACTCCAAAATCTTGATCAAGAAATCTTCTCAAGTCTGCTCTAAAATCTGATCAATAATGGCATACATGATTGCACATAATTCTATCATAAGATCTTCTTGAATCTGCACTCTAATCTCTACTCATGAAGATATTATACTTCTTGTTGTACATTTCTTTTACTCTTTAAATTCTTCCATTTTATTGAGTTTGCTTTCTTCAAATTACTAATGTACTTGGATATCAAACTTGCAATATAGCGACATTCATTCTTTCCTTTTCTTGAGTTTGCTTTCTTCAACTTACTAATGTAATTAGTAAGGAATGTTACTCACCTTGTAAATGCTGATTCAAATTAGCAAGTTGTATGGAATGGATGCTAATTGTGAGGGTTGTCTTTCTTGCTCTTCCTTCACTATCTTGTGGATATTTCCTTCTTGTATATGGCTTAATTATCCTTATTTTTCAATTGGATGCTTGGGTGAATATGTGCACTAATCCTCTCACTCTATCCTTGCATTATGTGATACCTTTATCACTTCAATAAAAAAAACTTAAATTTCACAAAATAATTTCCTTATACCTTTTCGGTCTTCCTTATGGTAGCATTGTTAACACCTTTTACCCTCCAATAAATGTGGCTTCAAAACACACTATGTACCTGTTTTCTGTGCCGATAGCTGCAATGACCTATACAAAAAATGTATTTCACCTATGACTATTGATGAATGCACCTTCCCCTTTTGTAACTCTATCATGCACGGATATAGGAGTGAGTGAAGGTTGTTTTTGGTGTGGTTAACTAGCATTCAAAGCATGTTTACCCAACAATACCTTTGTGTTGTATGTGTTCCCTACTCACTTACTTAGACTTTTATGAGTGCTAGACGTATGTGTATGGGTGGATTTCACTCCATTATTTCAATGCCCATGCTTGGTCTTCTTTTTATTGGTTGTCCTCAACTATGTTAATTCTTGTAAAACCTCCTTCTCCTTGCTAATGTTTCACTGGATGCTTCAATAGTTTTCTTGATCTTCTTGTAATGGCTCCTAGGAACTAGCATCTTCTTTATGGATGCAAAGTGATAATCCCTTCTTTGTATTCCAACTGTTGTGACCAAATGAACTCACTATATCGACACCCAATCTCCTATGCTCAACTTCCAATGTTTCAATGTTACACAAGGTGCTTGATGATCTTCATGATATCTATTATCAATGACGATGCTTTCAAACACCACTTTCTCTTAATGGTGTTGATATTTCAAAAATGCTCTTCGATAACTTTGGTCTATGATAGACTCTTACTGCCTCCTTTGACCCTAAATAAAATGCCTTTTGACATGGTATTACTTTGTTATATCTCTCACTTGGACTGTGCTATATTTCCTCAAACGTTGTTGAATATAACTTTGTTGAATGGTGCTTTTAATTACTCTTGTTTTTCAGCTTGGCATTCACAATGACTATCTCCTTATGCCAACCCAATCTTAGAATCGATGAAGGCTTTGGATATGTGGCACTTCAATTTCTTATATTTTAAAATTGATCTTCTCCAATAGACACTGAATGGATCCCAACGACTAGTTTGCATTTCTATTTATTGTGCATAGCAAAGACTACCTGGTGTGTCTACCTCCAATGTGATATTTGAATTTTAAACCTTCATATACAATGTCACTTACCCTATGCACCAAAAAAAAAGGTAGCAATCTTCTTCAATGGTGTCATGGTCATGCTCAAATTTGCCTACCTCAAAACTATCATGTTTCATTTTAGTTTGCCATGCTCCATCCCTTTCACCATTTTAACGTCTCATCCGCTACTCTAGATATCAAGGACACACGATAGAAAATTGTCTTTTTGAAATGTTTTTTGGATTTGTATTTATACAAATATTTGTACCAGCTTTCTTTGGCACCCTAGAAGTCGGCCCATATATGCATTTAATTAATACAATAAATCTAATATTTAAAACTTTTAATTTTTAAATATTTGAAACTTTTCCCATTGCACACATTAAAAATATTTAAATAATTGATTTAAATATTTCAACTTTTGCCCTATTTAAATACCTATAATAAATGTTTCAACCTTTGATATTACATCACCTTTGAAGAAAATATATTTTCCTTGAATAATTCGTCCACTGTTTGCTATCAAATAAGTCGACCTTTGACATCAATGACAACTCAATAATTTTAAGATTATCCTCCTTTGTCATTGATGGTAACCTTGCAAGGAAACTATCCTTTACTGTAATGGGAACACAAGTTGCTCCCCCTTATTGAAATTCTAAACTTCTCCCCTTACTGAAATTCTCCCCCTTTGACATCAATGGCAAAGGCTTATCGGGGATAATTGATAAGGCATTGGACAACTCCCCCTTACTACCTATAGTAACTGAGACATTCAATGATGATATGGGAGTGAAATTACTCCCAACTTACTATTCTCCTTTTCTTATTCTTTTTTTTTTTTAAACTTTGGAAGACATATTCTTTTGGAAAGTTTGACTATCCTCCTTCTTACTTGATTTCGGAAGTTCAGGGAATATGGTTCTACACCATCTAGCTGTATGCCTAAAATTATTACATTTGTAGCAAATGATATTGTAGTCCATGAGAGGTGCAAATAAATTGAAATTTCTCTTGGTGAAGCCAAAATCATTTTTAGCACGGACCCTACAATGTATAACTTTATGACTAAATTGGTGACATGAAAAGCAATAACCTCGAAAGAAATATTGAAACCTATCTGATCACCTTGGAGGATATGGCTGCATGGTTCTCTCTTGTTGTTTCTATGATGGTCCTTGGTCCATGATGATGCTTTATTTTCTTCCTTCTTGATGCTTCCACTTCTCAAAACATCAGCATAGGTCTTATGTTCTTCTTTAATTATTTTCTTTGATGCCTCTTGAAAGCACGAGGATACGGAAACAAAAAAGGAAAAGCTCCAAGTACGATGCAAAATGGAACTAAACTTAACGCTAAGTCCTACGAATTGAAAATGCATGAAATAGGAAAAGCATAAACGAATTGAAACCCAAATGAAAATCCAATGCGGAAAACAACCCTTTCTTTTATTGATATGTTTCGGGATTCGGTTACAATTCGCCTCCTCCATTTTTAGGGGCGAGGAGCATTAAATTTGTTTCTTTGTTACATCCATGGATAGCCATCCTTCTTCTGCGTGCCCACATGTAATATGGGTGGACCAAAACGTCACCGCCGCTTGTATATACGAATGTTGACTCCCTGCTGCTCCTCCAATGTCTAGGTCCTACGTTCAAGGAAACAGAAAGACAATTAATAGCACCTGTAGAGGAGACGAAACATGCAATCCTAAAACTCAAAGCTAATGCATGCAAAGAATAAGTAAAACGATAGTTAAAACAGATCCAAATCAGCTAAAAACTTCACAGAGGCATGGGAACATCATCGGGAAGGCATTGCAAAAAGAACAGTCTGCAAACTCGCCATGGATTCGTATTCGCTCCGGGGCGGGACGAATATACCTGCAACAAAATGCCAGATAGCACCGCTCAAAATGTCACATCTGGATAGCTCCAGATCTCCTACAAAAGTGGGGGTTAGCTAATTGGGGGTATTTTGGGATGACCCAGATGGTCAGATTTCCCCAATTTGGCCTCTAACACCCAAATTTTGATGATGCCCTCTGCAAGTTAGTAAAGACAAAAAAATGATGAAACATGATAAGATTTGCTCAAAACGTTATGAAATTGAAATTGCAAACTATCTAAGCAGCATAAGATGAAATGCAAAAGAAAATGACAGAAGGAAAATCTACCATAGATTCCTAATCATTCCTAAAGGGGACGATTAGATCTACAACAGTGCGGGGGGCGCCCGGGGCAGGCCGCCCGTCGTTTGGGGCTTGATTTTGGCACCAATCCACTTGGGATGGGTCCAAAATCTCTTGTAAAGTGTTGTCGGAAAATTGGGTGGTATGCTGTGGCAAAATGTCGGGTTTTGGGCTCAATATTTGACCTTCCAATGGTCACCCAATGACCTCCTCTCTAAAAGAGATCACGGATGTGAAAGGCACAAATCAAACAAGGGCGTATGGGGAAGTAAAACGGTAGCACTTCGTTGCTCAAAAATGCTCCTTCTCTGTATATTTTGGGGTGAGAAGACTCACCATTTTATAGACCTGATGGTCTCTTTGGATGAGCATGCAGAGGTGCCACTTGGCAATCATGCCCTTCCAGGGGAGGGAAGATTCCTCCTTGATTAGGGGCTTCATGATTGCCCCTGTAACTGCCTCTAACGCTCGAAAACGCTCACCCACACTCCCATGAAATGAAGGAAGCGTTAAGTGGTGAATCTGAGCTGCCATTTGTCGAGGTTTGACTTTTTGCCTATCAAACCTGCTATTCGTCCCACCCTAGAGCGAATACTGCTATTCGTCCCTGGGCGGGGCGAATACCAGTTTGAAATCGTCCCTGGGTGGAACGAGTATGGAGCAGAGTTCCTGAAGGTGCCAAATTGACCTCTGACCTTCCAAAACTACTGTGAGAGTGGTTAGGACCACTGTTTAACCTCTAGGGGCTGCCCTTGGGGCTGTGCGTGTCAATGCGATTAGTGTTTGTAGTCACATAATCGGATTGGTGTTGTTTTGGTGTCTATAGATGCCCCTTTTTGGGAAGCGCTACGCATGGCATAATGTTGAGCAAAAATAGATAACCAAAGCACTAATGATTAGGGTTTCTCAGTAACCTAACCAACTTTGGATGCCCCAAGTATGGAAAGGGCATGCATTCTTGAATCCTTGCTTCTGACGAGCGAAGGAACTCAATTCAAGTGTTAACATTTTTCGGTGAGGTGTTACTTGAGCTTGGACATTGATCAGTCATGAATAGGCAAAGGGCACAACCTTTTGTCTGTGGGAACCTTGAGTTCATGATTCACGAATGCCAAGTGTTTGATCAGCTTGTGATTATTGCTTGTTTGCTGCCCCAAGTAGGAGCGTAGTTGTCTTTGTCAATGATTCTTTGAATGCATGTTGTTTCCATGATTGGGTGTGTTTTTGTTGATTGGTGACTAAGTGTGACTACCCCCTCAAGCGACGAATCGATGAGGGAATGACCTGCATGAGAAAAGTGACGAGTCGCTTGACCCAAGATGACTTAGGTAAGGGTGCCTTCAGATGTTTGATCTTTGAATGTGTGTACAGTTTTCCCAACATTTAGACCTATTTTTGGTGGGTGTTAACCCTTTTGGTGACGTCATTTTAGGGATGAAATGCTCGGCAATCCGTTCTCCCGTGGAGCGGTCCGGCTATGGTAGCCTTCTTAGGGAGTAGGAGAGCGAGGATTTGCAATCCCGACGTCTATTTTGCATGCCCGGAATATCAAGTGCCAAAGCACTCTTATTGGACAATTTTATTGCTTTGTGTTTTCATTTTTTTTTTGTGTTGTTTTTGTTGTTTTTGTTTTTCTTGCTTTGTAATCGTTCCTGGGTGAGGCGAATACCAGGCTGGTAATCGTCCCAGGGTGGGACGAGCGCTAACCAGAGCGCTCATCCCAGGGTGGAACGTTTACAGGCAGAAAATCCTATTTAAGGGCCAAAATTAGGATTTGGGGTCATTATCATTTGATTTTTTTGGTGATTTTGGAGCTCTGAGGAGGAGGAGGTCAATTCTGCGAAGCGAAGTGCTGCCAAATTTTTCCTGCCACCATGAGTTCATGGACCGGATCGAGCGGCGGAGCCGAAGCGAGACCAGTAAGTGATCCTCCTCATTATTGTTTGTTTGTTACAGTGTAAAAAATCGTAATTTGCTTTGTTTTTGCCTTTTGTCTTTTGTGTTTGGTTTTTTAAATTAAAATGAAACCCTAGACGATCAAAATTGTCGCAGAGCAAAAAACTTAGTTAAAACCCTAGGTTGTTTTTGTGGTTGTGTTTACGTGTTTGCAATTTAATCAGCTGACCTGTAGGGTTAAAAACCTGGGGTCTGCCAAATTATTTGTTTGATTATGTGTTGGTTTTATCGTTTATCAGGTTAGAGTTAAAAACCCTAGAATTGACAAACCATTTTGTTGATTTTTTTGGTGTTTTTGTTTAATTTAATTTATCAGTTAACAGTTAAAAACCTAGAACTGACAAACCATTTTGTTGATTTTTTTGTTGTTTTTGTGTAATTTAATTTATCAGTTAACAGTTAAAAACCGAGAACTGACAAACCATTTTTTTTGTTGATTGTTTTTGTTTAATTTATGCATATCCATGTTTTTGTTGTACAATTTTTTTAATGTTTTTGTGTGTTTTCTTTTGCAGGTTGTGAAGAGCCGGTATCGTGTGCCTACGGTGTTTACTAAAGCACGGGAGGCGCTGACTTTGATGGACTGGGAGTGGCTTGATGCCCTTGGGCTCAAGCAAGTGACTCGGCTGGAGCCGGTAGTCGGGGATCGGGCCTACCTGATGGCCCTGATCAACTTGTGGGATCCTCGGACTAATACCTTCCATCTCCCAATAGGGGAGATGACGGTTACGTTAGAGGATGTCTATCAAATTTTGCAGATTCTGATAGACGGATTGTCGATCAGGACGACGCCATGGGACCAGCGGACATCAGTGTTGACATGCTGCTTCGGGCATGGGGCGGAGGTGGGTGTGGATAGTCCAGTGGAGAGGGCAGAGGTTGACTGCCAGATTGGCGGTATTCTGGTACGGTGGTGGCTTGAGAAGGGGGTGTTGGGAGTGAGGCACGCATTGTTGATGGGCCTCATTTCCAACATGCTGCTACCCGACTCTTCGGGCGCGAGGTTCCCATGGAACCTGCTGGAGGTGGTGTTTCGATTGGTGGAGTGCCCGACGGAGGCACCAATGATCATGAGATGGGGACAGACATTGCTGGCATAGCTCTATGATGAGTTGTACGAGGTCCGCTATCGGAGGCGAAAGGGTATTGGATGCAGCTTCTTGTTGCAGTGCTGGGCGTGGCAGCACATAGCGATGGAGAGGCCAGTGGGGTTACCATGGATGACCCGAGCGGAGATGGTGGATAGGGATATAGGGTATGGGGCTCTGTGGCGGCGGTCTGAGGAGCAGGGACAGAGTCGGTGATGGGCAGGTGTCGTAGGGCACTATGCGGATGCCTTTGCTCGGTTGACTCTAGGGGAGGTGTTCTGGCACCCCTACCGGGACTGTCCAGCCTGGCCTGAGGCTGGAGAGTGGCTTCGATGGGTACGGAGGGGGTGGTGGCTGATTGGGCACCACGAGACTGAGCAGGAGTTCTTCCCATATGGTCGGGTTACATGATATTTTGGGGTGTGCTAGGGGT
The DNA here is from genome assembly GCA_028583015.1 of Wollemia nobilis. Lineage (NCBI taxonomy): Eukaryota > Viridiplantae > Streptophyta > Pinopsida > Araucariales > Araucariaceae > Wollemia > Wollemia nobilis. The sequence goes on from JAQPPZ010005913.1 coordinate 28,069, forward strand.
TTCCTGGTGAGCCCATGATCTATCGACATCGGGGGGCCGAGAAGACTCTAGCCTGGCCAGTCATTGCGCCACTGGGTGAGGATTCGGATACGGTGATTGACGTCCCGGATGTGGATGACATCGGGACTACCACGGAGTATGATCAGTGGTGGACTCTACGACGATGGTGGGGAGAGGGACCATTGGGAGGCGCAGAGGCAGCAACAACAGGTGACGAGGGTGCAGAGGCACCAGGTGAGGGTTGGGGAGCTCCGCTAGAGGATGTAAACATGGTGGAGGTAGATGATGTGGGTGTGGATTATGGTGTTCCAGATCAGCCGAAGATGCAGGATGCCCTAGAGTAGTGGGAGCCAGAGCAGGCTACAGTCTTGAATTCGCCTATGCACCAGGCAGTGGTGGAGGACACGGAGGTAGGGGTGCGCACTGAGAATGCATGATTGGTGGGGCTACTATGGAGGTGAGATGAGGAGCTGGGGGAGGCTCTGCAAGAGAGGGATCTCTTGCGGGCTCAGCTAGTAGAGTGGGAGAACGCATGGGCTATGCACCATCGGTAGGAGGGGGATACCGATGCTGCATGGGAGAGGGATCTCCTACGGACGTAGCTGGCACAGCGCGATGATGTAGTAGCAATGTACCATCGGTGGGAGGCGAAGTGGTGTCGACACCGGATGGATTTGGAGGGAGAGATCATCCACCTTGGGGGCGGGTACCTGAGCCCTCTAGAGGTGGCTCTTTGCACTGGATGAGGGGCAGTGATACTGAGCAGTCAACATCATCTCATCGTAGGCGATTGGATGAGGGAGGGGGTAGTAGGCATGATGAGGGGGCTAGCAACAGTCACCCTAAGGGGTCCCATAGGACCCACACCACGGGGGGTAGTTCCCGTCGCACCGATCTTGCGTGATCATGGTGGCCGACGCCTTAGGCTTTGGGGATTTTTGAGCTTTTGGATTTTGTTGTGGGGTCATAGGACCGGTTCATTGTAGCCTATGGGCATTTTTGATGATATATACAGATGACTTTATTTTATTTATGCACATGTCATGATTTGATGTTATGCACGATGATTGATGAATATGGATGTATGCATGTTAATTTATATTGATGGATGCATATGTTTTGATGAAATGCAAATGTTTTTAATTTATATGGTATGCAAATGGAATGGATGAATTGAATTTGTGATTTTTGGCGGTCGCACCATAGACTATTTAGAATTTATGGCTTTTTGTGTTGGGTGATTGTTGTGTGACCTGACTTTCTTTATGTATACGGGCTATTTTTTGTATTTTTTGATGGCAATGTGAGAATGAAAGATAGCAAGTTGGTTTAGAATGTAGGTAGGGTTTTTCGAGACTCAGATGTTTTAACTATCTAGCCAAGACTGTACTTTTATCTTACGAGACTTTTTAACAAGGTATGAATCGGACTTGTTTTTGACCAAGTTATTTCACATCCCTGTGTGTGCAATTGAGTTCATTTATGTGGTGTTTGTCAGGATACCGCCAGTGCCAGATAGGCTGTCAACCAAACCTGTACTGAGGATCACCTGATTAGCTCCACTAACTCCTTTGTTGTATTTAGTCAGATTAATCTACGATGCTATCGTAGGATACCATAAGCTAGCTCATCCACATGCAAACATTGATCTGCACACAAGTTAATGTGACATATATATCGTCATGCGGGAGGTTTACCACCAGTGACCGATAGGCTATCCACCAAACCAGTACTGAGGTTTGCCTCATGACCTATCGGAATGCTGAGAGTTCCAGGGATTCAAGTTTGACTCCCTTCTTTTCTTCAATTGTATTGGGATACTTGCTCTTTTGTAGTGATAAAAATCACTATTTATTATTTTTTTTGTTTGTTTCTTTTGAGCAAGGGATTTTGAATAGTGAGTGATGGGAATCACTATTGTATGTGCTTTTTGATGTATGCACTTTGGTTGTGATGTCAAAATTTTTGGAGTTTTGACTTTTGCAAATTTGTGATGTTTTGCAACCTTTTGAGAACTTGGGATTCTTGGGGAATTGGGTAGGGAAGATGCTTGTCCTTTTGCCAACTCTCAGAATTCTTGGGGTCATTCGCACAGGGGGATGAGCAAGATAACCATTTTGCTTATGGTGACCTGGATTGCTTTGCAGGTTTCATCTTTCATTCACACAACTTGGGAATTCTTATGTGTTTTAATTTGTGTTGGGATGCTACGTACCAAGGTGTGATCCAAGTAGAACTCTACCTTTGTAAAATCTGTCTGACTTGGTACAGTACGTGGCTAGAAAGCTAATGACGACTGAAGGATGAAAACTCTTGATACATTAGAAGACAACCGACTATGATGTGGGAAAATAACGTGAGTGGCGGTTATTTGCGATGAATTATTGATAAAGTGGAAAAATGTGAAAAATGATGGTTTTGCCAAGTAATGGCAGTCTATGGTGCGTTGACCTTTATGACCACAAATATGTAATGTATGGATGTGATGCTTAAGGCAGCTATATATTTTTGTGTTTTTGATGGATTGATTTTTGTGAATATGAAGATGAGATGCAAAAAGAGCTCTTTATTGTTGTGATGATTGTGAGTATGCATGGAAATGAGATGCAAATTTTTGTTATTTTTGATGATTTTATTGTTTTTGAATTTTCTTATTTTTGACCAAGCGATTGTGGGAACCCTTGGAGCTTTTGGTTTGACCAAAGGGGTAATGGGCACCTTTGGGGCATTTTTGGGTTTGACCAAGCGATTATGGGAATCCTTGGGGCTTTTTGGGTTGACCAAGCGATTATGGGAATCCTTGGGGCTTTTTGGGTTGACCAAGCGATTATGGGAATCCTTGGAGCTTTTTGGGTTGACCAAGCGATTATGGGAATCCTTGGGGCTTTTGGGTTGACCAAGCGATTATGGGAATCCTTGGGGCTTTTTGGGTTGACCAAGCGATTATGGGAATCCTTGGAGCTTTTTGGGTTGACCAAGCGATTATGGGAATCCTTGGAGCTTTTTGGGTTGGGCTATGGCTCTTTTAAGTATGGAATGGCCTCAAATGACTGATGTTCAAGGGTTCTAGTTCCTTGATTCCATCAAGAGAGGCTAGCCGGTATGTTCCAGGTCCTATTTTACTATCAATGACATAAGGACCTAACCAGTTTGCCGTGAACTTGTCCCTTAGATGGGACGGCAAATTAGAATTCTATTGGTTCTCTTTTAAGACCAAGTCACCAACCTGAAAGTCCCTCAGGTGAACCTTCATGTTGTATGCTTTCTTAAGTCACTCTTGATAGATACGTAAATGCTCGAGAGCATTAACACGTCATTCGTCAAGCAACGTAAGCTGGTCTAACCGGGCCTATCGCATAGTGTCATCATCGATGAACTCTTGCATTGATATGCATAGGGAAGGAATTTCCAACTCGAGAGGCATGACTGCCTCGAGCCATACACCAACAAAAATGGAGTTGCCCTAGTGGGTGTCCGAATGCTAGTGCGATAAGCCCATAGGGCAAGGGGGATTTGAATGTGCCAATCCTTATGACTATCTGTGATTGTATTTTTGAGGATGGTGACTAGCATTTTGTTTGACGCCTCTGCTTGCCCATTTTCCTGCGGATAATAGGGTGTCGAAAAACTATGCTGAATTTTGTACTTTGTGGTCAAAGCATGCACATATTTGTTCTTGAATGACGTCCCATTATCCGAGATTATCTTGGATGGAATACCAAAATGACATATGATGTTATGTAAAATGAACTCCACAATGCGGGGTCCTGTCATAGAGGTTAGCGGAACCGCTTCCACCCACTTGGTGAAGTACTTTGTGGCCGTTATGATAAACGTGTGATGACCTGACGATGCAGGGGAGATCTTTTCGATTAGATCTAAGCCCCACTACAAAAATGGCCAAGCCAATTGGATCGATTGCAAGGCTTGAGAAGGTACGTGTGTCAAATTGGCATGATGTTGACACTTCATGCACTTCCTCACATATGCGCAACAATCTTGCTCTAAAGATGGCCAATAATAGCCCATGCAAAGAATGCACTTTGCGATGGCCATACCGCTAAAGTGGCCACCGCATGTACCATCGTGCGCTTGGGTGATTGCCCAAGTGGACTCTTGCTGGTCCAAGCAACGGAGGAGGATCCCTTCATAGCTTCGACGATACAAAATGTCTCCTAACAAGACATGTTTTGCCGCTTTCTGTTTGAATGATATTTTCGTGGCATGCGTCAATCCAAGTGGGAGGTTACCTAACTTGAGGTAGTCCCTTATGGGTGTATACCAATCCTGCTGATCGGAAACCTCGATGGTATGAACGGCCAATCCCTCTTGAAGTTCATCCCTAGCAAAAGCTGAGTGGGAAAGAACTTGTAAGAATAGCATTGTGTTGCTATTAAGGGGAGTAGGGGAGAACAAGGACCCCAAGTTGGCATGATTCAGATGATCGTGGATTCAAGAGAACCTATCCTGAGATGGTTCAATCTAGATCAAGTGGATTCCTAGCGTTAAGTCAGAGCTTGCATGCTCCATCATGGATTGCGATAATGTTTTGACTTGAATGGTTGTCATATCACTAGAAATGTCTTGCGGGATTAGTGACCCCAAGGAGGCCATAGTGTCCGCAAAATGATTCGATGATCGAGGGAGTGCCTCAATGTCGTACCATTCAAGTTTTGCCAAGAATTTGTCCACAAGGGCTTTGTAGGCCTACAGAACTGGGCATTTACATTGGAATACCCCTTTGACTTGGTTGACAATTAACAGCGAATCACCAAAGATGTTCAATTGTTTAATGTTCATGGTGATTATTGTTTGAAGACCTATGAGCAAGGCTTCATATTCGACATTGTTATTGGTGCACGGGAAGTCTAATTTAAATGATAGAGGCATTGGAGCCCCTTACGATGTGAAGAATACTATTCTCTATGCCACCACCTTGCTCACATTTAGAACCATCAAAGAATAGGGTCATGTCGGCCTTTGACTCAGGCTAGTTAGAATTGGAGCCCCTTTATGTTTGAATGATCATTTTGCAACATGCGTCAATCCAAGTGGGAGGTTACCTAACTTGAGGTAGTCCCTTATGGGTGTATACCAATCCTGCTGATCGAAAACCTCGACAGTATGAATAGCCAATCCCTCTTAAAGTTCATCCCTAGAAAAAGTTGAGCGAGAAAGAACTTGTAAGAATAGCATTGTGTTGCTATTAAGGGGAGTAGGGGAGAATAAGGACCCCCAGTTGGCATGATTCAGATGATCATGGATTTGAGAGAACTTGTCCATGGATGGTTCAATCTGGATAAAGTGGATTCCTAGTGTTAAATCATAGCTTGCTCGCTCCATCGCTGATTGCGATAGTGTTTTGACTTGAATGGTTGTCATATCACCATAAATGTCTTGCGGGATTAGTGACCCCAAGGAGGCCATAGTTTTTGCAAAATGATTCGATGATCGAGGGAGTGCCTCGATGTCATACCATTCAAGATTTTCCAAGAATTTGTCCACAAGGGCTTTGTAGGCCTGCAGAACTAGGCATTTGCATTGGAATACCCCTTTGACTTGGTTGACAATTAATAGCAAATCACCAAAGATGTTCAATCGTTTGATGTTCATGGTGATTGATGTCTGAAGACCTATGAGCAAGGCTTCATATTCGATATTATTGTTGGTGCACGAGAAGTCTAATTTAAATGACAAAGGCATTGGAGCCCCTTGCGGTGTGAAGAATACTATTCCCACGCCACCACCTTGCTCACATTTAGAACCATCGAAGAATAGGGTTATGTCGGCCTATGACTTAGGCTCATTAGAATCTGGCAATTCTGAGACATGGAAGACCCCATCATCGGGTAGTTCTATGGCCAGAGGCTGATCATATTTGAGAGGAGCCTCTGCTAGTTGATCGGCTATGACTTGACCTTTTATGGATTTCTGTCCAATAAACTCTATGTCAAATTTCGTCAACAACATGATCCATTTTTTCGTGTGACTACTATGATAAGTACGACTCATCATGTACCGTAATGGATTCTCCTTAGACACAACATACATCCTGTTGCTCAGCATGTAATGGCACAAATTTTTTGTATCAAACACCACTGCCAAGCAGAGTTTCTCAATGTATGCATAGTTAAGTTCATAGCTGAATAGGGTGCGGCTAAGGTAGTAAGTAACCTGTTCTTTATGAATTTCATTCTTCTAGGCTAACATGGCACCCAGTGCCACTTCAGTAGCTGAGATGTATAAGTAGAACAACACTCTTGGTCTGGGTGGTGCCAATACTAGCAAGGAAGCCAAGTATTGTTTAATGTCGTTGAAGGCTGACTGGCACTCATCATCCCAGTGAAATGCTACCCCTTATGCAATAATTTGTTCATAGGTTGGCACTTGTCAGATAGCTGCGCTATGAAGCCTTTGATTGATGTAACCTTTCCCTGTAGACTTCTGAGCTGCTTGATGGTAGTTGGGGGGAGCATTTCAAGGATTACCTTGACTTTATTTAGGTCCACCTCGATGCCTCGTTTTGAGACTATGAAACCCAAGATTTTTCTAGATGTGACACCAAATACACACTTCTTGGGATTCAGTTAGACTTTATGTTCCATGAGGCGATCAAGGATCTTGCTTAAGTCACCAAGATGATTCGGGCTCAAAAGAGATTTGGCCAACAAATCATGCATGTAATCTTCCAAAGTCTTGTGCATTTAATCATGGAAGATGTATGTCATGGCATGTTGGTAGGTGGCACCAATGTATTTAAGGCCAAAGGGCATGACCTTGTAACAAAATGTCCCCCAAGGCATTGTGAACGCCATTTTTAGCTGGTCTTTGGGATTGATACAAATCTGATTGTATCCCAAAAATCCATCCATGAGGGAAAGCATTTCATGGCACGCTATAGCATCTACCAATGTGTCGATGCTCGATAAGGGGAAATCATCCTTAGGACTCGCTTTGTTTAGATCTCAAAAATTAGTGCATATGCGAATCCTCTCATCAGGCTTCTTGGCGGGCACCATGTTGGATAGCCATGGCAGATAATCCACACAAATGACAAAATGTGTAGCCAACAACTTTTGCAATTCATATTTGACCATTAAGGCCACTGTTGGGTGCATATTGCATAGTTTTTGCTTAACTGGCTTGACTTTCGAATCAAGCGTTAGGTTATGTGTGACTAGTTGCGGATCTAGTCCCAACATGTCTTTGTATGACCATGCAAAAACCCCCTTCTTCTCTTTGAGAATGTCAATGTAGTCAGCTTGCTCTTTGGTATAGAATTACCCCTAGCTTGATGATCTATAGATTCATTGGATCCAAGTCGATGTCTATGTCAGTCGTATCCTCGACCGACATGTGGGATCCATCCTCCAACTGGTGTGGAGTTGGGATCAAATGGATATCATTTGTTGAGTTTAAATCTGTGTTGGGAACCTCGGGTTCCTCTTCAGCATGGAAAATATCCTGAGTTGGCCCTAGGGTGAGATGAAGCATCTCACAAAAATGCCAGTACTCTGATGGGGATGGAGGTGAATTGATGCGATCCCGATCTATGGCATCTATGTCTAGATACAATGACTGTACTAGATCGATCGGATTATGGATGGGGGCAGTTAAATCAATGGATATCATGTTAATGAAATGATTTTGGTCTCCATTACCATGGGTGTGATGACTCGGACTTTTTGGATGTTCTCTGTGCTCCATATCTAGCTCTACAGGTATTGGCATGAATGGATCAGCCCTATGTGTGGATAGGAAGACAGGGTCTGCCCTCGACTTTGATGTCGTTATAGGGTCTCTGGGTGGAAGGTACTCTCCGTATATCTGAAGTGGTAGATTCAACACTTGGTCCCATTGCACTGGGTTTACGTGCCACTCATGCCCTGGCCTTATGTTTAGCTATTCATGCACATCATCAATATCCAAGGGATATTGTTGCTACATCTGCCGCATGTGATTGAGATATGCCATCTCAGTCTCATCTTCATAATCACTATCAAAGATCCAAAGGCCTTCATTGGCTCCAACAACTGCTTGCGGTATTAAAGGCTTGTCTTGCTCGAGCAAATTGATGTGGCCCCATCGGGGTTGTTCTATTCTCTACGGGGGGACTTGATTTCCTTGGAGTGGTGCTTGCTCGATTGGAGCATCTAAAGGGAACATTTTCAAGAGGTTTTCTTGATAATCATCCATGGGGATCACCTATGAGTGATCGCTATTTGGTTCGAAGTGGTCATACTCTAACTCGTCCTCTAAGGACCCTTCTTGACATTGTCTAGACCCTCCTTGCAAATGAGCTCTCGAGATTTCTCCTCTCTCGAGTGAAGGGAAGGGATTGCGAGGGTCGACAAGGTTGAGTGTTTTTAATGGGAGATAATCCCTTAATGTATATGTCGTGTTAGGATTGGCATATGAATCTGATACCAATCCCCCCTTGTTGCCTATCCCTAGGCCTTGCATGTTCTACACCAAGATGTCCAAGGGCAGGGGGTGGTTGAACCCTACTCCTGACTTGTCATATGGCATTTGGTATCTTGGTTGGCAAAGAAAACGTATCCCTTGCTCATATCTGCCTATCCCATATCCATGCCAATTGCATTGGCCAAGGTATCTCAAAGAAAAGTCTGGGTTAGACAAATAGTTGACATTTTCAGCAAAAGGCTCTTCATCTTCATCCTCTTGCGTGCATGGTGCAACGCCATGATCAAGGCCCCCATACACAATTTTTTTCTGGTTCGGCAGGTAGCCTAGGGGAACAATAGTGTCGATGGGGAGGCAAGGTCTCCCCATGTCCTGCATGGACTCCAGTGTGGGTGTTGCTATAATATTTCACACTAGATACTCCCCCAGGACCGTATTGGCCATTTCAGCGATGATTTTTGGTGGTTGAGGGGGAGGGAATGGAAGTTCTCCTTGAGTCCACTCCATGTCAGGTGAACTAGGAGCCTCGACTTCCATTCTACTAGGCATCTCCTCAGTAGAGATAGTTGATATTGATGGCAGTGCCTCTTCCAGGGGTTTCTTCCCTTTGTATTTCTGTTTGGCCCCCATAGGTGGCGTCGTTGGTGGAGGAACAAATGATGAAGATAGACCTAGCTAGGGTTTTGAAGAACTTGCTAATGAGGATGCCTATGGAATCAGACCCTGTTTAGATGGATTCAATTAGAAATCCAAATGCGTTGATGGAAGGGTCGATTGAGGCATCAGCTGCACCACATTACAATACTTGAAGGGTTCTAATTTTGCCTAGACTACATGCACCTCCCCTTCAAATGTATACTTTAAGCATTGGTGAGCTATCAAAGCGACACACTTCATGTCCCTGATCCATGGCCGACCTAGCAAGATGTTGTAGGCCATCTCACCTTCCAAGATGTGGCACAATGTAGGTATAGTCTTTTGTCCCACTTGGATGGGTAGGACTATTGTGCCAACTATCGAGCATATTGCATCATTGAATGCTCGTAGAGTGTAGGTGGAATCTGTGATGTGAGATGCGGGCAACTTCAGGTTTTTTAGGGCCGTGGTTGTGACGATATTACTGGATGAGCCAGTGTCTATCAACACCCTCTTATATGGGATCCCGTTGACCCGTTTTCAAGGTATGCCATCGTCGCAATTTTTAGATATTGAGATATAAATCTTTTAATTTTCCTAAGCTAAGTTTAATGCATCATTATTGAGGGTTTGCCATGGTGGTATAGTTTATGATTTGTGGCTTATATTTTGCACTAGTTGATGTGGGATTTTTGCATTAAGGAGCTTAGTGAGTTGTGCATTAGTGCAAAGTATTTTTAGGAGAAATAAGGGAATGGTAAATGGTTGTGGTGATATTCATGCTATGCTTAATTAGATAAGGAAATAATTATCTTTAATTATTTTCTAGTGGTGGATGTGATTTTTGACTAGGAGAAATAAGGTGTAAAAGGTTATGATAATTGTTTTGTAATTTATCCTAACCCTCATGAAGATTGGCAAAAGAATATTGTGATTGTGGAGGATTCCAAAGAGGTTTTTTTCATCTTCATAAAAGGTATGGGCACATTATCCTATTGATTTTTTATGGTGGTTGATTTTTGAAATATCATTGGAGAGAAAAGGATTGATTGTGGTTTCCTTTTTGAAAGTGGTTGGTTGAATGCTTCAAGGTTTTCTAGTTTGAGAGTTGTGATTAAACCTTGTTTTATAAGCATTGTTTTTGAAGCCCATTGATTTTGAAATGAACTTGAACTTGAGTTAGAGAAGAACATGAGTATCATTGTTATGTGAGACTTGTGATTGAGCATTGTTGAAAACATTTTGAGTTGTTTGATTCATGTTTGGACTAGGGTTTGTGAGAAAGAGTTGCTTCTTGTGGTGATTGGTTGAGTAGAGTTGTTTGAGCCTCATCAAGTGATTGTGTGAAGTGGTTGTTCAAGTTACATAAAACAAACTATTCTATATTTTGATTTGAGTTGAATTGAGATTGGGATTTGAGTATAGAACATATTGAGTCTCTAACAATTCTCTTTATGCTTCTATGATATTGTTGAGTTGATATTGATTTGAGTTGAGATTAGGATTTGAGTATAGAACATATTGAGTCTCTAACAATTCTCTTTATGCTTCTATGAAATTGTTGTGTTGAGATTGATTTGAGTTGAGATTGGGATTTGAGTATAGAACATATTGATTCTCTAACAATTCTCTTTATGCTTCTATGAGATTGAGTTGAGATTTTGTTGAGCTGATTTGAGGCAAGTCTTTGAGAAGGCTTGTGGAATGATTTTGAGTAAGATTTTGTGAAAGCTTGCTATGCAGATTTGAGCAAGTCCTAGAGATGAATTATTGAGCATATTTGGACAAGTTTTGAGTGATCTTTTTGAGCAAATTTGGACAAGTTCTGAGTGAGCTTGTTGAGAATATTTGGACAAGTTCTGAGTGAGCTTGTTGAGTAGATTTGAGTAGGTTTTGAGTGAGCCTATTGAGCATATTTGAGCAAGTTCTGAGTGATCCTATTGAGAAAATTTGAGTAGGTTCTGATAGGACCTATTGAGTATATTTGAGAAGGTTCTGAGTGAGCCTATTGATAGATCTTTGGAGGTAATAGAGTACAGAGGACAGAGTCTCAGTGGATAAAGATCTAGTAGCCAAAACAATTGAAGATAGATCTGAGTTAGGAGTGTTCAAGTAGAGAGAGATCCACAAGTCAGTGCAATAGAAATACAAAGTCTTCTAGAAGATCACTAGCCAAAGCAAAAGGGGAAAGAGTTCTCTTGTGGAAGAGATCCACAAACTTGAGATTTAGGGGATCAACATCTCCTTTGGATAGAGGTCCATAAACATTGTAATTGGGAAGGATTCCCAAGATATTGATTGATAAATTTTTAGCAAAATATTTTCTCCGTAGAGTAGCCCGTATTGGGTGAACCACGTAAATTTTTGTGTCACTTTTGTGGATGGTGATTTGTGTATTGCTATTGATATCGTTATCTATACACTGCATAATATTGAATTGAAAAGAAAATTAAAAAGTGGTCTTATATTGTTCACCCCCCTCTTAGTATAAGCTTGTGTTCTTTAAAGTTCTTACATAATAGTGTTAGAATGGAGTTCTAACATGCCCTTCCCCTTCAAAAATATTTGTCCTCAAAGTGAAATATGAGGAAACTGTTGTTGAAGTTGCTAGAGGGAATCCCAAGGGGCATCTTTAGGTTGTAATCCTTGCCATTGAACAAGAACATCAGATATGACATGGTGGTAAGGGGTGTGTGATATCCTATCCAAAATTCATTCAAGATAAAGAATGATGGATCCTTATTTGTCCAACTCTAATAATGTGGATTGTACATATACATTTTTACCAACAAACTTCTTGATAGAGAATACATGAAAGACTGGTTGAATCCTAGAAGTGGTTGGAAAATATAGTTTGTAGGTTGTTGACATAATTAATAGTAACACCTCATAGGAACCATAGTACTTGGCCACAAGTTTTTAGAATCCATGAAGCTAGAGATATGATTTTTTTTAGGGTTGTAGAAGGAGAAAAATCATATCCTCAACTTCAAAATTGTAGTTAGAGTGATATAGATCAACTTGTTGATGCATATGGTTTTGGGCCAAATCAATATTGACCTTAAGTTGTTTGATAAGAGTAGCACATTGGCTAAGGGTGGAATCCATAGCTTAAATCCTAAATATTCCTAGAATCTAAGAGGGTGTTGGTGGAAGAATAACATATACTACTTCAAATGGGTTAACCTTGTTAGGGGTATGATATGAAGTATTATACCATCATTCATCCAAAATGAGCCACTTAGCCCATTGTATAGGATGTTCTAAGTCTAAGCAATGGAAGCATATCTCGAAGCACATATTATCAATTTTGGTTTATCCATCAGTATGAGGATGATAATCCAAAATCATTTTGAGATGAGTGCACTACAACTTGAACAGTTCCTAAAATCATATTGATATAAGATGTATGATATGAAGTATACTACAACAAATGGGATAACCATAGTTCCTAAAACCATATACCACTACTTCAAATGGGGTAACCTTAGTATGGGATATGAAGTATTATACCACCATTTAGCCAAAGGGATCCACTTAGCCCATTATGTAGGATGTTCCAAGTCGAAGTAATGGAGGTATATTTCCAAGCACATACTGATAATTTTAGTTTGGTCATCAGTATAAGGATGATAATCCAAAATAATATTAAGATGAGTGCCCTATTGTTAGAGTAAATATTCCATCATTTGGATATTTTACCCTTTCCCTACATTAGGTAGATTTTATTTACTGCATGGTAAAAAGTAGCTTGTTACTTTTTACCACTAGTATTTACTTTTACTACTAGGTTAGCTACCTTTTACTATTTATTGTTTACCTTTTGGATATTTATCTAAATATCCTAGGTTAGTCATAGTCAATTTGACTACGTAGTTAGTTGTTAGCGCTTATTCATGAAGCGCATTTGTTAGCTAGGTTAGTGGCAGATATCTCGGGATATCTCCTAACGTTTAGCGCAATGTATTATTTAAACATTCATTTGATTAATACTAAGGTTAATAATTCAGTGCATATTTTTGGTTTACTAACATTGGTATCATTCGCGAGGTTTCACCTGGTTCCTGTGAGCGCGGAGAGAGCGACCCTCATTCCAAGTGGCAAAGACGAGAGCCACTCTTGTTCCACTGGAGAAGGCGAGAGGCCCCTCTTCCATCGTGCGAGGAAATATTTGATGCGTTTGATCGCTTCTAAGGTTGAAAATTATTTTAATGTTTAATTATTATTAAATTTTCTTCTCTCCGAGAGGAGAGTTAGGATATTTGGAGGAGGGCAGGAGCACCCTCCCCCATAGGCCACGTGGCCCCATGGGCAGGAGGCCCACGTAGACCCCCCGCCAGCATCCGGTGGCCCAAGCGGCACCTGCGCGATAGAGGGTAGGAGCGCCCTCTGTCGGGACGTAGGTCATCGACGATCGGGATCCGAGAGGGCAGGAGGCCCTCCGATCATCGACGACCGCCAGTGCTACCCTCGTGGGTCCCACGCATAGCCGAGAGGGCAGGTGCACCCTCCCAGGCGGGGACCGAACCCAAACCCGAGGGCAGGAGTGCCCTCGGGTCTGATGACCTCCCTGACAATTGTTAGACACTGACCTAGACCCTACACCTGAACAGACACGTGGACATAGAGGACACCGAGCATCTGACATGGCGACCGCATCTGACGCAGAGGACCGGACACGTGGCGGACAACCACTGGACGATGACCAGACATGACACGTAAGCGACACATGGTGGATAGGCCACGCGTCACCCGACCGGACTAGCTGCGACACGTGGCGACTTGACAGCCGTGCCACATGGCGACGAACAAAAGGACAGCGGGTGACTCTGATTGCCCGACGACAATCAAAGAAGAAGGGGCGAGGTTGAGCTTTTAAGCTCATCAATACTCGTCGCCTTTTAAATGTGGGACTAAAAAGTCCCACATTAAAATTTGTTTTCCCGCTAGGAGGCGGGAAAGCCTTCTTATAGAAGGCGGTCCCCTCCATAACCCGTCGGGCTTGCTAGCCCGACCGACGAGGGGACCCGGAGGAAAGACTCCCGACCAAGAGGTCGAAAGTTCAAGCCCCGTCGGGGCCAAAGTAATTATTTTTTTACTTCGACGGGCATTCATAAAAGACAAGGTAATTATTTTTTTTAAGTTTATTTTTTTTAATTAAATTAAGTTTTAATTTATTAAATAATCTAATATTATTTTATCTAAAGTTATTTTTTTTAATAAAAAATGATTTTAAAAATAAAATAATTTTTATTATTTATAGATTATACTTAATTTAATTAGAGAAATACAATACACTTAAAATTAAAAAGGTAATTTTTTTTGCAATTCAAAATTTAAAGGAGCTTTTGTTTTTCTCCGAGGGAGGATATAAGACATAGAAGAGCACCTAATTTTATTGCAAATAAGAAAAGCCTAAACTCTTCTCAAACTTGTTCAATTTGCACACATGAAAGGGGACAAAATCAAACACATTTGATTCTTTATTGCCAATTTGAAAACAAGGAGACTTAAAATTTTGTAATATTACAAGGCAAAGTGTGCATTTGTTTTCTCCAAGGGGGGATATACGACATAAAATTGCACATTCTTTTTTTTTTTGCAAAATTGAGAAGAAATTGAAGACCTTGGGTCCACTAAAACCAAGTCGTTTGTCGACTGGTTCTGGAAGCCTTTCAAACGCGGGTCGTGTGTCGACTTGTCTTGAAAGGAGTGCTCTAAATTCTACATTTTGCAAATTAAGGGGGGAAGACAACACTTGTACTTCTTTTGCAAAATTGTAAAACAAAGTAGGAGACATAAAAATATCATTCTTGCACAAATACACATTTTTGTTGCAAAAGTTGGAAATAAGGTGCATTCTCGATTTTACTCGACACCTTCATTTCAAAATTGGCAAAATAGGTGCATTCTCGGTTGCATCCGACACCTAAGTGATAATAATTTTGTGGGAATTCTTGTTTGATTATTGCATTTTCCTTTTGCAATTATAAGTCATAGAATCAAGAACACACCATACCCCAAAATTTCACAAATTTGTGTAACTCAAATTGCACAATTAGAAGCCATTTCTAAAAACTTGATATATTCTCCTAAATCAAAACAAAACCCCTAATTCACTCTTATTTGTTTGGCTTAAATTCCTCCAAATTTTCATCCTTTTTGAAGGGTGTTAAGGCAGGTGCCATTAAATAGTTGTTTGAGTGAATTAAACCTTTCGACTCTTATGTGTTTGGCTTAATTTCCTCCACCTGATTATCTCTTTTCCAGAGAATCTTCAGGAAGGTGCCATTAAATACCACTTGAGAGTGACAGGAATATCATCTTAGTGCATTGTAGGACCTTCCTCATGGCAACAATTAACAAATACTTGAGTGAATCTCAATTGCTAAAAGGTCATAACTATACAGCTTGGAAAACTAAGATGAAAGCCATTTTGATTGTAGAGGACTTGTGGGACTTAGTTGCTGGCACTACACCATGACCCACAACAACAGGAGCTGATCAAAGAGAATGGGATAAAAAGAACAATCGTCTACTCATGTTAATCCTTCTAGCCACTTCTGATGAGGTACAACCTCACATTAGTGAGGCAAAGAATGGAAAAGATGCATGGGATTCCTTGTCCACCATTTTTGAAGGAAAGAATCAATCCACGGTTCTCAACCTTCAAACCCAACTTCATACACTACATATGAAGTCGGGTGAGTCAGTAGAAACCTTCCTCTGTAGAACTGTAGAACTGAAGACTAAGCTTAATGCTTTAGGGGCCAAATTTGAGGACGCCATTTTTACTTCAGTTATCTTGAGAGCCCTTCCTGAATCCTACAAAATTTTGATTACATCCCTTTCTGTTTCCCAAAGAACTCTTACCTTTGTGGAGTTAGTCAATTTGCTTCAAACTGAGGAAGCTAATCAACTCCAAAGAGATGAAGCATCTAATAGTGCACTTTATTCACACAATAAGGTTGAGAAGAAGAAATAAAACTATAACAAGGGAGGATCATCCTCAAAAGGTAAGGGAAAGAAATCTCAAAAATGGTTTTGCTCATATTGTAAGAAAGATAACCATGACACCAATCGGTGTTGGTTCAAAAACAAGCAAAACAAGAAAGACAAAGGCAACATTGCTAGTGAAGTGTCTAATTCAGATTCTGATTCTGGTTCAGAAAAAGCACACAGAGTGCTCATTGCTAAAACAGTATTGTAGAGGGAAAACACATGTTTGTCACATTGGGCAAAGCACCATTATCCTCTCTCTCTTTTTTAGGCTTCATAGAATAGCATAAGTTTTTGTTTGAAGTTCTTACAAATAAGGGGTGATTTGTACCTCTTTTAGGCTTCATAAATAGCAAACTCTTAATGTTTGAAGTCCTTGTAATAAAAAGAAGAGACTTTTTATGGTGTAAAATTGCCTAGGAGGCAATGTTTGTAAAAATCCTTCACAAAACTCTTGAGTTGCACATCTTTTTGTAATTAAGGGGGGATAAACATTTCTTTTCTTCACAATTTTTTGTAAAAAGGGAAGAAGACTTATAAGGGTGCATTTTCGGCTATGACCGACACCTTAGTCACTCTTCTTTCAGAAATTAGATACAACATGTTTTGCAACGAGAAGGGGGGAACTTATAAGGGTGCATTTTCGGCTGCGACCGACACCTTAGCAACCTTATCTTTTGCAAACTCATATTGTAAAATGAATGAATCTCGTATGAAGTGATCTACTCTACTACACCTAGCGATTGCAGTGGCTGGTTACCCATGCAATTCGGTTGGATGATGTGATTACTATAAGGACATTCGTTGGTGTGAAGACAAAGTGAGGAATGATCCATTTTTTTGCTTAGAAGCAGCCAGAGTATTGTGACAGAGCAAGAACCAGCAGATCGACATCCTTTTCACTGTATTGGGGCAGTTATATACTTTACCCAACTATTGTTGTATTAGAGGATATGTATGTATTACCCAAATAATGTAATAAGGGGGGATGTTAGAGTAAATATTCCATCATTTGGATATTTTACCCTTTCCCTACATTAGGTAGATTTTATTTACTGCATGGTAAAAAGTAGCTTGTTACTTTTTACCACTAGTATTTACTTTTACTACTAGGTTAGCTACCTTTTACTATTTATTGTTTACCTTTTGGATATTTATCTAAATATCCTAGGTTAGTCGTAGTCAATTTGACTACGTAGTTAGTTGTTAGCGCTTATTCATGAAGCGCGTTTGTTAGCTAGGTTAGTGGCAGATATCTCGGGATATCTCCTAACGTTTAGCGCAATGTATTATTTAAACATTCGTTTGATTAATACTAAGGTTAATAATTCAGTGCATATTTTTGGTTTACTAACACCTACAACTTGAATAGTTTCTAAATAGGCTTGATACACTTTCATATGTAAAAATTATGACCCCAAAATTTTATCCCTAAAACCATACAAAATACCTCTAAAACCTTTGAAAGTTTAGAAAACTATTTGATTAACTACAACAAATGGGGATGGTACATGTCACTACCTAATTGAATGGAGAGATGTCAAGTGACTACTATATAGATAAAAATTTAAATAATTTAATGTTTCCATGTGTCATTGCTTGTGAGGAACCTTCTAATTAAAATAAGCACATTCACATGAATATTGCAATAAAAGTACTAATTTCATGAAAGAACAAAATATTACAATATGGTAGGAGGGGAGTAGAGAACCACCTGCTCTAGGTGGGATGGTCCTGCTCCATTTCCCTGCTCCCTCATCCCCTAGTTTCACTCAATTTCTTGACTCATCCTATGAAATCCTACTCTAGGAATGGTGTTCTAGTATATGACCTCCTTAGGGGGGAGCTCCTTGCCCACTTTTTGCTTCTTTTTCAATAGTTTTGTGGTTTCCCTACTTAAGTCCTTGGCCTGGTGCATCCCAAGGTTTTCCCCTAGGTTTCCTACTGAGTATCCAATATCTTTCCCTGATTTCTCTCAGGTTTTCCCTAGGGTTTTTTTTACATGTTTTTCTACTTAGAAGCAGTTCCCAAGGAATACTTGGCTCGTTGTGGTTGCAAGTTGGATTTTGACTACTTCCTTATGTGTTCCAAGAGGTCCTCATTGCATATTTTTTGTTCTGGAGGGGACCAGGTACCTTATTGCAAGTGACTCCTCTTTGTGATGTCTTTGGACATTTTCTACTTGCTAGACCTATTGTTTGGTGGATGCTCAAAGCATTTTCATGGCCTTGGGGGTGGGTCTCATTTTTTTTTTGAGTTGTTCCTCCATTAGTTGTGGCTTTCGAGGATCCCTTCCTTGTGCCTAATTTTGCAGCTATCCCTGGATCCTTTCAAGTTCCTCATAGTTCAACTTGGTGTGCATGGGCATCTCTTGGACTATAGAGATCCCTAGTATTGTTGATCCATTTCATAGGCTCGTGTAGAGGCTTCCTGCTACTACTTCTCTGAGGGTCATGATACCATTTCCTAGGCTATCCCACTGCTACATCCTAGACTATATCTCATTGCTACTTGTTGCTTTGTTGCATCCCATTGCTACTTGCTGCTCTACTTCATCCTGGTCTACATCCCAGGCCACCCCAGGCCATCCTTGGGTAGGAATCGTCTTCAAATTTTAATTTTCAAATTTCTCACTTTCAATTTCTAGGTCCGATCCAACTGAATAATTATGAGCATGTGGTCAGCCCATCTCTTGTGTAGTCTCCAAAATTGGTTTGAAGGTTACATTCTGCATTATATACTCACCTAATCCTATGTTTATGAGATGTATAGTCACTCATGATGTGTATGACACTACTGATGATGCAAGCGAGGTAGGCTGAGGTACCTCCTCGGCTATGTCTTGGGTGTCCCCCACTTCCATGGAGATGGGAGACTCCTTGGTGACTGGTTTAGGCATGTGTTTCTTCTCTTTTTCACTCATTTTCACCTTTAACTTCCTATCATCCCGAAGCATCATTGATGCAGTCAATTTACATGAAGTAGCAGTAGTGTGCTTAGATCTATGTGATACATATATCGATGGTTAAGCACGTACTATTGGTTTACCTCCTAGATTTTTAAGTGATGATATGGGCTGGACGTCTAGGTGTGTTGATGGGAGTATCAAACCCCTAGGCAAATCTGCTAGACTCACAAACTTGAAAGGTTCTTAATATGATGACACTACATGAACCCGTCCCTCATGCAGATATTTCACACATTGGTGTAGTATAGAGGGAACGCAACACATTTCATGAATCCAAGGCCTCCTGAGTAGGATGTTGTATTGCATGGCCCCCTCAATCACATGAAACATCATAGAGATGGTCTTTAGGCCTACCTAAATAAGTAGGACAATTGTGCCAACCGTCGAGTATAGGGCATCGTTAAATGCTCTTAATGTGAAGGTAGTTGGCATGATATGTGACTTTGCTAGCTTTATATGATTCAATTCCTTGGTCATTATTATATTGATCAATGAACCAGTGTCAATCAATACCCTCTTGAATGGTACATGACTGGCACATGCAATGATATGCAACGGTGGTTCAGCCGTATCTGTGGAAACCATCTTAATTTTATGATCATAAAATTTGATCATGGGCTCCTGGCACTATTGTAAATGTCCCATGAAATTAGTAAATGCTTGAGCATCCTAGGATTGTACTTTGATGGACATTAAAATATCCATAAGAGTCTCCCTATGCCTAGGAGACTGTTGTATTAGTTCATATATAGATAGATTTGCAGGAGTTATGGACTAGCTTGCTTTGTATGGTCACCATTGGTCTCATCAATGGGCCTAGAATATTCTATGTTGGCCATGGATTCGGCGTAGCTTGAATTATTATGAGAGAACATGGTTGATTTGGCTGCTCATATCTCCCATGCTTTGGAACAACATTAACCATACCTACAAACCCCTGGGTAGGTGGTTTGACGCACACCTGGTAGACGTGACCAACATTTTTGCACGGTACCTCATGGTTTGGAAGTGTATTTTTTAAAATCCCCATGTTGATCTTGTGTTCGAGTTGATCTCGTGTACGGTTTGACCCTGCATCCCAATTTGTATTTACTATTGGTGATGGTCCATTTGGAATCATCCCCTGTGCTCCTTTTATTTCTCAAAGGCCTACATTTTACCTTATGGTTGGTTTGTTGACCTGTTGTAAAAAGGTTTTGGGGCCGCTTTCAATTCCCACTTTTAACAAAATTATTTACCGATTAAAAAAAATATTGCAATATGAAATGTATACACAAAAATATCATAAATCACAATACAAAATCATGGGTCTCTTTGAGGTGGCAATATCCATTAATACTTTGATTTAATAATGCAAAAAATATACATCCATTTATGTCCCTCATATTTTTAAAGACTCTTCATAACCCTACCTAATGCTCAAGGTTGACTTACATGAAAAATTTCACTTGAGCTACAATGTTCTACCAAAAAATAATTACATTCTTTATAAGAGTTACATAAAATGGCACAATTTGTATAGGCACCTCTAGTACCACAAACTATTATAAAACATTACATAATATCATAAAAAACTATTACAAAAAATTATAATGGGGTCCCCATGTTAAGAAAGGGGTTATTACATAATAGTATTAGAATGGAGTCCTAACATACCCTTCCCCTTCAAAAATATTTGTCCTCAAATTTAACTATGAGGAAATTGCCATTGGAGCTATCAGAAGGACTCCCAAGTGGCATATTTAGGTTGCAATACTTACCACTAAAAAATAACATTAGTGATAACATGGTGGCAATGGGTGTGTGATATCCTATCAAATATTTATTCAGGATCAAGAATGATGGATCCTTCTTCATTCAATTCTGATAATGTGGATTGGACCTATACCTTGTTACCAACAACCTTCTTGAGATATGAGACATGAAATATTGGGTAAATCCTAGAAGTGGCTAGAAAGGCTAGTTTTTAGGTTGTTGACCTAATCTGTTGTAACACATTGTAGGGACCATAGTACTTGGTTGTAAGTTTTTGGCATCTACGAAGCTGGAGAGATGATTTTTTGTAGGGTTGTACGTGGAGAAAAACCATATCCTCAACTTCAAAGTTGCACTCAGAGTGACGTTGATCAGATTGTTGATGCATATGGTTTTAGGCCAATTCAACATTGTCTTTAAGTTGTTGGAGAAGAGTAGCATATTGTCTAAGGGTGGAATCCATAGCTTAAACCCTAGATCTTCTTGGAATGTAAGAGGGATTTGGTGGAGGAAGACTATATACTACTTCAAATGGGGTAACCTTAGTAGGAGTATGATATGAAGTATTATACCACAATTCAACCAAAGGGAGCCAATTAACCCATTGTGTAGGATGTTCCAAGTCAAAGCAATGGAGGTATGTTTCGAAGCACATATTGACAATTTTAGTTTGGACATCAGTTTCAGGATGAAAAGCCAAAATCATTTTTATATGAGTGCACTACAATTTGAATAGTTTCTAAAACCATATTTAAATAAGATGTATGATATGAAGTATACTACAAAAAATAGGGTAACCATAGTTACTAAAACCATATACTACTTCAAATATGGTAACCTTAGTAGGGGTATGATATGAAGTATTATACCACCATTCAGCCAAAGGGAGCCATTTAACCCATTGTGTAGGATGTTCTAAGTCAAAGAAATGGAGGTATGTTTCCAAGCACATATTGACAATTTTAGTTTGGCCATCAGTCTGAGGACGATAAGCTAAAATTATTTTGAGATGAGTTCCCTACAACTTGAACAGTTCCTAAATAAACTCAATACACTTTCGTATGTAAAACTTATACCCCAAAACTTGTATCCCTAAAACCATACAAAATGCCTCCAAAACCATTGAAAATTTAGAAAATTATTTGATTAACTACAACAAATGGGGATGCTACATGTCACTACATAATTTTGTGGAGATATTCCAACCGAATGCTATTTAGAAAAAAATTTAGAGAATCTAATGATTCCATGTGTCACTGCTTGTTAGGAACCTTCTAATTAAAATAAGCACATCCACATAAATATTGCAATAAAAGTAGTAATTTCATGAAAGAACATAATATTGCAATATGAAATGTAAATGCAAAAATCTCACAAATCACAATATAGGATCGCAGACCTCTTTGAGGGGGAAACATCCTACAATTATTTGATTCAATAATGCAAAAAAGATACATACATTCATATCCCTCATATTTTCAAAGTCTCTTCATAGCCCTACGTAATGCTCAAGGCTGAATTACATGCAAAATATCACTTGAGCTACAATTTTCTACCCAAAAAATAATTACATTTTTATCTTAGTTAGATAAAGTGGCACCACTTGTATAGGCACATCTAGTACCACAAACTATTATAAAATATTACATAATATCATTAAAAATTTATTACAAAAATTTATAACAATGTCCCCATGTTAAGAAAGAGGTTATTACATAATAGTGTTAGAAAAATCCTAACATGCCCTTCCCCTTCAAATATATTTGTCCTCAAAGCTAAAGATGAGAAATTATTTTTGAAGTTACTGGAGGGACTCCCAAGTGGTATCTTTATATTGTAATCCTTTCCATTGAAAAAAACATCAGTGATGACATGGTGGCAAAGGGTGTGTGATCTCCTATCCAAAAAAAATTCAGGATCAAGAATGATGGATCATTTTTCATCCAACTTTGATAATGTGGATTGTACCTATACCTTGTTGCCAAAAAACCTTCTTGAGAGAGGATACATGAAATACTGAGTGAATCTTGGAAGTGGCTGGAAAGGCTAGTTTGTAGGTTGTTGACCTGATCTTTTGTAACACCTTATAGTGACCATAGTACTTGGTTACAATTTTTTGGTATCCATGAAGCTGGAGATATGATTTTTTGGAGGGTTATATGTGGAAAAAACCATATCCAAGGCCTAGATTACCACAATAGACATAGAGATTCAACAGGTCACTATAGAGCATGATTTGGCACGAACTCAGTTGGACCTAATGACCAGAGAGAGGTATTTACTGAGGGACTCTAGGGCTATTTCTTAATCCTAATAGGTTGTTATGGTAGCACCTACAACTCCAACTCACTTATTACCCTCAGGTCAGGACCCCATGGTAGAGGTTAGGCGACTCACTTCCCTCTTGGAGGAGGGAAATGCATGATCGGCTACAAGGGTAGCTCGCATATCTGTGCTAGAGGATTACATTTGACTTATAGGTGGATAGGTGCCAGAGGACACCCAAACCATAGGTATTCATAGGAACAGCTCTCGTACCAGGACCAGAGAGACCGAACAATCCTCTACTAGTTCGAGCCACCAGACCCATAGGATCGAGAGGACATACATATCCTTTAGTATGCATGGAGTCAGCTCGCACAAGAGTCAGGGGATTTTTTCTCATGTACAGAGCATCTTTGGATTAGGCGGTACATACAACCCTCAGCAGGATATACATTAGGCACTAGAGTAGACTGCAGGGTAGGCTCCAGAGCAGGCTATAGTGCAGGCTCCCAAAGATGGGGTTGATGGAGGCAGAGAGAGCTTTGTTGGAGGAGGATCAGGCTAGAGCTAGAGTCTCCACTTGATATAGGTTATATATTTTTTGTATGCATCATTTTTGGTGTGAGGTCTGAGGACCTACCCGATTGTAGCCTACAAGCATTTTTATGTACCCTTATGTACTCTTCGACACACACACACACACACACATATATATATATATGATATTTGATCATTTTGGCTCATTATGTGTACTTGTTTATTTGTATATTTTATGTTTATGTGATGCACATGGATGCAATGCTTATGTTAATTTGATGCTATATGATGTGATGTATGGATGACATGCACTAGATAGCTATTTTATTTATGATGATGATGATATGTAGTGATCTAGATGTTTAGATGTTCTATATATGATGGATGCATTATGGATGCGATGTTTACATAAATGCATATTTGATATTTATTTATTGCATGCATTTAATTTTATGACACTATCATGATATTCTAATGCAATGTATGTAGTGCATTACGTAAATGAACATGTATGCTTTAATAACTTAAAACATATGAAATGAATGCTATATGTGTTTTAACAATCTAATGGATGACACCACATAATGTATAAAAATCATGAATGTAATTGAAAGATCCTCATTACAATAATTTAATCCATTAATCACCCATATATGAAATGCAATGGTATAAAGTTGTATGATGTGAATGATATAATGTGTCATTCTATTTGCTTTTACAAGTTTGAAAAATGCGCACAATATAGTCAGTGGTCATCTTGGTTTGATGATTTTATTCTATATGGTTTGCGTTGCTATTAGAGCAACTTTTGAGGTTTTCCATGAGACTCAAACACCCTAGTAGACTTATCAAACATCCCATACTAACTGTACAAGGCTTTTTTTGATCAAGGCTTTCGTCACGAACAAACTAGCTGTTCATTACACATGTGTGTGCACATGAGTATATTAAGATAGACCATAGGCATACTCTAGATGTTAGTAGATACTCTTCCAACCCATATGTGATATCGGGTTCATCCTATGTTTGTATCATCCTTTTTTCATACTTGATTGGACTATAATTCTAGGTAACCCCAGGCATCCAGAGCTAGCTCATCTTGCAAATTGATCAGGACTGTCCCTCCAAAAATAGGCGAGACTCTTTCAACCCATTTTGGCATTCGGGAATCACCCAATAGAACTAAAAATCTAGAAGTAGGTGGGACTCTTTCAATCCATTGTTGAACTTAGGGTTCATTCTATCACTTTGAATGGTGAACAATTCAGGGATTCAAGTTCTCACCCTGTTTTGATTTTTGCTCATATGTAGTGATAAAAATCATTGTTTTTCACATTTTACTCTGAGTGATAAAAATCATTGTTTATTCCTATTTTTCTTGAGCAAGGGATTTGTATAGTGCTTTTGATTCACTATATCATTTTAGATTTGAACTTTGAACTTGAGGTTTGAAATTTGAACTGTGTATCAATGTACGAGTAGGGGAAATTCTTGTCCTTTTGCCAAGGTTCACCACTCTAGACCTAACTATTTGCAAGATAAGCAGGTAATAAAACCCATCTCTCTAAATACCCAGGACCACTTTTATAGCTTTCATCCTCCCTTATCTTAGTAGGATTTTAAATGTGTCAATTAGTGACGGGATCCTAATATTCCAAGCACTATCACAACTACTGACCTCATCTATAAAAGCAAAGAAAGCTTTCTATGACGTCTGAGAAAACCACTAGGTATGGTTGAGTGACTGGAAAAATTTGGTATAAACACATATCTCATAGCAATAGGTGTTGTATATGAATGCAATGGATTATGATAAATGCAAAGGTGCATTATTAAAACACAAACATTGTGTTGTTTGTAAGACTAACAAACACAATCTCTATTGACTACGGAATGCAATGGATGACGAATGCCTATATGCAATGCAATAATGAAATGTATGCAAGTGTAAATGAACAAGCATAATGCAAAAGCTAATGTTTTTGGAATTTATGTTTTACCAATTTTTTTGGATTTTATTGATTTTATAATTTTTATTGATTTTGAGCCTTTATACTTGACCAAACGGCGAGTACCTGCCTTTGGAGCCTTTGAATTGACCAAACAATTCTTAGAAACCCTTGGAGATTTTGGGATTGACCAAAGGTATTATGAGCACCTTTGGGACTTTTGGGGATGACCAAGCAATTTTTACGAATCCTTGGAGCTTTTGGGTTGACCAAGTAGTTTTTCATAAACTCTTAGTGACTTTTAGGATGACCGAGCAGTGTTCAGCAACCCTTAGGACCTTTGATATTTGACCAAAGGGCTTACAGATGCCTTTGGAGCTTTTTATTTACCAAACTACTCACAAAAGAGTTTGGAACCTTGTAGGATGACCGAGTGGTGTTAAGCAAACCCTTGAGTCCTTTGACTGACATGACCAAGCAATTTTAGGAACCCTTGGAGCCTTTTACTATGCTCTTAAGCATAAAATACCTTAATATGGAAGATTTTGAGAGGTTCAGACTCTTCAACACCCCCAAGCGATGTTAGGCGATATGTACCCGAACTAATATTTTCAGATATGATATAGGGTCCTAGCCAATTAGCTGTGAATTTGTCTCACATATCTGGTGGTAAATTAGAGTTTTGTTGGTTCTCTTTCAAGACAAGATCCCCAAATTTAAATTCTATCTAGTGGACTTTGATATTGTAAGCTCATTTAAGTCACTCCTGATAAATGTGGAGATGCTCTAGGGAATTCACATGATGTTCATCAAGCAGCATCAGTTGATCCAGTCGAGCTTGCTATGCAGTGTTGTCATCGATGAACTCTTTCAATGCAATGCATAGCATTAGAATTTCCAATTCCAAGGGCATAATGGCCTTAGCGCCATATACTAGTGAAAACGGTATTGCCCCAGTGGGCGTCTGAATGCTAGTCTTGTTAACCCATAATGTAAGGGGTAGTTGGATATGCCAATCTTTATGGTTTTCTTAAATCATCTTTTTCAATATGGCCACCATTATATTATTTGAGGCTTCAACCTTTTTTTTTGCCTGTGGATAGTATGGAGTCACAAAACTATGTTTGATTCCATATTTAGATGTTAAAGTTCTCATAGTTTTGTTCTTGAATGACATTCCATTATCTGATATTATTTTGGAAGGAATCCTAAAATGACTTATGATATGCTCCAGTATAAACTCTGCTATATGATATCCAGTTATCGTTGTTAAAGGTATTGCTTCCACCCACTTTGTGAAATACTTAGTAGTTGTGATTATAAATTTATGTCGGCCCGATGATGGAGGAGAGATCTTGCCTATAAGATATAATCCCCACTGATAAAATGGCCAAGCCGCTTGGATGGGTTGTAAGGCCTATGATGGCAAGTGCGTAAGATTAGTATGATGTTGACATTTGACTCATTTCTTGACATACACATTGCACTCCTTCTCCATAGTTGGCTAATATTAGCCCATTCGAAGGATGTGCTTGACGATGTCCATGCTGTTGAAATGGCCATTGCATGTGCCATCATGAGCTTGTAAAATCACCCATGATACCTCTTGGGGATTTAGACAATGAAGGAGAACTCCATCATAGTCTCTTCGATACAAGATGTCTCCTATTAAGACATATTTAGCTGCTTTCTATTTAAATGTGCATTTTGCGGCATGCAAAAATCCCTTTGGGATTACACCAAGCTTTAGGAAGTCATGGATTTATGATATCCAATTTTTATAAGCCTCAGCTTCAACTGCCGAGACGACTTGCTTCCCCTGCATTTTAATTTTGCAAATACAAACAAGGAAACAACCCTATGGCGAATGGTGGTACCACTCCCCATTGGACTTTGACAGGTTAATGACCCCCAAGGTACCTTATTTAGAAAGTCTTCAGCTCTGGAGAACCATTCAACCTTTGGTTCTACGTTGATCATGTTGATTGACATTCTATTATCAAAGGCTTCACATTCTACAGCAGAGTGCGAAAGCATTTTAACATGAATGGTAGTGAAATCAGCAAACAAATTCTAAGGGATTAAGGATCCCAATAAGGCCATGGTTTCTCTAACCTATTTGACGAATTAGGGATTGCCTCAATCTCCTACCATTCCAATTCAGCCATATATATAGTAACAAGATCCTTGTAAGCTTTTAATATGGTACATCGACACTAGAAGAGCCCCTTAACTTGATTTACTATGAGCAAGGAGTTGCCAAAGATGTTTAATATTTTAATGTTCATGGCGATGGTTGTGTGGATGCCCAATAGTAGGGCTTCATACTCAGTGTTGTTGTTGGTGCATGAAGTCTAATTTAAACAACAAGGGCATTGGAGCTGCTTGCGGTGTGAAAAACACTATTTTTGCACCCCCTTGCTCGCACTTTGAACCATCGAAGAATAGAGCATATTACCATTATTCTTTGGTTCTTTGGGTTTGGGAGTTTTGAATATGATGAATACTACATCGTATAGAAGCTCAATGGTCAGAGGCCTACTATTTGAAAATGGTGCTTCAACCAGCTGATCAACTATGAGTTATCCTTTAATGGACTTATGGCTTATGAACTCCAGATCAAATTCTATTAGTACCATGATCCACTTTGCAGTACGTGTAATGTGATACATCTTACTCATCATGTATTGCAAAGGATTTTGTTTGGATATAACATATGTCGTATGACTTAGCATATAGTGTGGCAATTTCTTGGTATTGAAAACTACTACTAAACACAATTTTTCCACATGCATACCCAAGCTCATAGCTCACCAAGGTTTGACTAATATAATATATGGCCTGTTCTTTGCCTTGCATGTTCTTTTGGGCTAACATGGTTTCCAGTGCAAAGTCAGTTGTCGATATATATAGTAGAAAAGGCACCTCTAGCCTTGGTGGAGCTATTACTGGCGACATCACCAGGTATTGCTTTATTTTAGTGAAAGCTACTCAACAATCCTTGTCTCAATTGAATGGGACCCCCTTATGTAGCAGTCGATTCATGGATCAATATTTATTCGATAATTGAGCGATGAATTTCTTTATCGATGCTACTTTGCCTTGAAGGCTTCTTAACTCTTTAATATTGGAGGGAGGATGCATCTCTAAGATAGCCTTGACCTTCGTTGGGTTGACTTCGATGCCTCATTTAGAAATGATGAATCCTAATAGTTTACTATAAGTTGTGTCAAATACGCACTTCTTAGGATTCAACTTGACATTGTGCTCTATCAGGCGATCGAATACCTTCCTTAAGACCTCTGCATGATCTTCTCGCAGTAATGACTTGGCCAACAAGTCATCGATATAATATTCTAGAATATTATGCATGTAGTCATGAAAAATGTATGTCATGGCCCGCTAGTATGTGGCACCAGCATTTTTTATGCCAAATGGCATAACTTTTTAGCAAAATATTCCCCATGGCATTATAAATGCGGTTTTACGCTGGCCTTTGGGTTTAATTTGAATTTGATTGTAACAAAAAAAACATCCATTAAGGAGAGCATTTTGTGACATGCAGTTGTGTCTACAAGAGCATCGATATTAGGCAATGAAAATGAATCTTTGGGTGTTTCCTTATTTAGGTCTCTGAAATACATACAAATACAGATTCTTCCATAAGGTTTTCCTATGGGTACCATATTAGACACCCATTCTGGATAGTCTATGGAGATTACAAATTCTACATCCTACAGATTTTGTAGCTTATCTTTCACCATTAAGGCTACTATTGGATGCATCTTTCTAATTTTCTTCTTGACCGACTTCTTTGTCAGATCTAGCAAAATGTTATGAGTAACCAGTTTTGGGTCTAGACCTGGCATATCTTTGTACGTCTAAGCAAAAATGTTAGGTCTCTCTTTTAGTAGAGGGATGAGGGTGGCCAACTCATCTGGAATGAGACTTTCTCCAAATTTAACCTTCCTTGGATTAGTTGGATCATTACTTATATCCATATTGAAGGTTTCCTCTACTAACATGTGTGATCCCTTCTCAAGATGATGAGGCGTAGGAATCAAATGGATATCATCATCTAGGTTGATAGGTTCCACGTTGGAAGTATTTTTGGTATGATAGAAATCATATGCATAGCCTGGCACAAAATAAAATGGTTGTAACATTTATTAATTAGGGAAAAAATATTTAGGCTCAACGGGTGAGTTAGTGCAATCCCAGTCGCTAGGATTTTTGTTGAGATACAACGATTTTGACGGATCTACTAGATTACAGACTGGGGTGGTCAAATCAATGGATACCATATTTATGGAATGGAATTGATCTCCAGGACCACATGGACAAACTTCTACATTGTCGATGCAGCTCTCATACATAAGATCTGGCTCTAATGGCATGGGCACAAATGGGTCCTCTCTATGAGAAATATGAACTACTGGAACCTCTCTGTGCACTGGTTGCAATATGGGATCATTCGGCTCATGGAGCTCCATGTAGGTAGGTGGACGGGGAAACAACATGTGATAAATCACATTGAAATTTGGTGGTTTTCCCCTAATACGAGGGTCGAGATTGATTTCTCTTCACAGGTCCTCAACCATATAAGGTGCATCGTGGTGACATAGGTAAGGAGGCCCTATATAGGCTCTCTCTATTTCATACTCTTTGTCATAATCATAGTACAATCCTTCATTTACCCCTACAAGTGGAGCATGCTCTAGTAGGTGCGGTCCCATGAATCTCACTTCCTTGTCACTATCACCCACATCCATAAAAATCATATAATTAGTATGTATGTTTGATGTTGATGAGAAAACTGGCTCTGCTTCTTCTCCAAAATGATCAATGTTGGGAATAATCTCTTCGGTAACATGTACCGACTCTGTAGATAGTAGGTGATGCACATACAAAGGCCTTAGATTGCCCCCTGAATTTCATCCTCGGATTGATCATTGTTTGAGGATTCGTTGTCGATATCATAACTTGGTCCACTTATCTCGGAGGTGGACTCCTCTTCATCATCACTATTGAGATCTACTAACTCTATATTACCTAAAACTATGGGGTTATGCCCCTGCACAACTCTAACATTGGTTGCACTATGGATTTGATGACCCAGGTTGCCTCTAGGGTGCTACTCTATATCAGTATTCTCTAAGAGCCCTTCATGATCTTCTTCAAGTGGCTTAGAGGTGATGACAGATACCATCGGGTGAGTCCTCCAAAAGTTGGATGGATTAGGATGATATGGGTTAAAGTCCACATCGTCCCCCAGACTAAGGTACAAGTGATCTAAGGATGCTGTGAGCAAGTTGTCTTGTCCTTGTATTTGTAATCCCAATCCAAACCTATCAATTTCTAGCTGATAATGTGGCTTTAGTAGAGTCCTACATCCCTATTCAAACATGCCAAGTCCATACCCATGACAGTCATATAACTCAAAAATATGCATGGAGTACTTCGGGTTGGATAAATAATGAACATTTACTATGAAAGGTTCGTCACTATCTTCATCCATGGGCACTCGCTTTGGAAGCTGATCCAACCCAACGTAGATGAAGTTAGTCTAATTAGGTGGCTCTCCTAGTGGTACCACCGATCCAACCAAATAATGATGAGTAGGCGGTCGACCCATCTCTTGAGAAGTCTCCAAAATTGGTTCTAAGGATACATTCTGCATAATATACTCACGTAATATTTTGTTGGCAATATGTACAGTCACCCGCGGTGTGGATGACCCTATTGATGATGCAGGTGAGGTAGGTTGAGGTACCTCCTCGACTATGTCTTGGGCTTCCTCCACTTCCATGGGGATGGGAGCCTCCTTGATGACTATTTTGAGCATGTGTTCTATTTTTTGCCCATTTTTACCTTTAACTTCCTATCATCCCGAAGCATTATTGATGCAATCAATTTCACTGAAGTAGTAGTAGTGTGCTTAGATCTATGTGATACAGATATCAATGTTTGAGCACGTACTATTGGTTTACCTCCTATATTTTTAATCGATGATGTGGATCGGGTGTCGAGGTGCGTTGATGGGAGTATGAAACCCCCAGGAAAATCTGCTAGGTTCACAAACTTGAAAGGTTCTTTGTCTGATGACACTATGTGAACCCATCCCTCATGTAGATATTTCATACATTGGTGTAGTATAGAGGGAACGCAACACATTTCACGAATCCAAGGCCTCCTGAGTAGGATGTTGTATTGCATGGCCCCCTCGATCACATGAAACATCATAGAGATGGTCTTTAGGCCTACCTAAATAGGTAGGACAATTGTGCCAATCATCGAGCATAGGGCATCATTAAATGCTCTCAATGTGAAGGTAGTTGGCATGATATGTTACTTTGGTAGATTTATATGATTCAATGCCTTGGTCATTATTATATTGATCGATGAACCAATGTTGATCAAGACCCTCTTGAATGGTACGTTATTGACACACACGATGATATGCAACAGCGAGACAGCCATATATGTGGGAACCATCTTAATTTATGATCATAAAATTGGATCATGGGCTCCTGGTACTATTGTAAATGTCCCACAAAATTGGTAAATGATTGAGAATCCTAGGATTGTACTTTGATGGACCTTAAAATATCCATAAGAGTCTCTCTGTGCCTAGGGGATTGATGTATTAGTTCATATATAGATAGCTTTGTAGGAGCTATCTGTAGGTTTTTGACTAGCTTGCTCCGTATGGTCACCACCGATCTCATCAGTGGACCCAAAATATTCTATGTTGGTCGTTGATTTGGCATAGCTTGTATTCTTATGAGAGCGCACAGTTGATTCAACTGCTCGTATCTCCCATTCCTTGCAACAACATTAACCATACCTATGAACCCCTGGGTAGGTGGTTTGATGCACACCTGGTTGACATGACCGGTGTTGTTGCGTAGTGCCTCATGATTTGGAAGTGGATTTTTGTAAATCCCCATGTTGATCTTGTGTTTGAGTTGATCCCGTGTACGAGTTGATCCTGCATCCTAATTTGTATTTACTATTTGTCATGGTCCATTTGGGATCATACCCTATGTTCATTTTATTTCTCAAAGGCCTACCTTTTGCCTTATTGTTAGTATGTTGACCTATTGTTAAAAGGTTTTGGGGCCCCTTTCAATTCCCACTTTTAATGAAGTTATTTACCGATCAAAAAAATATGGCAATATAAAATGTATATGCAAAAGTCTCACAAATCACAATACAAAATCATGGGTCTCTTTGAGGGGGTAATATCCATTAATACTTTGATTTAATAATGCAAAAAAGATACATCCATTTATGTCCCTCATATTGTTAAAGACTCTTCATAACCCTACCTAATGCTCAAGGTTGACTTACATGCAAAATTTCACTTGAGCTACAATGTTCTACCAAAAAACAATTACATTCTTTATAAGAGTTACATAAAATGGCACCACTTGTATAGGCACCTCTAGTACCACAAAATATTATAAAACATTACATAATATCATTAAAAACTATTACAAAAAATTATAATAGGGTCCCCATGTTATGAAAGGGGTTATTACATAATAGTGTTAGAATGGAGTCCTAACATGCCCTTACCCTTCAAAAATATTTGTCCTCAAAGTTAAATATGATGAAATTGCCATTGAAGCTATCGAAAGGACTCCCAAGTGGTATATTTAGGTTGTAATCCTTACCACTAAACAATAACATTAGTGATGACATGGTGTCAATGGGTGTGTGATATCCTATCAAAAATTTATTCAGGATCAAGAATGATGGATCCTTCTTCATTCAATTCTAATAATGTGGATTGGACCTATACCTTGTTACCAACAACCTTCTTGAGAGAGGAGATGAAATATTGGGTAAATCATAGAAGTGGCTATAAAGGCTAGTTTTTAGGTTGTTGACCTAATCTGTTGTAACACATCATAGGGACCATAGTACTTGGTTTTAAGTTTTTGACATCCACGAAGCTGGAGAGATGATTGTTTGTAGGGTTGTAGGTGGAGAAAAACCATATCCTCAACTTAAAAGTTGCACTTAGAGTGATGTTGATCATATTTTTGATGCATATGGTTTTAGGATAATTAAACATTGGCTTTAAATTGTTGGAGAAGAGTAGAATATTGTCTAAGGGTGGAATCCATAGCTTAAACCCTAGATCTTCTTGGAATGTAAGAGGTATTCGGTGGAAGAAGACTATATACTACTTCAAATGGGGTAACCTTAGTAGGAGTATGATATGAAGTATTATACCACCATTCAACCAAAGGGAGCCACTTAGCCCATTGTGTAGGATGTTCCAAGTCAAAGAAACAGAGGTATTTTTCAAAGCACATATTGAAAATTTTAGTTTGGCCTTCAGTTTGAGGATGAAAATCCAAAATCATTTTGAGATGAGTGCACTACAATTTGAATAGTTTCTAAAACCATATTTAAATAAGATGTATGAGATGAAGTATACTACAACAAATAGTGTAACCATAGTTACTAAAACCATATACTACTTCAAATAGGGTAACCTTAGTAAGGGTATGATATGAAGTATTATACCACCATTCAACCAAAGGGAGCCATTTAACCCATTGTGTAGGATGTTCTAAGTCAAAGTAATGGAGGTATGTTTCCAAGCACATATTGACAATTTTAGTTTGGCCATCAGTCTGAGGACGATAAGTTAAAATTATTTTGAGATGAGTTCCCTACAATTGAATAGTTCCTAAATAAACTCAATATACTTTCGTATGTAAAACTTATACCACAAAAATTTTATCCCTAAAACAATACAAAATGCCTCCAAAACCATTGAAAATTTAGAAAATTATTTGATTAACTACAACAAATGGGGATGCCACATGTCACTACATAATTTTGTGGAGATATTCCAACCGAATGCTATTTAGACAAAAATTTAAAGAATCTAATGATTCCATGTGTCACTGCTTGTTAGGAACCTTCTAATTAAAATAAGCACATCCACATAAATATTGCAATAAAAGTAGTAATTTCATGAAAGAACATAATATTGCAATATGAAATGTAAATGCAAAAATCTCACAAATCACAATATAGAATCGTAGGCCTCTTCGAGGGGGAAACCTCCTACAATTATTTGATTCAATAATGTAAAAAAGATACATACATTCCTATCCCTCACATTTTCAAAGTCTCTTCATAACCATACGTAATGCTCAAGGCTGAATTACATGCAAAATATCATTTGAGCTACAATTTTCTACCCAAAAAATTTACATTTTTCATAACAGTTAGATGATGTGGCACCACTTATATAGGCACATCTAGTACCACAAGCTATAACAATGTCCCCATGTTAAGGAAGGGGTTATTACATAATAGTGTTATAAAAGTCCTAACATGCCCTTCCCCTTCAAATATATTTGTCCTCAAAGCTAAAGATGAGAAATTATTGTTGAAGCTACTAGAGGGACTCCCAAGTGGTATATTTATATTGTAATCCTTTCCATTGAAAAAAACATCAGTGATGACATGTTTGCAAAGGGTGTGTGATCTCTTATCCAAAATTTGTTTAGGATCAAGAATGATGTATCATTTTTCATCCAACTCCGATAATGTGTATTGTACCTATACCTTGTTGCCAAAAAAACTTCTTGAGAAAGGATACATGAAAGACTAGGTGAATCTTGGAAGTGGCTGGAAAGGCTAGTTCGTAGGTTGTTGACCTGATCTGTTGTAACACCTTATAGTGACCGTAGTACTTTGTTACAATTTTTTGGTATCCATGAAGCTGGAGAGATTATTTTTTGGAGGGTTATAGGTGGAGAAAAACCATATCCAATGCCTAGATTACCACAACAGACATAGAGATTCAACGGCTCACTGTAGAGCATGACTTGGCACGAACTCAGTTGGACCTGATGACTAGAGAGAGGGATTTACTGAGGGACTCGAGGGCTATTCCTTCATCCTCATAGGTTGTTATGGTATTGAAATCATGAGGATACGGAAGCAAAAAGTAAACACCAAGTGCGATGCAAGCGAAGCCAAAGATAACGCTAAATCTTATGAATTGAAAATGCATGAAAGGAGAGAAACATAAATGAATCGAAACAAGATATAAAGCAAATATGGAATACAACCCTTTTTATTAGTTTTCTTTAAAGCTCAGTTACAACACATCTCCTCCCTTTTCAGGGGCTAGGAGCATTAAATAAGGTTTCGTTACACCATGGGTGTTATGCCTTCTTCCGCGTACCCACATGTAAAATTGGCAGACCAAACATTTTCGTCGCTTGCATAAAAGGGTCTTTGATTCTTTGTTGCTCCTCCGATGTCGACATCCTACATTCAAGGAAATAGAAAACAATCAGTAGCACCTATGGATGAAATAAAACATGCAATCCCCAAGCCTAAGATTAGTGCATGCAAAAAATAAATAAAACGACAACTAAAAGAGATCCAAATGAGCTGAAAACTCGATAGAGGCATGAAAACATCACCGGGAAGGCATTGCAAAAAGAACAGTCAAAAAATTTGCCACGGATTTCTAATCGCTCCGGGGTGGGACGATTAGACCTGCAACAATACGTCAGAAAGCATTGTCCCAAATGTCCCATCTTGGAGGCTCCAAATCACCTGAAAAGTTGGGGGTTAGGTAAAATGGGGTATTTTGGAAGGACCCAAAAGGTCAGATTTTGCCAATTCGGCCTCTATTACCTGGAATTTGATGATGCTACCTGCATGTTAGCGAAAGCAAGAAATAACAAAAACATGATCAAAACTGCTCAAAATTACATGAAATTTGAATGCAAGCCTATCTAAGCAACCTAGAATAAAATGCAAAAAGAACAAAACTAAAATCTGCTATAGATTTCTAATCGCTCCGAGGTGGGGCGATTAGGACCTGCAGTAGTGTGGGGGGCGCCCGGGGACAGGACGCCCATCGTTTAGAGCCCGATTTTGACACCAATCCACTTGGGATGGGTCCAAAACCTCTTTTGGGGTGTTTTCATAAAATTTGGGTGGGATACTGTGGCCAAATGTTGGGTTTGGGGTCCGGATTGTGCTTTCAATAACCACCCAATGACCTACCTTCCAAAAGAGAGATCAAGAATGTGAAAGGCACAATCAAAAGTGAGTATGTAAAATGGAAGCACTTTTTTGCTCAAAATGCTCCTTCTCTGTATCTTTTTGGGGTGATAAGACTCACCATTTTATAGACCTGACGGTATCTATGTATGAGCATGCAGAGGTGCCACTTGGCAATCATGCCTTTCTAGGGGGGAGAATATTCCTCCCTGATTAAGGGCTCCATGAGTACCTCTGTAACTGCCTCTAGCGCTCCAAAACACTCACTCGCACTCCCATGCAATGAAGGAGGAGTTAAGTGGCAGATCTGGGATGCAATTTGTTGAGATTTGACCTTTTTCTAGTCAAACCTACTATTCGCCCCACCTTGGAGCGAATACTTCTAATCATCCCTAGGTGGAATGAATACCAATTTGTAATCGTCCTTGGGTGGAACGAATAGAGAGCATAGTGCCTAAAAGGTTCCAAATCAATATTTGACCTTCCAAAACTGTTGTGAGAGTGGTTAGGACCACTGTTTAACCTTTGGGGGCTGCCCTGGGGGCTATGTGTGTCAATACAATCGACGTTTGTAGCCACATAATTGGATTGGTGTTGTTTTGGTGTATACAAATGCCCCTTTTTGGGATGCGTTGTGCGTGGCGTAGTGCTGAACAAAAATAGATAACCAAAGCACTAATGATTAGGGTTTCTTAGTGACCTAACCAAATTTTGATGCCCCAAGTATGGAAAGGGCATGCATTCTTGAATCCTTGCTTCTGACAAGCTAAGGAACTTAATTCAAGTGTTAACCTTTTTTGGTGAGGTGTTACTTGATCTTGGACATTGATCAGTCATGAATAGGCAAAGGGCACAACCTTTTGTCTATGGGAACCTTGGGTTCATGATTCACAAATTCTAAGTGTTTGATCAGCTTGTGATTATTGCTTGTTTGCTACCCCAAGCAGGGGTTTGATTGTCTTTTTCAATGATTCTTCGAATGCATGTCATTTCCTTAATTGGGTGTGTATTTGTTGATTGGTGACTAAGTGTGACTACCCCTTCAAGTGATGAATTGATGAGGGAATGACCAACATGAGAAAAGCGACAAGTTGCTTGACCCAAGATGACTTGTGTAAGGGTGCCTTTTAGTTTTTTATCTTTGAATGTGTGCAGTTTCCCAACATTTAGACCTATTTTTGGTGGGTGTTAACCCTTTTGGTGACACCATTTGGGGTCAAAATTCTCGAAAATCCATCCTCCCGTGGAGCGTTCCGGCTATGGAAAACTTCTTAGGTAGTAGGATAGTGAGGATTTGTGACCCCGACGTCTATTTTTCATGCCAAGAAGCAGAGGTGCAAAGGCGCCTTGTTCGGCAATTTTATTGCTATTTTTGGGTGGGTTTGGACCCTTTTTGGGACGTCGTGTGGGGATGAAATTATTGAAAATCCATCCTCATGTGGAGCGGTCTGGCTGTGATAGCCTTCTTAGGGAGTAGGATAGTGATAATTTGTGACCCCAACATTGGTTTTGCATACCAATAATGTTAAGTGCAAAAGCACTCTTATTCGGCAGCTTTATCGCATTTTTGGATGCATTTTTTTGCTATTTTAGAATTTTTTGCTCTATAATCGTCCTTGGGTGGGACGAATACCAGTTTTGTAATCGTCCCAGGATGGTACGAGTGCTAACTAGATTGCTCATCCTAGGGTGGAACGATTATAGGCCTAAAAGACTATTTAAGGGCCAAAACTAGGGTTTGGGCTCATTTGCATTTGATTTTTCTAGCGATTTGGAGCTCTAAGGAGGAGGAGGTCGAGTCTACGAAGCAAAGCACTGTTGAATTTTTCTCGAAACCATGAGTTCATGAACTGGGTCTTCCAGTGGTGGAGCCGAGGCAAGACTGGTGAGTGCTCTTTGTTATTTGCTTTTGTTTTGTTTTACAATTAAAGAACCATAACTTATTTTGCAAAATTTGTTTTTTCATTTTTAAAATAAGGTAAGACTCTAGGCTAAAAGAATTGACAAAAACTAAAACTATAACCCTAGGTTAAAATGAAACCCTAGGTTTTGTTGTTTCTTGTATTTTTTTTTGTTGTTGTTAAACTAAAACCCTAGGGTAAACTGAACAAAAAACCCTAGCTTAGAAAAATTGTTGTAATCAAAAATTTTGTTTTTAAACAGAAATCCTAAGGTAAAATGAGAGCACAACCCTAGTTTTTTTTTAAATTGCTGTTATTTTTTTTTTTGATTGGTAGAAAGGGTGTTGAAAGTTCCCTGAACCTTGTACAAGAGAGATTACATGAATTCCATATCGACCGAGGTGGTCCAAGAAGAAAGGAATAGAGAGCGGGCAAACCTCCACACTAGAGAAGGTGTCGCGAAATCGCGACCAAATTGGTGATGTCACGAAATTGCGACAGGTTGCATTGTTGAAGCCAATAGAAGAAAGGAAGTCATGAAATCATGACAAGAAGTGCCATCAAATCCGAAGAATGGAAGAAGTTGCGATATCGCGACATGTTGCAAAGTGTCACGATATCGCGACAAGTTGCTAGGTTGGATTCGGACGAGAAGAGTCACAAAATCGCGACATGAAAGAAGACCGTGCCCGAGCAAAAAAGGAGTCACGAAATCGCTACAAGAAGTAAGAATGCTGTCGAAGAGAAAGGGTGTCATGAAATTGCGACAAGAATGAAGACCGCAGCCGAATAGAAAATGAGTCACGAAATCGTGACGAAAGTGGAAGCCTGCTGCCAAGAAGAAAATGTGTCGTGAAATCGCGACAAGATGGAAGACCGCTGTCGAAGAGAAAAATTGTCGTGATATCGTGAAAAATTGGGAGACCGCTGCCAAGATGAAAAAGTGTCATGAAATCGTGACAATCTGGATGACTGTAGCCGAAGAAAAAAAGTACCGCAAAATTGCGACAATCTGGAAGTCCGTAGCCAAGGAGAAAAAGTGTCGCAAAATCGCGACAAGAAGGAAGACCGCCGTTGGAAAGAAAAGATGTCACGATATCGCAACAAAAAGGAAGACCGCCATTGGAGAGAAAAAATGTCGCGATATCGCGACAAAAAAGAAGACCGCTGTTGGAGCGAAAAAATGTCACGATATCGCGACAAAATGGAAGACCGCCGTTGGAGGGAAAAAAATGTCACGATATCGCAACAGAATGGAAGACTGCCGTTGGAGAGAGAAAAAGCATCACGATATCACGACAAAATGGAAGACCACCGTTGGAGAGAAAAAATGTCGCGATATCGCGACAGAATGGAGGACCGCCATTGGAGAGAGAAAAAGTGTCGCGATATCGCGACAAAAAAGAAGACCGTCGTTGGAGAGAAAAAATGTCGCGATATCGCGACATGAAGCAAGAAAGTGTCTGAAGGACAAAAGTGTCACGATATCACGACAAGTTTGCAAAGGAGCACCCGGAGAGAAAAAGTGTCGCGATATCGCGACAAGTTGGAAGACCGCACCAGAAGGAGAGAAAAGTGTCGTGATATCGCGACAAGAAGCAACCTCGCGGCCAGAGCAAAAAGGAATGTCGCGATATCGTGACAAGCTGAGATTTTGCAACCAACTATGAAAAGTGACGCGAAAACGCTCCAAGATGCCAAAACGCAGCCAAAGGGGAAAAACCCCGAGCTCAGTAACCCACTCACATTGTGCAAACATTGGAACTTGAAGAAGCGTCCCTTAGGCCGATTGGGAAGGAATCTCTCCAAACCTGAAAGTCTATTGCGTCAACTCCCTTGTTAGCAAGCCAGTCCGTAGCTTTGTTTCCTTCTCGGTATTGATGTTGAATGATTAATTTTGGGTAAAAGCCAATTAGTGCCTTGTATTCTTTGAATATGGAAACAAGGGCCCAAGGAGGCACAGATGTTCCTTTGAGCCAGTTGATGCAATGCAATGAGTCTCCTTCTATGATGAGTTTATTGATAGTCAAGCCTTCCAAGAGAATCAAGCTTTGGAGCAAGGCTCGAGCCTCGGCCATATTGTTAGACTGAATTCCCAAGTTCTGAGCAAAGGCCAAAATTATTTCTCCTCTGTGATTTTTGAGAATTCCACCTCCGCCAGCCACTCCAATGTTGCCTTTGGCCGCGCCATCGAAGTTAAGCTTGTGCCACCCAGAAGGAGGTAAGACCCACTTGATAACAGACCTGTCAATAGAAGTACGAGGTGTTGCAAAAAAATTAAAAATATTGAAATGATTTGTTAGATCCAATTCAGGGCCAGGAGAGGGGGGTTTGGAAGATGAGACAAGAGAGGCATTCTCCGTAGCAAGGGCCAAGATTTTGGCAACAACAATCTTCTTATCCGTGGCAAGGTTATTGAAAATTCTGGCATTTCTCTCGAGCCAAATCTGCCATAGGAAAATGTGAAGGCAAGCTTGCCACATGAATTTGAGTTGACTGCTCTTGAAAGGTCAGGGCCATTGTTGAAAAAGGAGGGGAATGAAATGAGGGAGGGCTACGAAGATGGCGAATGTGTTAAAAACCTGGTTGAGCACTGCAAGGGAGAAGGGACATTCTATAAAAATATGCGTAGTAGACTCACAGATGTTTTTACACAGGATGCACCAATTGGGGATGAGAAGCCCTCTGGTTATCAAATTGTCAGTGGTGAGGATTCTATTTTGGATGGCCAACCAGCAGAAGAATTTGACCTTGGGAATGATCTTGGGAACCCAGACTAGATTAGATAAGTTACGGCCATCACTGGAAGCTTCTTGGCTGTAGTAGGCAGATTTAACAGTAAAATGCCCTGAATCTTCAAGGTTCCAAACCATGGTGTCTTCTTTATGAGATATGGGGATTATGCAACTCCTCAGTAATTTTTGTAGCCACCTAAGTGCCTCGATGATATGTCTAGGCCCATTCAGATCCAGGTGTTTCCATTCGGGTATTGTAATACCTGGGTTAATGAAATGACACACCTATCTCCAAAGGTGGCCTCGGTCACCGTCTTGAGCACAGCAAGATGAGGATCTTGGCTGAGAGGTTTTTCATGGATCCAAGGGTCATCCCAGAAATGAATGGTCAATCCATTTCCAAGACACCACCTTAAGCCTTCCATGATGATCTTCCTTGTTTTAGTGACACCATTCCAAAAATGAGATCCGCCAGGAAGGTTGTGCTCTCCAAGAAAGGGAACCTGATGAAGGTACTTAGCTTTGATGATGTCAATCGAGGTGGCTTTTTCATTGATGATAAGTCTCCAGGACTGCTTGGCAATGAGAGCCATGTTCATCCGTTTGATGTCCCTGAAGCCGAGACCTCCATCCTTTTTCTTGGAACAAACCTTGTCCCAGGCAACAAGGGAAAATTTGTTCTTGTTTTCGTTTCCCGCCCAAAGGAATCTATGTTGAATTTGCTCGATTCTTTGGCAGATGGAAGCTGGAGCTTTGAAGATAGATAAGAAAAAAATAGGAAGTTTCTAAATGTAGTTTCAACTGACAAACGTAAAATAACAGCAAGCAACTCTGGTCCAGGCTTGCCTGCAAGTAAATTGTTGTTGTTTTACGTTTGTCAGTTGAAACTACATTTAGAAACCCTAGTTTAATGAAAACCCTAGGTGTTGACAAACTGTTTTTTGATTTTTGAATTTGTTTTTGTTTTTTTGTTTTTTGTTTATTTTTTTATCTATCAGTTTAAACTTAAAGTCAAAAAACTTTAAGTACTAACAAAAGTGAATTTGTTTTTTTTTTAATTATTGTTTGTTTTTTATCTGTCAGTTGTAGAATTAAAAAAAAAAAAAACCTAAGTGCTGACAAACTGTTTTTTTATTTTTGATTTTTTTTTTGTTTTTTGTTTATTTGTTTATCTGTGAGTTTAAACTTAAAGTCAAAAAACTTTAGGTACTGACAAATGTGATTTTTTTTTTAATTGTTGTTTGTTTTTTATCTATCAGTTGTAGACTTAAAATTAAAAAAACCTAAGTGCTGACAAACTGTTTTTTTATTTTTGAATTTGTTTTTGTTTTTTGTTTAATTGTTTCTCTATCAGTTTAAACTTAAAGTCAAAAAACTTTAGGTACTGACAAATGTGATTTTTTTTGAATTTTTGTTTGTTTTTTTATCTGTCAGTTGTAGACTTAAAGTTAAAAAACCTAAGTGTTGACAAACTATTTTTTGATTTTTGAATTTGTTTTTGTTTTTTGTTTATTTGTTTATTTATCTGTCAGTTTAAACTTAAAGTCAAAAAACCCTAGGTACTGACAAATGTGATTTTTTTTTGAATTTGTTGTTTGTTCTTTTTATTTATCTATCGGTTTTAAACTTAAAGTTAAAAAACCCTAAGTGCTGACAAACTATTTTTTGATTTTTGAATTTGTTTTTGTTTATTTGTTTGTTTTTAGTTGTACATTTTTTTATGCATTGTTGTATATTCATGTTATTGTTGTACAGTTTATCATGTTTTTAATGTTTTTTTTGTTGTTTTGTTTTGCAGGTGGTTAAGAGCCGGTACCGTCAGCCGATGGTGTTTTCTGACGCTCGAGGGGCGTTGAATTTGGTGGATTAGGAATGGCTTGAT
This sequence comes from Wollemia nobilis, assembly GCA_028583015.1. Lineage (NCBI taxonomy): Eukaryota > Viridiplantae > Streptophyta > Pinopsida > Araucariales > Araucariaceae > Wollemia > Wollemia nobilis. Next base: position 71,175 of record JAQPPZ010005913.1, read on the forward strand.
GCCCTTGGGCTCAAGCATGTGATGTGGCTAGAGCCGGTGGTGGGGGATCGGGCGTACCTGACCATGCTGATCAACCTATGGGATCCCCGCACCAATACCTTCCATCTCCCAACAGGGGAGATGACAGTGACTCTGGAGGATGTCTATCAGATTCTACGGATTTTGATAGACGGGCTCCCGATCAAGACGATGTCGCGTGATCAGCAGATAGTTGTACTGACGTGATGCTTCGAGCATGGGGAGGAGTTGGGTGTGGACAGCCCAGTGGAGAGGGCAGAGGGCGACTGCCATATTGGTGGCATTTTGGTACGATGGTGGCTAGAGAGGGGCATGTTGGGAGTGAGGCACGCATTACTGATGAGCCTCATTTCCAACATGCTATTGCCCGACTCTTCGGGTGCGAGGTTCCCATGGAACCTATTGGAGGTGGTCTTCAGGTTGGTGGAGTGTCCAACCATAGAGCCCCTGATTATGAGATGGGGTCAGACACTGCTGGCACAGCTCTACGATGAGCTGTACGAGGTCCGCTGTCAGAGGCGAAAGGGTATTGGATGCAGTTACCTATTGTAGTGTTGGGCTTGGCAGCACATAGCTATGGAGAGGTCGGTGGGGTTGTCGTGGATGACTCGAGTGGAGATGGTAGACAGAGAGATCGGGTATGGGGCATTGTGGCACCGGTCAGAGGAGCGGGGGCACAGTCGATGGTGGGCAGGTGTCGTGGGGCACTACGCTGATGCCTTCTCATGGCTTGCTCCTGGGGAGGTAGTCTGGCGGCCATACCTAGATTGTCCAGCTTGGCCTGAGGCTGGGGAGTGGCTCCGATGGGTTCGCAGGGGAAGGTGGCTGATCGGGCGGCATGAGACCGAGTAGGAGTTCTTCCCATACGATCAGGTGACGCGACAGTTTGGGGTGCACCAGGGATTTCCTAGGGAGCCCTTGATCTATCGACGTTGGGGCGATGAGAGGACACTGGACTGGCCGGTCATTGAGCCGTTGGGTGAGGATTCAGATACAATGATTGATGTCCCGGATGTGGATGACATTGGGGTTACTACTGAGTATGAGCAGTGGTGGACATTGTGGTGGTGGCGAGGTGAGGGGCCTCTAGGGGGTCCAGAGGTGGAATAGCAGGTGGGGAGGGTGCAGAGGCACCAGGAGAGGGTTGGGGGGCTCCGCTGGATGATGCGGACATGGTGGAGGTTGATGAGGTGGGTGAGGATTTTGGGGTTCTAGAGCAGCCAGAGATGCAGGACGTCTCGAAGTAGTGGGAGCCGGAGTAGGCTACCATTCTGGAGATGTCGATGCCTCAGGCAGTCCCGGAGGATACGAAGGTAGGGTTGCACACTGAGATAGCATGATTGGAGGGGCTGCTCCAGAGATGGGATGAGGAGCTCGGGGATGCACTATAGGAGAGGGATCTCCTACGGACATAGTTGGCAGAGAGGGAGACCACATTTGCTACATACCACCGATGGGATGGGGATACAGATGCTACACGGGAGATGGATCTCCTACGGACGTAGCTAGCATAGCACGATGATAACTTGGTGATGTTTCATCAATGGGAGATGGACTTGATTCGGCATCGGTTTGAGCTGGAGGTGGAGATTATCCACCTCGATGGGTGGATCCCTATGGTTAGTGGAGGTGGATCATCGCGTCGCATGAGAGGGAGTGATACTGAGCAGTCAACATCCTCTCGATGCAGGTGACTAGATGAGGGAGGCGCTAGTAGGCATGATGCAGGGGCTAGCAACCACCCTGAGGGGTCCCATAGGACCCACACCATAGGGGGTAGTTCCCGTCGCACCGATCCTGCATGATCATGGTGGCCGATGCCCTAGGCTTGGGGGTTTTTGAGCTTTTGCCTTTTTGCGAGGTCAGAGGACCGGTTTATTGTAGCCTACGGGCATTTTTGATGATATATATATACAGATGACTTTCTTTTGTTTATACACGTGTTGTGATTTGATTTTATGCATAGTGATTGATGTTTGATGGATGCATGTTAATTTATATTATGTATGGATATGTTGCGATGAATGCTAATGTTTCTAATTTATATGATATGCAAATGGAATGGATGAATTGAATTTGTGATTTTTGGTGGTGGCACCATAGACTATTTAGAACTTATGGCTTTTTGTCCTAGGTGATTGTTGTGGTAAATGACTTTTCATGTATACATGTTGCTTTTTGTAATTTTTGATGGCGATGCAAGGATGAAAGATATCACAGTTGGTGTAGAATGTAGTTAAGGTTTTCTGAGACTCAGATGTTTTAACTAACTAGCCAAGACTGTACTTTTATCTTACAAGACTTTTGAACAAGGTATGAATCCGACTTGTCTTTGACCAAGTGATTTCACATCCCTGTGTGTGCAATTGAGTTTGTTTATGTGGTATTTGTCAGGATACCGCCAGTGCCAGATAGGTTGTCAACCAAACCTGTACTGAGGATCACCTAATTAGCTCCACTAACTCCTTTGTTGTATTTAGTCAGATTAATCTGCGATGCTATCTAGGATACCATAAGCTAGCTCATCCACATGCAAACATTGATCTGCACACAAGTTAATGTGACAGATATATCGTCATGCGGGAGGTTTGCCACCAGTGACCGATAGGCTATCCACCAAACCGATACCGAGGTTTACCTTATGACCTTCTGAATGTTGAGAGTTCCAGGGATTCAAGTTCGACTCCCTTCTTTTCTTCAATTGTATTGGGATACTTGCTCTTATATAGTGATAAAAATCACTATTTATTTTTGTTTTTTCTTTTGAGCAAGGGATTTGAATTTTGAGTGATTAGAATCACTATTGCCTGTGCTATTTGATGTATGCACTTTGTGGGATTTGATGTCAAACTTTGTAGTATTGACTTTTGCAAATTTTTGATGTTTTGCAACTTTTTGAGAACTTGGGATTCTTGGGGAATTGGGTAGGGAAGATGCTTGTCCTTTTGCCAACTCTCAGCATTTTTGGGGTCATTCGCACAGGGGGATGAGCAAGATAACCTTTTCACTAGATGGTATCCTGGATTGCTTTGCAGGTTTCATCTTTCGTTTACACAACTTGGGAATTTTTATGTGTTTTAACTTGTGTTGGGATGCTACGTAACAAGGTGTGATCCAAGTAGAACTCTACCTTTGTAAAATCTGTCTGACTTTGTACAGTATTTGGCTAGAAAGCTAATGACAGCTGAATGACGAAAACTCTTGATACATTAGAAGACAACTGACTATGATAGGGCAAAAAATATGTGAATGGCGTTTATTTTTGATGGACTATTTATAGAGTGGAGAAATGTGAAAAATGATGGGTTTGCTAAGTGATGACAGTCTGTGGTGCCTTTGACCTGTATGACCAACAAATATGCAATGTATGGATGTGATGCTAAATGCAGCTATTATTTTTGTGTTTTCGATTGATTGATTTTTGTGAGTATGAAAATGAGATGCAAAAGAGTTCTTTATTGTTGTGATGATTTTGAGTATGCATGGAAATGAGATGCAAATTTTTGTTATTTTTGATGATTTTATTGTTTTTGAATTTTCTTATTTGTGACCAAGCGATTGTGGGAACCCTTGGAGCTTTTGGTTTGACCAAAGGGATTATGGGTACCTTTGGGGCGATTTGGTTTGACCAAAGGGTTTGTGGGCACCTTTGGGGCATTTTTAGGTGACCAAGCGATTGTGAGAATCCTTGGAGCTTTTGGTTTGACCAAAGGGATTATGGGTACCTTTGGGGCATTTAGGGGTTGACCAAGCGATTGTGAGAATCCTTGGGGCTTTTGGTTTGACCAAAGGGATTATGGGTACCTTTGGGGCATTTTGGTTTGACCAAAGGGTTTATGGACACCTTTGGGGCATTTTGGGGGGTTGACCAAGCGATTGTGGGAATCCTTGGAGCTTTTGGTTTGACCAAAGGGATTATGGGTACCTTTGGGGCATTTGTTTGACCAAAGGAGGATGGGTTTACGCAAGCAAAGGGTTTATGGACACCTTTGGGGAATTTTGGGGGGTTTGACCAAGCGATTGTGGGAATCCTTGGAGCTTTTGGTTTGGGCTATGGCTCTTTTAAATATTGAATGGCCACAAATGACTGATGTTCAAGGGTTCTAGTTCCTTGATTCCATCAAGAGAAGTGAGCCGGTATGTTCTAGGTCCTATTTTACTATCAATTATATAAGGACCTAACCAATTTGCCATGAACTTGTCCCTTAGATGGGGTGGCAAGTTAGAGTTCTGTTGGTTCTCTTTTAGGACCAAGTCACCAACCTGAAAGTCCCTCAGGTGAACCTTCATGTTGTATGCTTTCTTAAGTCGCTCTTGATAGATACGCAAATGCTCGAGAGCATTGATGCGTCATTCATCGAGCAACGTAAGTTGGTCTAACCGGGCCTGCCGCATAGTGTCATCATCGATGAACTCTTGCATTGATATGCGTAGGGAAGGGATTTCCAACTCTAGAGGCATGACTGCCTCAGAGCCATACACCAATGAAAATGGAGTTGCCCTAGTGGGCATCCGAATGCTAGTGTGATAAGCCCATAGAGCAAGTGGGATTTGAATGTGCCAATCCTTATGACTATCTACAACTATATTTTTGAGGATGGTGACTAGCATTTTGTTTGACGCCTCTGCTTGCCCATTTGCCTACGGATAATAGGGTGTCAAAAAATTATGCTGAATTTTGTACTTTGTGGTCAAAGCACGCACGTCTTTGTTCTTGAATGACGTCCCATTATCCGAGATGATCTTGGATGGAATACCAAAATGACATATGATGTTATGTAAAATGAACTCCGAAATGCGGGGTCCAGTCGTAGAGGTTAGCGGAATTGCTTCCACCCACTTGGTGAAGTACTCTGTGGCCATTATGATGAACGTGTGATGACCTGATGACGTAGGGGAGATCTTTTCGATTAGATCTAAGCCCCACTATGAGAATGGCCAAGCCGATTGGATCGGCTGCAAGGCCTGGGAAGGTACATGTGTCAAATTAGCATGGTGTTGACACTTCACGCACTTCTTTACATAGGCGCAACAATCTCGCTCTAAATATGGCCAATAATAGCCCATGCAGAGAATGCACTTTGCGATGGCCATACCGCTGAAGTGGCCACCGCATGTACCATCGTGTGCTTGGGTGATCGCCCAAGTGGACTCCTGTTGGTCCAAGCAACGAAGGAGGATCCCTTCGTAGCTTCGATGGTACAAAATGTCTCCTAACAAGACATGTTTAGCCACTTTCTATTTGAATGATCATTTTGCGGCATGCGTCAATCCAAGTGGGAGGTTACCTAGCTTGAGGTAATCTCGTATGGGTGTATACCAATCCTGCTGATCGAAAACCTCGATAGTATGAACAACCAATCCCTCTTGAAGTTCATCCCTAGAAAAAGCTGAGCGGGAAAGAACTTGTAAGAATAGCGTTGTGTTGCTATTAAGGGGAGTAGGGGAGAACAAGGACCCCTAGTTGGCGTGATTCAGACAATCATGGATTCGAGAGAACTTGTCCGGGGATGGTTCAATCTGGATCAGGTGGATTCCTGGCGTTAAGTCAGAGCTTGCACGCTCCATCATGGATTGCGATAGTGTTTTGACTTGAATGGTTGTCATATCACCAGAAATGTCTTGCGGGATTAGTGACCCCAAGGAGGCCATAGTGTCCGCAAAATGATTCGATGACCGAGGGAGTGCCTCGATGTCGTACCATTCAAGATTTTCCAAGAATTTATCCACAAGGGCTTTGTAGGCCTGCAGAACTGGGCATTTACATTGGAATACCCCTTTGACTTGGTTGACAATTAACAGCGAATCACCAAAGATGTTCAAGCATTTGATGTTCATGGTGATGGTTGTCTGAAGACCTATGAGCAAGGCTTCGTATTCTGCATTGTTGTTGGTGCATGGGAAATCTAATTTAAATGATAGAGGCATTGGAGCCCCTTGCGGTGTGAAGAATACAATTCCCATGCCACCCCCTTGCTCACATTTAGAACCATCAAAAAATAGGGTTATGTCGGCCTGTGACTCAGGCTCATCAGAATCTGGCGATTCTGAGACATGGAAGACCCCATCATCGGGTAGCTCTATGGTCAGAGGTTGATCATCTTCGAGAGGAGCCTCTGCTAGTTGATCGGCGATGACTTGACCTTTGATGGATTTTTGTCCAATGAACTCGATGTCAAACTCCGTCAACAACATGATCCATTTTGTCGTGTGGCTACTATGATAAGTATGACTCATCATGTACCGCAATGGATTCTCCTTAGACACAACATACGTCATGTTGCTCAGCATGTAATGGCATAGCTTTTTGGTAGCAAACACCACTGCCAAGAAGAGCTTCTCAACGTATGCATAGTTAAGTTCATAACTGACCAGGGTGCGGCTAAGATAGTAAGTAGCCTATTCTTTGTGTAGTTCATTTTTCTGGGCTAGCATGGCACCCAGTGCCACCTCAGTAGCTGAGATGTATAAGTAGAATGACACTCCTGGTCTAGGTGGTGCCAATACTAGCGATGAAGCCAAGTATTGTTTAATATCATCGAAGGCTGACTGGCACTCGTCATCCCAGTGAAATGCTACCCCCTTGTGCAATAATTTATTCATGGGTCGGCACTTGTCAGATAGCTATGCTATGAAGCGCTTGATTGACGTGACCTTTCCCTGTAGGCTTCTGAGCTGCTTGATGGTAGTTGGGGGAAGCATTTCAAGGATTGCCTTGACTTTGTTTGGGTCCACCTCGATGCCTCACTTTGAGACTATGAAACCCAAGAGTTTTCCAGATGTGATGCCAAATACGCACTTCTTGGGGTTCAGTCTGACTTTGTGTTCGATGAGGCGATCGAGGATCTTGCTTAAGTCATCGAGGTGATCCAGGCGCAAAAGATATTTGGCCAACAAATCATCCATGTAATCTTCCAAAGTTTTATGCATGTGATCATGGAAGATGTATGTCATGGCACGTTGGTAGGTGGCGCCAGCATTTTTAAGGCCAAAGGGCATGACCTTATAACAAAATGTCCCCCAAGGCATTGTGAATGCCATTTTTAGTTGGTCCTCGAGATTGATACGAATTTGATTGTATCCCGAGAAACCATCCATGAGGGAAAGCATTTCATGGCCCATTGTAGCGTCTACCAATGCATCGATGCTAGGCAAGGGGAAATCATCCTTAGGACTCGCTTTGTTTAGATCTCAAAAATTAGTGCATATGTGAATCCTCCCATCAGGATTTTTGATGGGCACCATGTTGGACAGCCATGGTGGGTAATCCATGCAGATGACAAACTGTGCATCCAACAGCTTTTGTAATTCATCTTTGACCATTAAGGCCACTATTGGGTGCATCTTACGTAGTTTTTGCTTAACTGGCTTGACTGTCGGATCAAGCATTAGATTATGCATGACTAGCTATGGATCTAGCCCCGACATGTCTTTGTAGGACCATGCAAAAACCTCCTTTTCTTTAAGAAGGGTCATGTAGTCGGCTTGCTCTTCGGGGGATAGGCTTACCCCCAGCTTGATTATCTATGGATTCATTGGATCAGAGCCGATGTCTACGTCAGTCATCTCCTCGACTGACATGTGGGACCCATCCTCCAACTGGTGTGGAGTCGGGATCAAGTGGATATCATTCACTGAATTTAGATCTACGTTAGGAACTTCGGGTTCCTCTTCAGCATGGAAGATATCCTGAGTTGGTCCTGGGGTGAAATGAAGCATCTCACCGCAAGGCTAGTACTCTGATGGGGATGGTGGTGAATTGACATGATCCCAGTCTATGGCATCTATGTCTAGATATAATGACTTTGTTGGATCGGTTGGATTGTGGATGGGGGTGGTTAAGTCAATGGAGATCATGTTGATGAAATGATTTTGGTCTCCATTACCATGGGTGTGGTGACTCGGACATCTTGGATGATTTTTGTGCTCCGGATCGGGCTCTGGAGGTATTGGCATGAATGGATCGGCCCTATGTGCGGAGAGGATGACAGGGTCTACCCTCGACACTGATCTCGCTATAGGGTCTCTGGGTGGAAGGTGCTCTCTGTATGCCCAAAGTGGCGGATGCAGCACTTGGTCCAATTGTGCTGGGTTTAGGTGCCACCTATGCCTTGGCCCTATGTTTAGCTATTCAAACATGTCATCAATATCCAGGGGGTATTGTTGCTGCATCTGTCGCATGTGATTGAGATATGCCATCTCAGTTTCATCTTCATAATCACTATCGGAGATCCAAAGGCCTTCATTGATTCCAACAACTATTTGCGATGCGTGGGGCTCATCCTGCTCGAGCAAATTGATCTAGCCCCATCGAGGTTGTTCCGCTCTCTATGGGGGGTCCTAATTTTCTTGAGGTGGCACTTGCTCGATTGGAGCATCCAAAGGGAACATTGCCAAGAGGCTTTCTTGATAATCATCCATGGGGGTCACTTGTGAGTGATTGCTATCCGATTCGAAGGGGTCCCATGGTGCTACCTCATATTCTGACTCGTCTTCTGAAGATCCTTCCTGACCTTGTCTATATCCCCCTTGTAGGTGAGCTCTCGAGCTTTCTCCTTTCTCGATCAAAGGGAAGGGGTTGCGAAGGTCCACAAGGTTGGTTGCCGACAATGGGAGATAATCCCCCAATGTATATGTTGTGTTAGGATTGGCATATGGATCTAATGCCAACCCATCCTTGTTGCCTATCCCTAGGCCTTGCATGTTCTCTACCAAGATGTCCAGGGGTAGGGGGTGGTTGAACCCTACTCCTGACTTGTCGTATGGCATCTGATATCTTGGTTGGCAAAGAACGTGCACTCCTTGCTCATATCTGCCTAACCCATATCCATGCCAATTGCATTGGCCAAGATATCTCAAAGTGAAATCTGGGTTGGACAAATAGTTGACGTCTTCAGCAAAGGGCTCTTCATCTTCGTCTTCTTGCATGTAAGGTTCAATGCCATTATCAAGGCCCCCATATACAAAGTTTGTCTGGTTTGGTGGGTAGCCTAGAGGAACAATAGTGCCTATGGGGAGGCGAGGTCTCCCCATGTCCTGCATGGACTCAAGTGCGGGTGTTGCCACAATGTTCCACACCAGATACTCCCCCAGGCCCGTGTTGGCCATCTCAACAGTGATTGTTGGTGGTTGAGGGGGAGGGAATGGGAGTTCTTCCTGAGTCCACTCCATGTTAGGTGAACTAGGCATCTCGACTTCCATTCGGCTAGGCATCTCTTCGGTAGAGATGGTTGAGACTGATGGTGGTGCCTCTTCCAGGGGTTTCTTCCCATTGTCCTTCGGTGTGGCCACCGTAGGTGGCATCGTCGATGAAGGACCAGATGATGAAGATGGACCCGACTAGGGATTTGATGGACTTAACAATGGGGATGTATGTGGAATCGGACCCTGTTTAGATGGATTCAACTAAAAATCCAAATGTGTTGATGGAAGGGTCGATTGCGGCATCAGCTGCACCGTATTGCAATATTTGAAGGGTTCTAAGTCCGTCGGGACTACATGCACCTGCCCTTCAAATGTATACTTTAAGCATTGGTGGGCTATTGAAGGGACACACTTCATGTCCCTGATCCATGGCCGGCCCAACAAAATGTTATAAGCCATCTCACCCTCCAAGATGTGGCACAATGTAGGAATAGTCTTTTGTCCCACTTGGATGGGTAGGATAATTGTGCCAACTATCGAACATATCACATCATTGAATGCTCGTAGAGTGTAGGTGGAGGCCACGATGTGAGATGCTGGCAACTTTAGATGTTTCAATGCCATTGTTGTAATGATATTACTGGATGAGCCAGTGTCCACCAACACCCTCTTATATGGAATCCCGTTGACCCATGCAATAACGTGCAGGGGTGGATCCGCCATGTCACCAATCACTGATTTCAATTCGTCCTCTCTAAAGGTGATGACTGGCTCGGTGCATCTTTTGACATGTCCCACAAAGTTGTTGAAAGAGTTTGCTTCATGGGGCTGCAACTCGATGGCTTTTAATATCTCCATTAGAGCCTCCCGATGGGGCGATGATTGTTGTATGAGCTCATAAATGGAGAGCCTAGCCGACGTGGTCCTCAAACTCTGGGTGAGTTTGGTCCGAATTGTGGCCACTGGTCTAGGCGGAGGAGGTTGCGTAGGATGTTGTTGTGGTTGTGACATTGTTGGCACCTCTCCTGTAGCCATCATGGGGGCAGCTATGCTCGGGTACCTTTTGTTTCGAGTCACTATACTGATCATCCCTACATACCCCTGCATGGGGTAGTTCTATGTCACCTCATTGACTTGTAGGGTCTTTGCCTATGCATCATGGGTAGGCAGGGGGTCTTTGAAGACCTCCATCTATTGGTTGTTTGGTGCTACTAGATTATCCACCACTAGCATCTTGTTGTCGATTAGGTCTTGCACGAAGCTTTTAAACTTCCAACATGCATAGAGGTCATGTCCCTTCTATCGATGAAACTTACAGTACAAGTCTTCCCTATAACCTTTGGGTTTTGGCGCGTTGGGGTCTACAGGTCGACTCTCTAGAAAGTTCATCAAGTTTGCCGCTAACAAGCGGTCAAACAAGGAGTCTTTAGACTCTATAAAGGGTGTAAATTGTTGCCTAGGGTGACGCTACTGATTTTGATCTTGTCGATGGTTTTCTCTTTCATAACTGTCAAGAGGGACCGCCTGATAGTTAGCCTTTGGGGGTTGTGTTGCTTGTACAGGCTTAGGTACATTTATAGCAACCTGATTGACCATGGTGGGTTTCGGTTGCATGGTCCCTATCTTGGCATTTTTAGACCATTCTTTCTTCTTTGGCTTGGCAATCTCACCATCCTGAATCTTGATCTCCTCAATGATTCTGGCTTGCGCCAGAGCTTCCTCTAAAGTGGCATATTGTTGTAGCTGCAATAGCATGGAGATCGATCTCAAATAACTCTTTGAGAACATTTGGGTAAGGTCGGCCATAGGAGGGAGGTAGGGCAGCTTTGAAAGCAATGTCCTCCATCGATTCCCATAGGCTGCCATGGTTTCTTCCTCATACTACTTGAGGCTAGCTAGGTCACTTAGTGATGCCTTCTTCTTGGTGTTGAAGGTGAAGCATTCGAGGAATACGTCCACTAGCTGATCTAAGTTACTGATGTTGTGCTTTGGCAATTGAGTGAACCAATCCGAGGTAGGGCCTACGAACATGGTTATAAATGTTCTTAACAGCAAAGCATCATTGTCCTGAATGCCAAAGCATTGGCTCAAGAATCTAGTCACGTGCTCTTGGGCATCCTCCTCACCTCTAAATATTGCCAACTAGGGCAGCTTGAAGTGTTCAGGGTATGGGGGTGCTGGTACTGATGGATGCACTGGGTGACTACGGAGTTGGCGTAAAGTGGGCTTTTGGGGCCCAGAAGTCTTGGTCTCCATAGACTCTAAGCGCTCTAGCAATGCTTTATATGCATCGAAAGATTTGATCTCTTCCTCCTTGGTTAGTTCCCATTGTGGGTTGTGGGAAACTTGAGGCCTATGGAGGGGTGGCCGGATAGCACCCCCTCTCGCCTTGGTAGGGCATTTCGGCCCGCTCTTCTTCTTGCTCATACTCCTCATAGGCTTCTTGAGGAGTTTCTGGGTGAGACCTATAAACATGGGTGGGTCCCCACGGAGGGTGCCCATCATTGTTCCTAGGAGTGGCCTCCCGCTCAGGTCTAGGAGGTCTCGGAGGCAACACTTGGTAAGGTCATGGGGACCTATCTCGCACCAAGGGGTTGCGCCTCTCATATAGTTCTGCTCTTTGGGTGCGAGGGGTTGGAACCCTCTCAGGCATAGTGTTATGGAGTAGCTCATCTGTTTGACATCGAATGCGCTCTTTGCTAAGGTGATACAGGTGCTCCAACTATTGTTGGTCTTGCTCAAGCTGCGTGATTTGCGCTTGGTGGGTGGCATGTTTGGCAAATGCCAAGTCAATTTGTTCCATCGTCTTAGGTCTAGGGGGCCTAGATGCCTCTCCTACATGTTTATCTCGGTCATGATGATCCGAGATCTCTATAGGTCACTTTCCTCTATCGAGGTTGGTGGCATTCACCCGAGGTTCTGGCCTCAGTAGGTGATTCTAGTAAATAGCAGGTGCGGAGGTGCATTGCTCCCATGCTATGTATTGCTCTTGAGGAATGTGATAGTCTTCCTCATGCTCCCTTTCGTATATGTGAAAGGGGCGGGCAGAGTTGGCTCGCCTTGTCTGAAGAGCCTTGTGCTCTGGATTTGGCTTATTATTCCTAATAGTGATGGGGGGTAAAGGAGGGATGACATAATCATGTGGCCTCTCCTCATGGACCCTATGTTGTTCTAGCACTTCATTGCATGGTGGCCACTCATACCGAGCATCTAAGGGAGCCTTCCCATTTATATTGAGTGCCACATGTAGGGACTCCTCCTGAAAGGGTCTATGTTGGATGGGAGTGCCCCTCGAAGGGGTGCCTCTATAGTCCCATTCTAAAATGGCATGATGTGGACTATCTTGTGGGTCGGGCCGCCAAGGTGGTATGACCAAGTCCTTGGGGCTATAGCGGAGGTGACTTGTGCCCCCTTGTACACTCTTCATAGCTCCTGCCCGTGATTGGGCTTGGCTACGGGTGTACACCATGGTGGTGTCTCTCTACAATCTACGTAGGGTTTTATCTTTTTTTATGATTTTTTTTTATGCTACACTAAACAAATAGGAGCCACACAATCAAAGAAGTGATTATCTCATTTATAGATTAAGAGTGTGCCCTAAATCTGGTTTAGTGTGTTTTGATTTTTGTTTTGAAAGCTTTGTAAAGAACGTGTTGTTGTATATGCAATATGATGTCTCTTATATCTCCCAAAATGGTCGCCCCTTCGATATACCACTGCCAAGCCATTATACCAAACCTCTCAATATACCCGCCCTTACGTGAGGGAAACTATTGGTATGCGAGAGCAGAATGGTACGTGGAACATAGGCGGTACGGAAGGGGGATCACCCTATTTTTGACACCTACCATAGAAGACTTATCCTCATGCACTGGGAATCACCCCAGCTACACTCGGTCAGCTTTCATCAGGATTTACGTCTAGCAACAGTAGCGATCGGGGTTATGGATGCAAAAATTCAAGCCAAGGTGGTGATGAAATCCATCGTTGGTCTTGATCAAGGGTTGGGGTTTTATGACCAACTCCTTGTTGTTTAAATTACCACGTGGTGTGTGGGGTTCTTTTTAATTTGCATAAATGAAGAAAACAAGCATTAAAAACTCTCCTATGCAAGCAAATAACCAGAAAACAGAAAACAGAAAGCAGAAAATGACAGAAGGTGTTTAGGACCCCTACCTCTTCTCTGCCCAAATTGGATGGCTCTGAGTTTCTGCCCTGAAACTGCATAGAGAGCTATTCATCCCTGGGTGGGATGAATAATAGAACTGTATTCATCACAGGGTGGGGCGAATGCCCATTCGTCCCTGGGTAAGACGAATTCCAGCTCTGTACTCGTCACAGATTGGAACGAACAACAGTCCAACGTTTGAAAACTTGGTACCTGCAAGCAAAAACAAGCAATTTTTGATCAGAAGTTTGATCTCAAAAATAGAGGATAGGGTCCCACCATGATCGCCACTGAAAGCATGAGGATACGGAAGCAAAAAGGAAACACCAAGTGTGATGCAAGCGAAGCCAAAGATAACGCTAAATCCTATGAATTGAAAATGCATGAAAGGAGAGAAACATAAACGAATCGAAACCAGATAGAAAGCAAATATGGAATACAACCCTTTTTATTAGTTTGCTTTAAATCTTGGTTACAACATGTCTCCTCCCTTTTCAGGGGCTAGGAGCGTTAAATAAGGTTTCGTTACACCATGGGTGATATGCCTTCTTCCACGTGCCCACATGTAAAATGGGTGGACCAAACATTGTCACCGCTTGCATGAAAGGGTCTTTGATTCTTTTTTGCTCCTCCGATGTCGAGATCCTACGTTCAAGGAAATAGAAAACAATCAGTAGCACCTACGGATGAAATGAAACATGCAATCCCCAAGCCTAAGATTAGTGCATGCAAAAAATAAATAAAATGACAACTAAAAGAGATCCAAATGAGCTAAAAACTTGACAGAGGCATGAAAACATCACCGGGAAGGCACTGCAAAAAGAACAGTCAAAAAATTCACCACGGATTTCTAATCGCTCCGGGGTGGGACGATTAGACCTACAACAAAACGTCAGAAAGCACTGTCCCAAATGTCCCATCCGGGAGGCTCCAAATCACCTACAAAGTTGGGGGTTAGGTAAAATGGGGTATTTTGGAAAGACCCAGAAGGTCATATTTTGCCAATTTGGCCTCTATCGCCAAGAATTTGATGATGCTACCTGCATGTTAGCGAAAGCGAGAAATAACAAAAACATGATCAAAACTGCTCAGAATTACATGAAATTTGAATGCAAGCCTATCTAAGAAACCTAGAATAAAATGCAAAAATAATAGAACTAAAATCTACTACAGATTTCTAATCACTCCGGGGTGGGGCGATTAGGACTGCAATAGTGTGGGGGCGCCCGGGGCAGGACGCCCATCGTTTGGGGCCCGATTTTGGCACCAATCCACTTGGGATGGGTCCAAAACCTCTTGTGGGGTGTTGTCGAAAAATTTGGGTGGGATACTATGGCCAAATGTTGGGTTTGGGGTCCGGATTGCGCTTCCAATAACCACCCAATGACCTCCCTTCCAAAAGAGAGATCAAGAATGTGAAAGGCACAATCAAAAGTGAGTATGTAAAATGGCAGCACTTCATTGCTCAAAATGCTCCTTCTCTGTATCTTTTTGGGGTGAGAAGACTCACCATTTTATAGACCTTACGGTCTCTGTGTATGAGCATGCAGAGGCACCACTTGGCAATCATGCCTTTCCAGGGGGAGAAGATTCCTCCCTGATTAAGGGCTCCATGACTACCTCTGTAACTGCCTCTAGCACTCCAAAATGCTCACTCGCACTCCCATGCAATGAAGGAGGAGTTAAGTGGTGGATCTGGGCTGCCATTTGTCGAGATTTGACCTTTTTCCAGTCAAACCTGCTATTCGCCCCACCCTGGAGCGAATACTGCTAATCGTCCCTGGGTGGAATGAGTACCAGTTTGTAATCGTCCCTGGGTGGAACGAGTATGGAGCAGAGTGCCTGAAAGGTGCCAAATTGACCTCTGACCTTCCAAAACTACTGTGAGAGTGGTTAGGACCATTGTTTAACCTCTAGGGGCTGCCCTAGGGGCTGTGTGTGTCAACTCGATCAGTGTTTGTAGTCACATAATCGGATTGGTGTTGTTTTGGTGTCTATAGGTACCACCTGCACAACGGCTCACTATAGAGTGTGCCTTGGCATGAACTCAGTTGGACCTGATGACCAAAGAGAGGGATTTACTAAGGGACTCAAGGGCTATTCCTTCATCCTCATAGGTTGTTATGGTACCACCTGCAACTCCATATCACTTATTTCCCTCAGTTTGAGACCCCATGGCAGAGGTTAGGTGACTCACATCCCTCTTGGAGGAGGGAAATGCACGATCAGCTATAAGGGTAGATTGCATCTCCATGCTAGAGGATTACATTGGACTTATAGGTGGAGAGGTTCTAGAGGACATCCAGACCATAGGTACTCACAGGAGCAGCTCTCGAATTGGGACCATAGAGACTGGATAGTCCTCTACTAGTTCGAGCCACTGGACCCATAGGACCGAGAGGACAAATAAGTCCTCTAGTATGCATGGAGTTAGCTCACACAGGATTTAGGAGATTGTTTCTTATGTACGGAGTCTCTTTATATTAGGCGGTACACAAGACCCTTAGTAGGGTATACAGTAGGCACCAGAGCAGACTGCAAGGCAAGCTCTAGAGTAGGCTATAGGGTAGGCTCCTAGATATGGGGTTGAGGGAGGTGGAGAGAGATCCGATGGAGGAGTATTAGGCCAGAGCTAGGGTCTCCACATTATACAGGCTATATATTTTTTGTATGCATCATTTTTGGTGTGAGGTTTGAGGACCTACATGATTGTAGCCTGCGAGCATTTTTATGCACCTTTATGTACTATTCGACACACACACACACATACACATATATATTTATATATATAATATTTTATCAATTTGGCTCATTATGTGTACTTGTTTATTTGTATATTTTATGTTTATGTGATGCACATGGATGCAATGCTTATGTTAATTTGATGCTATATGATGTGATGTATGGATGACATGCACTAGATAACTATTTTATTTATGATGATGATGATATGCAGTGATCTATATGTTTATATGTGCTATATATGATGGATGCATTATGGATGTGATGTTTACTTAAATGCATATTTGATATTGCTTTATTGCATGCATTTAATTTTATGACACTATCATGATATGTTGATGCAATGTATGTAGTGCATTACGTAAATGAACCTATATGCTTTAATCACTTAAAAAAATAAAGAATGAATTCTATATTTGTTTTAAAAATCTAATGGATGACACCACAGAATGTATAAAAATCATGAATGTAATTGAAGGATCTCCATTACAATAATTTAATCAATTAATCACCCATATATGAAATGCAATGGTATGAAGTTGTATGATGTGAATGATATAATGTGTCATTCTATTTGCTTTTGTAAGTTTGAAAAATATGCACAATATAGTTAGTGGTCATCTAAATATCATTTCTGATATCCATATGCTATCTATCCTATATCTTGATTATGATTTATATAATTATGTATCATGGATTCGATACATCTTGATTTTATGATTTTATTCTATATGGTTTGCATTGCTATTAGAGAAACTTTTGAGGTTTTCCATGAAACTCAAACACCCTAGTAGACTTCTCAAACATGCCATACTAATTGTACAAGGCTTTCGTCACGAATGACCCAACTGTTCAATACCCATGTGTATGCACATGAGTATATTAAGATAGACCATAGGCATACCCCAGATGTCAGTCGGGACTCTTCCAACCCATATGTGATATTGTATTCCTCCTATGTTTGTATCATCCTTGTTTCAGACTTGATTGGACTATAATGCTAGGCAACCCCAAGCACCCAGAGCTAGCTCATCTCACAAATTGATCAGGACTATCCCTCCAAAAATAGGTGGGACTCTTTCAACCCATTTTTGCGTTTGGGGATCACCCAATAGAACTACTACTCTAGAAGCAAGCGGGACTCTTTCAACCCATTACTGCACTCGGGGTTCATTCTATGGCTTTGAATGGTGAACAATCCAGGGATTCAAGTTCTCACCCCATTTTAATTTTTGCTCATATGTAGTGATAAAAATCATTGTTTTTCACGTTTTACTCTGAGTGATAAATATCACTGTTTATTCCCATTTTTCTTGAGCAAGGGATTTGTATAGTGATTTTGATTCACTATATCATTTTAGATTTGAACTTTGAACTTGAGGCTTGAAATTTGAACTATGTATCAATGTACGAGTAGGGGAAATTCTTGTACTTTTTGCAAGGTTCACCACTCTAGGCCAAACTATTTGCAAGATAAGTAGGTAATAAAACCCATCTCTCTAAATACCTAGGACCACTTTCACATATTTTTTCCTCCCTTATCTTAGCAGGACTTTAAATGTGTCAATTAGTGATGAGATCCTGATATGCCAAGCACTATCACAACTACTGACCTCATCTACAAAAGCAAAGCAAGCTTTCTATGATGTCTGATAAACCCACTAGGTATGGTCGAGTGACTGAAAAACTTTGGTATAAACACATATCTCATAGCAACAGGTGTTGTGTATGAATGCAAGGGATTATGATAAATGCAAAGGTGCATGATTAAAATACAAATGTTGTTTCATTTTTAAGACTAACAAACACAATATCTATTGACTACAGAATGCAATGGATGACGAATACCTATCTACAATGCAATAATGAAATGTACGCAAGTGTAAATGAACATGCATAATGCAAATGCAAATGTTTTTGAAATTTATGTTTTACCAATTTTTATTTTATTTTATTAATTTTATAATTTTTATTGATTTTAAGCCTTTATACTTGACCAAACGGCGGGTACCTACCTTTGGAGCCTTTGAATTGACCAAGCGATTCTTAGAAACCCTTGGAGTAGTTTTTCATAAACTCTTGGTGCATTTTAGGATAACCGAGTGGTGTTCAGCAACCCTTAGGGCCTTTGATATTTTACCAAAGGGCTTATAGATGTCTTTGGAGCTTTTTATTTACCAAAATACTGACAAAAGTGTTTGGAACCTTTTAGGATGACCGAGTGGTGTTAAGCAAACCCTCAAGGCCTTTGATTGACATGACCAAGAGGTTTTAGGAACCCTTGGAGCCTTTTACTATGATCTTAAGCATAAAACACATTAATATGGATGATATTGAGAGGTTCAGGCCCTTCAACACCCCTTAGCAATGTTAGGCGATATGTACCCAAACAAATCTTTTTAGATATGATATAGGGTCCTAGCCAATTAGCTATGAATTTGTCTTGCATATCTGGTGGCAAATTAGAGTTCTATTGGTTCTATTTCAAGACAAGATCCCCAACTTCAAAGTTTGTCTGGTGGACTTTGATATTGTAAGCTCATTTTAGTCACTTCTGATAAATGTGGAGATGCTCTAGGGAATTCACGCAACGTTCATCAAGCAACATCAGTTGATCTAGTCAAGCTTGCCATATAGTGTCGTCATCGATGAACTATTTCAATGCAACGCGTAGCATTGGAATTTCCAATTCCAAGGGCATAATGGCCTTAGCGCCATATACTAGTGAAAATGGCATTTCCCCATTGGACGTCCGAATGCTAGTATTGTAAGCCCATAATGCAAGGGGTAGCTAGATATGCCAATATTTGTGGTTTTCTTGAATCATATTTTTCAAGATGGCCACCATTATCTTATTTGAGGCTTCAACCTTTTTGTTTGCCTATGGATAGTATGGAGTCACAAAACTATGTTTTATTATATATTTAGATGTCAAATCTCTCACAGTTTTGTTCTTGAATGATGTTCCATTATCTGATATTATTTTGGATGGAATCACAAAATGACTTATGACATGCTCCAGTATAAACTCTGCTATATGAGATCTAGTTATCATTGTTAAGGGTATTGCTTCCACCCACTTTGTGAAATACTCAGTAGCTATGATTATAAATTTATGGCAGCCCAATGATGGAGGAGAGATCTTGCCTATAAGATATAATCCCCACTAATAAAATGGCCAAGCCACTTGGATGGGTTGTAAGGCCTGCGATGGCAAGTGTGTAATATTAGCATGATGCTGACATTTGATGTATTTCTTGATATACACATTGCACTCCTTCTCCATAGTGGGCTAATATTAACCCATTTGAAGTATGTGCTTGATCATGGCCATGTTGCTCAAATGGCCATCGCATGTACCATCATGAGCTTGTGAAATCACCCATTATGCCTCTTGGGGCTTTAGACAATGAAGGAGAACTCCATCGTAGTCTTGTCGGTACAATATGTCTCCTATTAAGACATATTTAGCTACTTTCTATTTAAATGTACATTTTGCAGCATGCAAAAATCCCTTTGGAATTACACCAAGCTTTAGGAAGTCATGTATTTTTGATATCAAGTTTTTATAAGCCTCAGCTTCGACTGCCAAGATGACTTGCTCCCCCTACATTTTAATTTTGCAAATGCAGACAAGGAAACAACCCTATGGTGAATGGTGGTACCACTCATTGTTGGACTCTGAGAGGTTAATGACCCCTAAGGTGCCTTCTTCAAAACATCTCTGGAGAACCATTCAACTTTGTGTTCTATGTTGATCATGTTGATTGACATTCTATTATCAAAGGTTTCACGTTCTACAATAGGGTGTGAAAGCATTTTAACATGAATGGTAGTGAAATCAGCAGACAAATTCTGAGGGATTAAGTATCCCAAAGAGGCCATGATGCTTGCAAACCTATTTTATGAACAAGGTATTGCCTCGATGTTGTACCATTCCAATTTAGCCAGATATATAGCAATAATATCCTTGTAAGCTTTCAATATGGGACATCAACACTAGAAGAGCCCATTAACTTGATTTACTATGAGCAAGGAGTTGCCAGAGATTTTTAATATTTTAATATTCATGGCGACGGTTGTGTGGAGGCCCAGTAGTAGGGCTTCATACTCAGCGTTGTTGTTGGTGCATGAAAATTCTAATTTAAATGACAAGGGTATTGGAGATCCTTGTGGTGTGAAAAA
Organism: Wollemia nobilis; assembly: GCA_028583015.1. Taxonomy (NCBI): domain Eukaryota; kingdom Viridiplantae; phylum Streptophyta; class Pinopsida; order Araucariales; family Araucariaceae; genus Wollemia; species Wollemia nobilis. Next base: position 91,432 of record JAQPPZ010005913.1, read on the forward strand.
CACTATTCTTGAACCACCCCCTTGCTCACACTTTGAACCATCTAAGAATAGAGTCATATCAACATTATTCTCTAGTTCTTTGGGTTTGGGAGCTTCGGATATGATGAAGACTATGTCATATGGAATCTCAATGGTCAGAGGCCTAGTGTTTGACAACGGTGCTTTAGCTAGCTTATCAGCTATGACTTGTCCTATAATGGACTTCTTGCTTATGAATTCCATATCGAATTCTATCAGTAGCATGATCCACTTTGTAGTACATGTATTGTAATATATCTTACTCATCATGTATTGTAAAGGATTTTGTTTGGATATAACATATGTCATATGACTTAGCATATAGTGTGGCAATTTCTTGGTAGTGAACACTACTGCTAAACATAGTTTTCCACATATGCATACCCGAGCTCATATCTCACCAAGGTTCAACTAATATAATATATAGCATGTTATTTGCCTTACACGTTCTTTTGGGCTAACATGGTTCCCAGTGCAAAGTTAGTTTTCGATAGATATAGTATAAAAGGCACCTTTGGCCTTGGTGGAGCTAGTACTGGTGGTGTTGCCAGGTATTGCTTTATTTCAATGAAATTTGCTCAATAGTCCTCGTCTCAATTGAATGGGACCCCCTTATGTAGCAGTCAATTCATGGGTTGATATTTATTCGATAACTGAGTGATGAATCACTTTATCGATGCTAATTTGCCCTTAAGGCTTCTTAAATATTTAATATTGGAGGGAGGATGCATCTCTAAGATAGCCTTGACCTTTGCTGGGTCGACATCGATGCCTCGTTTAGAAATGATGAATCATAATAGTTTACCAAAAATTATGCCAAATACGCACTTCTTAGGATTCAACTTGACATTGTGCTCTCTTAGGTGATCTAAGACCTTCCTTAATACCTCTGCATGATCTTCTCATAGTAATGACTTGGCCAACAAGTCATCGATATAATCTTCTAGAATATTATGCATGTAGTCATGAAAATGGTATTCCATGGCCCGCTAGTATGTGGCACCAACATTTTTGAGGCAAAATGTCATAACTTTATAAAAAAAAATTCCCCATGGCATTATGGTCTTCGAGTTTAATCCAAATTTTATTGTAACCAAAAAAACCATCCATTAAGGAGAGCATTTTGTGACATGCAGTTGTGTCTACAAGAGCATCGATATTAGGCAACAAAAAATGAACCTTTGGGTGTTGCCTTATTTAGGTCTCTCAAATCCATACAAATATGGATTCTTCCATAAGGTTTTCCTACGGGTACCATATTGGACACCCATTATGGATAGTCTATGGAGATTACAAATTCTATGTCCAATAGATTTTGTAGCTTATCTTTCACCATTAAGGCTATTGTTGGATGCATCTTTCTAAGTTTTTTCTTGACCGACTTCTTCGTCAGATCTAGTGAAATGTTATGAGTAACCAATTTTGGGTCTAGACCTGGCATATATTTGCACATCCAAGAAAAAATATTAGGTCTCTCTTTCAATAGAGGGATGAGAGTGGCCCACTCATCTGGAGTGAGACTTTCTCCAAATTTAACCTTCCTTGGATTAGTGGGATCATTACTTATATCCACATCGAAGGTTTCCTCTACTGACATGTGCAATCCCTCATCAAGCTAATGAGGCGAAGGAATCAAATGGATGTCATCATCCAGGTTGATAAGTTCTACGTTGGAAGTATTTTTGGTATGATAGACATCATATGCATAGCCTGGCACAAAATGAAACAGTTGTAACATTTCTTCGTTAGGGAAAAAATCTTCAGGCTCAACAGGTGAGTTAGTACAATCCCAGTCGATAGCATCTTTGTTGAGATACAATGGTTTGGATGAAATTGTTGGATTGCAGAGTGGGTGGACAAATCAATGGAGGTCATATTGATGGAATGGAATTGATCTCCAAGACCACATGGACCAACTTCTACATCGTCGATATAGCTTTTATACCTGAGATTTGGCTCTAATGGCACAGGTACAAACAGGTCCTCTCTATGAGATCTATGAACTACTAGATCCTCTCTGTGTACTGGTTGCAATATGGGATCATTCAGATCATGGATCTCCATGTAGGTAGGCGGATAGGGAAACAACATGTGATAAATCATATTGAAATTTGGTGGTATTCCCTTAAGATGAGGGTCAATATTGATTTCTCTTCATAGGTCCTCGACCATACAAGGTGCATAGTGGTGACGTAGGTAAGGAGGCCCTATATAGGCTCTCTCTATTTCATCCTCTTCGTCACTATCATAGTGCAGCACTTCAATTACCCCTACAAGTAGGGGACGCTTTGGTAGGTGCGGTCTCATGAATCTCACTACCTGGTCACTATCACCCATGTTCAGAAAAATCAAATAATTAGTTTTTATGTATGACACTGATGAGAAAACTGGCTCTGCTTCTTCCCCCACATGATAAATTTTGGGAAGAATCTCTTTGGTAACATGTACTAACTCTATAGGAAGTAGATGATGTGCATACAAAGGCCTTAGATAGCCCCCCTCAACTTCATCCTCAAATTTATCATTGTTTGAGGATTCAATGTCGATATCATAACTTGGTCCACTTTTCTCAGAGGTGGACTCCTCTCCATCATCGCTACAGAGATCTCATAACTCGAGATTGCCTAAAACTATGGGGTTATGTCCCTGCACACCTCTATCGTTGGTTGCACTACATATTTGATGACCCAGGTTGCCTCTGGGGTGCTACTATATATCAATATTCTCTAATAGACCTTCATGATCTTCTTCAAGTGGCTCAGAGGTGATGACATATACCATCAGGTGAGTCCTCCAAAAGATGGATGGATTAGGATGATATGGGTTAAAGTCCACATCATCCCCTAGACTAAGGTACAAGTGATCTAAGGATGTTGCGAGCAAGTTGTATTGTCCTTGTATTTGTAATCCCAACCCTAACCTCTCAGTTGCTAGCTGATAATGTGGCTTTAACGGAGTCCTACATCCATATTCAAATAGGCCAAGTACATACCCATGCCAGTGATATAACTCAAAAGTATGCACGGAGTACTCTGGGTTGGATAAATAATGAACATTTACTATGAAAGGTTCGTCACTATCTTCATCCATGGGCACTCACATTGGAAGCTGATCTAACCCAACGTAGATGAAGTTAGTATGATTAGGTAGCTCTCCCAGTGATACCACCGATCCAACCAAATAACGATGAGTAGGCGGTCGGCCCATCTCTTGTGCAGTCTCCATAATTGGTTTGAATGTTACATTCTACACAATATACTCGCCTAATCCTATGTTGGCAAGATGTACAGTCACCCATGGTGTGGATGACCCTATTGATGATGCAGGTGAGGTAGGCTAAGGTACCTCCTCGACTATGTCTTGGGCTTCCTCCACTTCCATGGGGATGGGAGCCTCCTTGGCGACTAGTTTGGGCATGTATTTCTTCTCTTTTTTACCCATTTTCACCTTTAACTTTCTATCATATCGAAGCATCACTAATGCAGTCAATTTTAGTGAAGTAGAAGTAGTGCGCTCAGATCTGTGTGATATAGATATCGATGGTTGAGCATGTACTTTTGATTTACCTCCTAGATTTTTAATCGACGACGTGGGACGGACGTCTAGGTGCATTGATGGGAGTATGAAACCCCTAGGCAAATCCGTTAGGTTCATGAACTTGAAATGTTCTTCGTCTAATGACACTACGTGAACCTATCCCTCATGCATATATTTCACACAGTTGTGTAGTATAGAGGAAACGCAACACATTTCACGAATCCAAGGTCTCCCGAGTAGGATGTTGTATTGCATGGTCTCTCAATCACATGAAATATCATAGAGATGGTATTTAGGCCTACTTAAATAGGTAGGACAATTGTGTCAACCGTCAAGAATAGGGCATCGTTAAACGACCTCAATGTGAAGGTAGTTGGCATGATATGTGACTTTGGTAGCTTTCGATGATTCAATGCCTTCGTCATTATTATATTGATCTACGAACCAGTGTCACAAAATTGGTAAATGCTTGAGCATCGTAGGATTGTACTTATATGGACCTTAAAATGTCCATAAGAGTCTCCCTGTGCCTAGGGGACTATTGTTTTAGTTCATATATAGATAGCTTTGCATGAGTTGTCTGTAGGTTTTGGACTAGCCTACTCTGTATGGTCACCACCAGTCTCATTGGTGGGCCCAGAATATTCTATTTTGGCCACTAATTTGGCTTAGCTTGTATTCTTATGAGAGCACATGATTGATTCAGCTGCTCATATCTCCCATACCTTTTAACAACATTAACCATACCTACGAACCCCTGGTTAGGTGGTTTTATGTGCACATGGTTGATGTGACCAGCATTTTTGCACGGTGCCTCATGGTTTGGAAGTGGATTTTTGTAAATCCCCATGTTCTGGTTGTCGAGAACTAGTGGATTACTTGGTACTACAAGCTCACCTTTTTCTATCATGTTTTGCACAATATGCTTGAAGGACCAACATAATTCGATATCATGACCCTTCACTTGGTGAAATATGAAAAATAGGTCATCTTGGTACCCCTTTGACTTGGGTTGATTTGGATCGACCATATTAATTTTGGGTAATCTGATTACCTTAGTCTCGCACAATTGATGGAATATCAACTTCAGTGATTCCGTCAAAGGTCCATCTTAATTTTAGGTAATTTGATTACCTTGGTCTCACACAATTGGTGGAATATCAACGTCAGCGATTCTTTCAAAGGTGTGAATTGGCAAAGTGGGAAGTGCTCTTTGTTCTTGCCCTAATAATTATTATTGCACTTTTTGTACTGTGCAGGAGGAGTTTGGGCCTGATAATTTTTCTTTTTTTGCCCTTTATCCTCTATCTAGAGGTTTAGCACCATTTGATTGAAGTGGTCCTGCTTGCCCTTATGTTTCATGGAGCTCTTCTTAGGCCCCTCTTTCTTGTTCTTAAGCTTCAAGTTTCCTTCCTGCAACTTGATGTCCTCAATTACTTTGGCTTGCACTAAAGCTTCCTCAAATGTTGAATACTACTACAGTTGCAACAATAGCAAGATGTGCTTGGCACAACTCTTGGTAAACATTCAGGTCAATTCCATAGAAGAAATAGGGAATGGCAGCTTTGCAATCAACCTCCTCCATCTCTTTCTGTACTGTTCAATTGGATCATCATCATGCTGAGATAGCATAGCCAAATTGGAAAGGTTAGCCTGTTTCTTGACGCCAAAAGAAAAGCATTCAAGGAAAGTGTCGGCTAGTTGCTCGAAACTGGTAATGTTGTGTCTCTTTTTCTAGTTGAACCACTCTTAGGTTGGGCCTAAGAGGGTCGTAACAAACATGTGCAAAAGTAAGGTATTATTGTTCACAATTTGGAAATAAGCATTCAAAAATCTTGTGGCATGCTCTTGTGCATCTTTGTCACCTTTAAATTTGTCTAGCCTGGGCATAGCAAAATGCTCAAGATAGGTAGGAACAGGTATCGAGGGGTCCAAAGGCTCATTTTGAATATTTCTTAATGTCAAATTTTGAAGCATCATGCCTTACCTCTCAATCACTTTTACTTTCACTACTAGAGCTTTATGAGCCTCTGAGGATAATAAGTCCTCCTCCCTAAGCTGACGCAAGGGTGGTCTTGGAGGTACATTCTTCCTCTGTCGGGGTGGAGGTCGTTGCTCAATCAGGCCCAAACTCCTCCTCAACTTGGGATTCTTTAGGATACTCTTGATTGTTTTCCTCTCCCTCTTCTTCCTCATATCATTGTTGCCTCTCATGTTCGAACAGTGGTGGCAATTCTCGTAGGGCACTAATATGAGTATGAGCGTCCCTGTGCTCCTACTGCACATCGGCTTGTGAAGAAACCTTCATAAGTACGCACTCTTTATTATCGACCTGAGTGTACATACCAGCCCTGTCTAGCCTATCCTCCTACTCTATGCACTCCTTTTGGGTAAGGATGTGTTCCTCACACATACGCTACTCGTATAGTCTTTGTCTAATGAGCCTCTGTGATTGAAGATTCTCTTCTTCAATGTGTTGCCTTTCTAGGCTAGCATCCTCTAATTGATCTTGGAGGAGCTGTCATCATTGCTTAGACACCATTCTATGTGATCTAGCATCTCCTTTTCATAAGTAGATTTGCCCAATTTTAGCCAAAAATTTCTCTATTGGTGAAGGTCAATGGTATTCCTTCCTACATCAAAATTTTCCCAATTCCATTTCCAGAAGCATCACTTTCAATTACAAAAGGTTTAGATAAATCAAACATTTTGAACATTGGGGTGGTTGTCATAGCTTGCTTTAGTTCTTCAAAATCCTTCTCTGCTATTTTTAACCACGTAAAATAATTCTTTATCAACATGGCTATCAAGGGAGCCACTATTTTTCCATAAGTTTGCACAAATTTATAGTAATATCCCGTGAGTCCTAGAAATCCTCAAAGGTCTTTTAATGTTTGAGGATTTGGCTACCCTTGAACAACCTAAATATTTTAGGGTTAACTTTAACTTTGTCTTTGGTGGTAATGTGACCCAAATATTCAAATTTTTGTAACCCAAAAGAATGCTTTGACCTCTTGGCATAAAGTTGATTCTCTGACAAAAGTTATAGTGTCTGATCCAAATGTTGGACATGCTCCTCCCATGTATGACTATAAATCAAAATATCATCAAAGAAGACTAGAATGAATTTGCAAAGGGCCTATTGTGGTGATTTTCTACATCTTTAATAATTGGGATTGTCAAACTACATAAAATCACTTATTCACAAACAATGTTATAGGCTCTGGTCGACCTACCTATTTAACCCAGGAATAGGTTTTCTATAAGATAATACAGACTGAGTATGGTAAGGATACCCTTGAGGTAGAATGAATATTTTAACAATTAAAGTCCATGCTCATCCAAATAAAATATGTGTAAAAATTGTATTTTTTTCATCAATATTCACTATAATAGTTTAATTATGCCTTATGTATGACTAATGCCTTAATCCTTTGGGCTATTATAGCAATATTTAAAATGATTCAATGTAACATAGAGAAAGAGAAGGAAATAATTGATTCAACCATATTTATTTGAATATCATAAAATACATAATACATTATCAATGAAAGAAGAATCCATTCACATATTCAAATAATGTAATCTGTAAAAGAGATACACAAACTAAACACAAATATTTGACAAATAAAAATCTAGAATTGTATTAATATCAAATGTAATTACATGAAGAGCTACCTAGAATTGTAATTGGGCTCTTTTTATGATAAATAAAATAAATATCCTCATTCAAATGATATAACAAGGATCTTTCACTCTCTCATTCCAATTTGGTAATAGTTGAGTCTATGGACCTATGTCTCAATGTCTAGAAATAATATCAGTTTATTGAGCACTTCTTTATCCAAACCTACACAATAATGGTAAGAATAAGAGGTGGAAAGTAAGAAAATACATGAAGGAATATACAAAAGCAAATAACGGGGTACTTAAGTATACCTCTAGCTAAAAATTTGCTATGCAAAAGCTTGATGTAGATTCTAGCCATGGTAGCACCTTTTGTAGACTTGGGCCTTGGATCTATTATAATTATTTCAATATCAGCCTTCCACTTGTCATTCTCCTCTATTTTTGGTTGATTGAGTGAGATATAGTTATCTTGAGATTTTTTCATTCTCAAAATCTATCTTTATATTTTGTGAAGCCTTTAGACTTTCCAAAAAGGGTGCTACATAGTTGTATGATAGTTTAAGGTTAACTAGTTGCTTGGTTAGTATTTTCTCCTTCTGAGGTGGGTTCCTCTGTATCCAAGCTGACATTTGGTATTACATATTTTTCTAAGCTTTACCCTGCTTCTGGAGTTCTTATCTTGGCACTTGCATACATCTTAAGTATTATTTTGAGGGTGCTATATTTGATCCCTTTCTTCTTATCATGCTCTTCCTTTTGAACATCTTTGATCATTGTGTCTATAAGCTCCCATTCTTCCTTAAAAAATACATGATAAAGCTCACTGTGTTTATATCTTGAAGAGTCTTGTTCTTTTGTTTCCATATCCAAGTTGTATTCTTATCACACATAGAACACATAAAGTTGACTACCTCAGCCAGGAATGTAGTTTATCTAGCCAGCTCTGCTTCATCTTCTTGATCGCACTCAAACTCTTGGATCCTATTGATGATAAGGTTCTCTATATTGGATACTTCTAAAAACTCTTTAATGGAAAGGCCTACCTCTGCCATGTCATCCCTTATATTTAATTGTAATATGGCCATTTCTTCAATTTAGTCATACCACCCTGCTTTATTAACCATAAGCATGGATACTTTGAGTAATTCTATTGCACATTCTAACTCAATGCCATCTTCTAGAGTAACCACTTATCCTTCCACCTCTTAATAATATAATTCAAATTGTTGGAAGATAGGTAGTATGGAATTTACTCTATTTTCACCATGTATTAAGAGATTTCTTACATTTCCCATGGTGGCTCTGATCATATTCATAGCCTTGAACATTATTGTAAGTTCTTCCATTTTTATCTACACTTTATGAGTCATCTCTCTTTTAAATTTTGAGAGAAAGTCATAAAATTCGATGTTTTTAATTATTACCTGAGGTTCTACCTGTGGAAAATTTATCTATGATATTTTTCCTCTTCAATAATCTACTTTGGCCTATAAATTCTCCTTTTCTATTTGAATTATTTTTTTCTTTTCTTTCAACTCTCTATTCTCCTTGAGGATATTTTCTATAGCTTGTTCTTGTATGTGCTACACTGTCTCTCCATACATCTACATATCTCTCTTCTCTTGATCCTCTTGAATAACAGTAATATTATTTGGTGGTGGGATTATGATTGCTACAATTTGTGAAGATGAAGTATACTCTCCTAAAGTCTGTATTTTCCTTGGGTCCTCTCCCCTTTCTATGGCCTATAGCTCATTTTCTCTAATATTTCTAACTATAATATCCTCTTGAGCTCTTACTAAGGTTATTCTATTCTGAGTTTCTTTTTTATATGGGAGGTTGAGCTTAGCCCTTTTATGTTCTGGGGATGAATTTGGGCTTGCTAATTTTATTTTGTGTCCTCTCGATAGCTCATCAAATCCTCTATATTCCATTATTCTTTTTTGTATGACTGCAAATATTTTTATTTCTTTATTATTTATGACCAATGTCTTTGACACCACTTTTTGTGCTATCCTAGGTATATACATTGTTAAATTCGATTGAATTTTCAAAGGGTTAGCCACTTGCTTTTGTGTAGATTCAGCAAGTCCTATCTCTATTCCAATAGGGCACTAAGAGACAAGCTAAGGCATTGGGATGAGCTCTTTCCCCTTTTCAATGTCTATGCTTTTTATTGCTAATTGATTTGTAACAGGGGCATCCACTATGACCTCGATGATATATTCAACATTAACTAATATGTCTAATTGATCTACTCCTTGAGTGATTATGTCAAAAACAATGTCATGCAGTTCATCTGGAGTGATCACTAGAATGAGAGGTACTAATTCAACAAAATTTCTTAGCATTACTAATGTAGGAGGGTAGTTTCCTACTTGTTCAATTTGAGGGCTACCTCTCTTATCGTATACAAAATTTGACCATACCTTTTCTAGGTATTGGCCATTTTGGATGGCTTTATGGAGTTCATCTTCAAAATTTTCAACCCTATATTTCACCCAATTATATTGTCATTTTTGCACCTCTTTATCGTACACCCCCTTTGTATTATAGGGCCTCCATGTCACCTCTAAAAAGCAATAGTCATCCATGTCCTAAATGGGTTTAAACATAGTTGAATACCCTTTTAAGATATAGTGGTCAAACCTACAAGGAATCGAAAAACCTAGAAATTTTTCTAATCCTCCTCCTGAAGTGAATTTTTGCTTCTTCTATAGTTTGACTAGCTATTTCAGGTACTGCCATGAACATTGGGTGATATTTTGGCAAAGATTTTGGGGGAATATTTGCACCTAGGAAGTAATACCCTACTTTTTTTTCTTGGAAAAGGATGAAATTCTAGAGCCTATCCTTACCAAGAGATAACCACATAGCACCTTATGGATTGTTGTCAAACAATTATCAAATAACCTACCATAGTGAGAGTATCCCTAATGCATTAATGGAATATTTTCCTATATATCCTGAGCATTTGTCTATCCCAACTTCTCCAAAATTTGGCTATCCAATTTTTCTACTATAAGGTGCATGAGGATTGAATTATGAAAAAAGAGGGTATTTTCTCATGTCATTCTATGATTTTCCTTTTGAATTCAACTAACTATGAGTGAATTTGGTTGTTGAATTTATCTTCCCATGAGTATATTGGGGGAGAAAAAGATCTGTTATACTACATGACCAGATGCATCACCTTCCTCCCAACTAAACTCAAATATTTCACACCCAACACTATGTTGATCATATCTACATAATCCCTAACCCAAGGTCTTAATGCACCCTTCTAGACCAGGAAAGTGTATGACACAATTTCATATGGTTCAAATAGAGTAGCATAGTAATAAGTGAAAATAATGTGTCGATGTTGTTGATCAATTACTTGTTGACTTAACTTGGTGTCGATCTCGTTAAGCTAAAAAAAAAAATTGAATGCTTTCTAATGTTATCCTAAATACTGATTGATTATTGATATATCTAAAGGCTTTAGCTCTTGATTCATATGTCAATTCTAGCCATGCTACAAAATCTAAAGATAAATATACCTTTTGGAACACTAGCTTTCCTAAATTGTTTTTCCATTTGTTGTTGCATGGGGCTCTTTTCCACTATGATTTCTATGCTCTTTTAAAAAGTTCCATGAGCAGTGATGCATTGCGTTGTTCATATTTTTTTACTTCTTAAAGCTAATCACAGTTGTAATTCTAGTCTCCCACTCTTGTGCAGAGGAGAGGTGCTAATCAATCCCTGACTTCTTTGAGTACACAAGCATATCCTTCATGAAAGCAATTGGCCCATACAACAACACATATGGGTACTAGTTTGTTACCACCTTGATAGCTAAAATGGTTCCTTAAGGAACAACAGAGTTGCTTGACGATGACATTGCCTTCTTCCCCTCTTCTTCTCCTTGGGATTTGATTTTTTGTAGCTTCCTCTAAATTTTTACAAATGCTCGATAATTCATCTACTATAAGATCTCTAATTTTATTCTAGCATTTTGGGATCTTTCATGAAAACCATAAATAGCTTTCAGGGTTGGTTTTTGTATGAGGTTCTTTTAATGTCTACCAACCAATTTATTTTAAACTTGCCAATTGAATTCTGCCAATTCATCACCCTTTAACTATATTAACTGATGGATGATTCACCCTAAGCACATTTATTCTTGATGAGACTTAAATTGGTGTACCCTTTTAATCATGTGTACAATATAACACCTTTTCCCTGTATCTTTTCATCTGACTTGGCTCTAGGATGGTTGTTCGTGGCATAGTTCAATATGTACCACCTATTTGGTACCATTTGCATTTTTTTTTAATGTGACTCATTTGTTTTTTTGGGCTATGGAATGTGTAGTTATATTAGGAGTGGAAAGATGCATGTTGTCCATCTCATGGCCTTATCGGTTACCTTTGTATTATCACTATTGATCGTGGTGGCTTTGTCAGAACTTGTTTGTAAAATATTCTTCTCTTCATATGTTGACTGGTGCATAACATTGGATCTGACCACAATGTATGCATACCATGGATTTTAGGGAGATAAGACAAAAGATACGGGGTCTCTTTGAAAAGTCAATAAACTTGATCAGCCCATGATCTGTGTGTATCATTGGATCTGGCAAGGATTCATGTGTGTCATTGGATCTCTCACTAAATAATACAACTCTCTATTTTTGACACAGTTGTTATTCGAACAGAATGTACCCAAATTGGGTGTGTCTATATTGTTGGATCTAGCTATGATGTGTGTGTGTCATTAGATCTTCAAAACCTACACTTTCTTTAGTTTAAGAGGGGGAGAAGAGGGAATCAAGAATGTTATAAAAAATATTTTAAAATCTAAGGGAAAATTTGATCGTATTATTCCTAGGCTCTTTATAAAAATTTAGTGATATGTTAATTTATATATCTTAATATTTTTCTTTTTAATGGCCTAGGTCCGTGGTCTTAATAAATATTTCTTAAGAAGCATACACAACCATTATGAAAAGTCAACCTCCACTTTAAATCTTGGTGAGTTTTTATTGATGTGTACCATTGGATTTACTCATGATTTGTGTGTGCCGTTAATTTTGAGAAATGTGCTCGATATTTATGAAAGGGGCATGTTTGACATAGGAAAGAGGGAAGGAATATGGACCTTAGGAAAATTTTGATAAAACTTGACTCAACAACTTAGGGATAGGTATGTTTATGAATGGTGATTAACTTTTTTTTTAAGCCTTGGGTAAGTCAACTTCTTTTGATGTGTGTGGGCCACTAGATCAAATCAGTGATGTGCATGTGCCATTCATTTCTTCAAAGGTGTACAACATTTATAGGAAGGGGGTGTGTTAGACATGAAATGATGGGGGAAGTCATACCTTAAATAAATTTTAATAAAACCTTTACCTCATGGTTTACTTTTTCTTTAAAATTTGGGCAAGTCTATTCCTTTCTATTATGTGTGGACTATTAAATAATTTAAGGATGATGCGTACTTTACGATTTGGAGAAGATGCTCATGTTTTAATAAAGATAGGGGTGTTAGCATACTTAACAATAATATATTGTTTGTACTTCCTATTTAGCGTTTTCTCTGTTATGTAACAGTTCAGTTACGCCGGATGGGCTATTCCTGGCTACTGGTGTACTATTTAAGATTCGATTGATAATGCAAATTCTAGTTTGTCGTTTTACATGGTATCAGAGCCAGTGGCGTGAAGGGAGCAGCGCAGCGGTAGTAGACGAAATTTTTTTTTTTTATTTGCCAGACGGGAATTTTTTTTCTCTGGGTTTGTTGAGCAGAGGATTCCTTCGGCGAGAAAAAAAAAAAAGACGCGCAGAGCTGTGCGCGTCGTGACGCGGGCCCCGTGCGCAGACGCTCGGGAGTCCGGTCGGCGGCCAGGACGTCACGCAGACGTCCATTGGCACTGCGTCCGAGGAGGCACGTCCCCAGAACAGGACGCAGCCAGCTCACAGCCCCCCCAGGTAGGACGCAGCAACTGCGTCCAGGACGCGTCCCTAGTCACTCCGCTCGAGGCCCCCCAGGCAGGACGCGTCGCACACTGTCTGCGCGGCGTCAGCGTGCGGCAGGAGGAGGGAGCGCCCGCGCGGGAATTTTTAAATTCCCGCCGCGCGGGAGGTGCAGGGGTATAAACCCCCCCCCCAAAAAAAAAAATCTTGCGCAGCGTGAATTGCGCGCTGCGCGTGCTCTTCCCCGCCCCTCGAAAGGAAAACGAAAAAAAAAAAAATCGCCCCACCCCGGTTCGGAAAAAAAGAAAAAAAGCAAAAAAAAAGAGCTGTTGATTTTTTTTCGGAAAAGAGAGCGAGTGGGGGAATTTTGGAACACGGATTCGAGAATTTTTTTGTAAAACCAGAGCGCAGGGAGCTTCGCGTCGTTGAAGTGGCAGCGTCCAAGCAACCAGGCCGAAAGCAGAGGAGGAGGAGGAAGAACGTGTTCAAAAAGGAGGAGGCTCTTGATCTCTTCCGGATCAGCCCGCTGGCTCACGTGGTCGTGAGCCGTGCGGTAAGGCTCAGGGAGCCTGCAAGTCGGGGGTTCGAATCCCGCCGACTCCCCCCAAGGTATAATTTCTTTTTGTCAAAGTCATTTTTTAATTATTATTTTTTTTAATTAAAATTTTTAATTTTAATTTTTTTTAATATAGTTTTAAACTTTAATAAATTAAAATTTAATTTTAATTTATTTTTTTAAGTTTTAAAAACTATATAAATTAAAATTATTTATTTTAATTTTTAAATTTATAATAATTATTAAAATGCTTTGTTAAAGAAAGCCTTTTTAAGGGGGGATATTTTTTCAAAAATCAAAGGGGGATAGAGAGTAATTTTTCAAAAAATAGCAATTTGGCATTGTAAAAGGTGCATTTTCGGCTGTGACCGACACCTTGTGGGTTATTCTTGTGGGCAATTTTTTATGTTGTATGTTGCATATTTCATTTTTGCACTATAACATTAAAAACTTAAAATCAAAACACTCCCTAAGTCCCCGGAATATAAAACCCATCTCATGCAATTTATTTGCACCGCAATGTCTGGTATTTGTGATACCTCCGCCAGCACTTACGGTAAAGTCTGTCGTGATTTGGCTACTGTATCCGCCGCCTAATATAGCCGCTATAACGACGTCTGAGCTTGTTCTCTATAAATCGTCGGGGAGGAATAAGTACGCCATTTTTGCATTTTTTACTCCATCCACTACCCTTTATCGCACTTGTGTTTAGGCGTAAATCCCGACGAAGTATTCTTCATAGTGTTTAGGGGAAGTTACGCCCCACGCATGAGAAGAATCTTCTATGGTAGGTGCCATCAACAAGGCGATTCCCTTTCAGCACCGCTTATGTTCCACGTATCGTATGATCTCTAAAACTCACCTATAGTCTCCCTCACGTAAGGGCGGGTGATTTTTGTTGATCTTTCTAAATACCTATAGTTTCCCTCACGTAAGGGCGGGTATTTTGTACGGTATATTGGCCTAGCAAAAGGTATATCGAAAGGGGGACCAATTTGGTGATATAAGGAACCTTCACTATGGCCGTCGTTGCAAAGTTGATGACCGATCCGCATCGCTTATTGAAAGGTCCAAATTATACACCATGGAAACATAAGATGAAGGCAATTCTCCAAATGGAAGATTTGTGGGATATTGTTACTGGAGTAGCAACCAGGCCTTCACCAACAGCAGGATCCACAGGTCCTTCAACAGATCAGATTGCTTTTGACAAGAAAGACAAGAGAGCAAAGGTGCTCATTTTGTTTGTCGTTTCAGATGAAGTGCAACCTCATATAGCCGATAAAGCAAGTGGTAAAGAGGCATGGGATGCCCTTAGAACCATCTATGAGGGGAAGAATGAATCCACCATTCTTCATCTTCAACAACAACTTCATAACCCGAGTTTGAGGCAGGTGAAACAGCTTGAACTCTTTCTTGTGCAGAGTGTCTGAGTTGAAAGAGAAATTGAGTTCTCTCGGAGATACTGTGGACGAAAAGCTTCTCATTTCACTTGTGATGAGAGCTTTACCTTCTTCATTTGATATGTTGATAACCTCCATCCAGGTGTCTCAACGACAAATTACCTACATCGAGTTGGTCAATCTGCTTCAACAACAGGAGGCACGCCAACTTCACAAGGATGATTCTTCCAATACAACCCTATACACCAACAGGCAGGGTTCTAGGAAGAAAGGTAATGGGCAAAAAGGAGGCAACTTTCAGAAAGGAGGAAATTCTCAACAAGATACGAAAGGAAAAGGCAAACAACCTCAATAGAAGAAGAGGTGGTGCAAGATCTGTGAGAAAGACAACCATGACACCAACAGGTGTTGGCATAAGAACAAGCAAAAAGGCCAAAACAAACCACAAAATAAGAACAAGCAACCCCAGGTGAATGTTGTTGTTGAAGAATCTGACTCAGATTCTGAATGGGCACACAAGGTGCTCATGACTACCACAGATTCCACTCAGAGGGATCCTATTTGGTATGTCGATTCTGGAGCTAGCAAACATATGATCGGCGACAGATCGTGGTTTGAATCATTTGAGGCCAAAGAGGGCAAACCTGTCACCATTGTCGATGATAAAACCTACAGGGTTCAGTGGAGAGGGTACAGCTTTAGCCACTCTTCCCGATGGCAAGTGTCGATTGACAAGGTCCTCTATGTTCCGGGATTGGCCAACAATTTGTTGTCGATGACACAAATCCCGGACAAAAATATGGTTGTCAACTTTCGCGTTGAGAATGGAAAGAAGTGTTGTACAATTACCAAGAAGGGTAAGCATATTGCAACAGCTTCATATAAGCATGGCTTATTTGCACTAGATGCTATCTCTACTCCACATGTTGCCATGACTGCCTCTACCAAGGAGGCAACTTCCCTATGGCACAAGAGATATGGGCATCTTAGTTCTGCTACTTACTTGAGCTCAGCAAGTATGAGATGGTAAAGGGTCTTCCTTCCCTTTCTGCCACATTGCCGCAGTGCTCGATCGCTTGGCAGAAAGCAAGATAGAGTACCATTTGAGAAGAGCTCTACAAGAGCACGAAAACCTCTCGGAGCTAATTCACACCGATCTATGCGGTCCTTTCACACCCAAAAGTGTTGGAGGGAAGAGGTACTTTCAGTTATTCGTAGATGACTACTCACGAAAGATGTGGGTTTTCTTTCTCAAACTGAAATCAAGCTTTCGCATTCTTCCAAGCAGCTCAAGAAATCCGTTGAGAAGGAGTCGGGGGCTTCTATCAAAACCCTCCGCTCGGATCGAGGGGGAGAGTTTACCTCTAATGAATTTTTTGCATTCCTAGATAAGCATGGGATCAAGAGACAGCTAACAACTGCCTATACTCCTCAGCAAAATGGAGTTGCTGAGAGAAGGAACCGTTCTATCATGGAAATGGTTCGTTGTATGCTCACAGGAGCTACTCTTGGGCAACAATATTGGGCAGAAGCCGTCACCACCGCAGTGTATCTCATTGAATAGGGCACCCACAAAGGCCCTAAAAGGAATGACTCCACAGAAGCATGGAGTGGTCGAAAACCCTCCATATCTCATCTACGTATTTTCGGGTGTCAAGCTTTCATGCACATACCGAAAGAGAAAAGGAAGAAGCTAGATGAGAAAACACCGAGATGTATTTTTCTTGGATATTCTGAGCACTCTAAAGGATATCGATTGATAGATCCTTTGACCAAGAAAATTCATATCAGCAGAGATGTTGTCTTTGATGAAGCTTTCACATCACAGAGCACATCTAAAGTACACCAAGATATTGTGGAAACTAAGGAAGAGGAGATTCCTTCATCAACACAGACAGGAGGTCCTTCTACATCTTCTTCACCACCACCGAAGAAGAATCCTAAATGGTGTACAAATACAATCAGAGATGCAAATTTATCCACTCCTCCCAATTTGAATTTGGATAGACCTCGTACACGCAAGATGGCTCAAAAGGAAAGAGAAGCCGGAGAAACCGGTGAGGTTGATGATCTTTGTCAATCTTTTGAGGAACTTTCTGTGACTCCAAGTAGAGAAGTTGAGGATATGGATATTGATGATGACAGGGCATTCATGTCTACCATAGATAGTCTTGAACTTGCATCAGTGCAAGATGCTCTCAGTGAGCCTCAGTGGAAGGCCGCTATGGATACAGAGTATGAGTCTCTGATGAAGAATAAAACTTGGAAGCTTGTTGATCTGCCGCATGGAAAGAAACCTATTGGCTGCAAATGGGTATACAAAGTCAAGTACAAGGCAGATGGAACAATTGATAAGCATAAGGCCCGACTTGTTGCAAAGGGCTATGCTCAAAAGGAAGGCATCGACTATGAGGAAACTTTTGCACCTACTGCTCTGATGACCACAATTCGGGTTATGTGTGCTATGGCAGCACAATATGGGTGGAAAGTTCACCAGATGGATGTCAAAAGTGCCTTTCTTAATGGTGATCTCCAAGAAGAAGTCTATATGACTCAGCCTGAAGGATTTGAAGTGGAAGGCCAACAGTAGAAAGTTTGCAAATTGGTCAAATCCTTGTATGGTCCGAAACAAGCTCCTCGAGCTTGGTATATAAAAATGGACAATCACCTTATGCAGCATGGATTTAAGAGATGTCCGTCAGATGCAAACCTCTATTTCAAGAAACAGGGTTCTGAGATAGTGTTGCTTGTACTCTATGTGGATGATCTGCTCATTACAGGGAGTTCAGAAGATATGATCTCTACTGTCAAAAGAAACTTGTGCAAATCTTTTGAGATGACAGATCTCGGACTTCTCCATTACTGTCTTGGTCTGGAATTCAGCCAGAAGGAGCACTCCATCAAAGTGTCTCAGAAAAAGTATGCCAAGACATTGCTGGATAAATATCGCATGACTGACTGCAAGCCAATGGCAACTCCTATGGAGAATGGACTTCAGTTATCGCGATATGATGACTCACCTCAGGTAGATGGTACTCTCTATCGACAGCTGATTGGGAGTCTCATATATCTGACCAATACTAGGCCAGATATCGTTTTTGCTGTCAACTATCTTTCGAGGTTCATGCAGGAGCCTAAGACCACTCATTGGAAAGCAAAGAAACGTGTTCTTCACTATGTCCGTGGTACTATGGAATATGGCCTAGAATACAAGAGGAACAACAAATTCTTCTTGCAAGGATACACGGACTCCGACTATGCCGGATCATTTGATGATCGCAAGTCAACTTCTGGATACATTTTTCATCTGGGATCCGGTCCTGTCTCTTGGCACAGCAAGAAGCAACAGGTGGTTGCTATTTCTTCAACAGAGGCAGAATATCGCGCCGCACGTGAAGCTGTGTGCGAAGTGATATGGTTACGTCGCATTCTGACAAGTATGGGCCATCCATCAAAATCTCCAATACACTTGTTTTGCGACAATCAGTGTGTTCTCAACCTCGTCAAGAATCCATCCATCATGAAAAAACAAAGCACATTGACACACAATGTCATTTCATTCGAGAGGAAGTTCCAAAGCACCGAATTCAGCTTCAGCACATTCCCACCGATGCTCAAGTTGCAGACATTTTCACTAAGGCACTTGGACGTGTCAAATTTGAATTGTTTCGCAGCTCACTTTGTATTGCAAAATAATGTAAGGGGATGTTAGTATAGCTATTAGTTATTACATTACCCAAATAATGTAATAAAGGGGGATGTTAGCGTACTTAACAATAATATATTGTTTGTACTTCCTATTTAGCGTTTTCTCTGTTACACTGTTACAACGTAACAGTTCAGTTACGCCGGATGGGCTATTCCCGGCTACTGGTGTACTATTTAAGATTCGATTGATAATGCAAATGCTAGTTCGTCGTTTTACAAGGGGAAGACATACCTTAGGAATTTTTAATAATACCTTGTCTTAGCGACTTGGAGGCAAAGATATTACGAAACATTATTTTCTTTAGGTCTTTAAAAATTGGACAACATATTTCCATTTTAATGCATGTGTGCCCTTGGATTGAATTGGTAATAAATGTGTGTTGTTCATTTTTACAAAAGTGCACAACATTTATGGGAAGCAGAAACGCTCTACATAGGAAAATGGAAAAAGACAAACCTTAGGAGAAAACTTTAACCTCATGAATTAGGGGTAGACATACTCATGATATGCAAAGGACATTTCTTTTAAACCTTAGGCAAGTCGGCCCTTTTTTATGCATGCATGCCACTAGATCGCATTGATGATGTATGCATACTATTTATTTCGATAGAGGTGTACGATACTTATGGAATGGAATGCATGGGCATAAAATGAAGTATAAGCGCAAGCCTTAGGAAATTTTAATGAAACTTTGGTTTAGAAATTTAGAAGTAACCCCTTTCTATTAACTATAGTCTATTTTCTTTATATACTTTGCATGACTTAAAAATACTTGGGAAAGACTTAGGTCAGATTGATTAAACAAGTTTATGAGACCTAAGTCATGGGCATTATGAATAAATATTTTAATTTTTAAAACATGGGGGAGTAGCTCTTTAAAGGGTGTGTGTGTAGGTCCGAGGTTTAGACCAATTGGTTCATCCAAACCCCATAAGGGGGGCAAAGTTCCAAGGTTCAAATCTCGGGCCTCATTGAACTGAACGCTTGTCCCTTTCCTAGTGCTTTCAGTGGCGTAAAAGGTTTTAAATGATTGTGGCATGGTTTTTATAGGGGCGTACTGTGCAAATATTTGTGTGACGGCTTCTAGGGCGGACAACGCAGAATACTATGGTGGCCATAAAAAGCTGGATAGCCTGCTCGGATTCATGGCGGCTACCGATTCCACCATGTAAATTCAAAAAAAAAAAAAGGTATGTGTGTACCTTGAGGTCCTCTTTTGATCCATGCATACCTTCAAATTTGGTTAAGATGCAAGGACTTTAACACAAGGGGGTGCATGGGCATGTTTCCCTTAGGCTAGGTTTGTTTTTTGGGTTAGGCTTAGAAATGACTTAGGATTTAAAGTTCACATGAATTTTTCACTTTGATAATGCATGTGTTCCATTGGATTATTTTTTAATGCACATGTGCCATCATATATATGGTAGATGCACAGGTTTTAGTCTCAATGGGGTGCATAGACATGATTTTTTTTCTTATTGGGGAAAGCTTTTGGGACTTAGCGAATGACAAGAAATTTTTTTATCAAGAAGCCTTATATTTTAGAAACTTGAAATATTTGATAACTAATTATTTCAAAGGTTAAACAAAGAATATGGGGAATTAAATGGAAAGACCTGAGGGAAAATAGTTTCATGATGGCATATGAATAATCAGAGTGAATGCAATGGTAGGCAACAAAACTTTGGTTTATGATTTAATGAAGGGGGGAAAAGACGTGGACTTAGACCTTCAAAATTTTGTGAATAACTTGATGGTAAAGCAAAGGATTTTATGAAATGAAGGGAGGAACTTTAAACGTGGACCTCGATAACCTCAAGCACTTACATATTTTGCATTATCAATATTTTTCTTCTTGATTAAGAACTACGATGAATTTTAAAATTTTGAGTGTGCTTCTAGGTTAGTGATCTATAATGCTAGAGAAAAGAGTGTAAATGTTATTGGCTTAAACATCCTGCCAATGATGACTCCATTCCAGTGACCCTGAAATAACCTTAAAAATTATGATAGATATGAATCTTTGGCATAATGTTGTAGTATTTCCAACTTCATCTATTTTAGCTCCAGAACTATGGGATAATTTCTAAATAATTTGACCCATAAGCTCTTAGCGTCCTTAATCCAGATTCTTCTTTCTCAATTGATTAAGAATAAATCAAAATAAAAAAGGATAAAAATCATTAACAACAAAATTTATAATGTAAGACAAGCATCCTATAGTTACTTGAGACAATGAACACAACTATTTCTTAAAAGTAGTCTCAAAGCAAAAATTACCTTACTAGAATGCTTCGGGGGTGATGAATTTTTCATTACTTCTAAATGGTTCTTAATATTTGGAATATTTTTCTGTGAATTACACTAGAGGGTAACAGTCCATATGGAAGTAAGGTTGGAGTCAATACCTCTTCTACTTCTTGACAATTAACTTTGTGTTAGTCCATTTATAAGTATCAATTAATGTTTCGTTCATGACTCATAGACTCATGCCTTTTTACTGTGTTTACATAGTTGTTAGTGTTAGAGTCATTCATTTTTGTTGCTATGTCATTTTATTCATTTATCTTTTTCTCTTTATTTATTTTTTTATGCTATATCAAGGAATTATTATACCATCAAATTTTGAATGGTACACTTTTAAATGTTGACCATTGATCAAGATTTGCATCTTCTCACCCTCCATGGCTTGCAATTTGTAGGTTTTTTGACCAACTACTTGTACAATTTGGTATGGCCCAAGCCATTTGGGTTCTAATTTACCCTTTTTGTTGTGTCTATATTTTTTGGGTTCCTAGTACAGAACTACATCACCTTCATAGAATGGTTTACTTTGGATATCTTATTAAAAAATTGTGCTATTTTTGTTTTTACTCTCATTTTCACTAAAGCATCTCTCCTTTCTTCTTGTAGTTTTATAATATGATTTAATCTATGATGTAGGGCATTAGTATTTTCATGATCTTGTAGTAGCAAGGGTAATGCAGTTCTTTCTATTTGGGGAGGCAATACAACATTTTCACCATATACCAATTCATAAGGATATTTTTTGTACTCCTTTTCACAGAAAGCCTATCAGTCCACAAGGCAAATTTTAACTCATTGTTCCAATTATTTTTGTTTTTTCCTAATGGTATTTTTATTCTAGTGATTAAATTTTTGTTAGATAATTCTGCTAAAATATTTCCCCGAGGGTAATAGTTTGTTGAGTGAGAGAGTTCCATTGAATTTTTAGAACATAAATCAATCATTTCATATGAAGTGAAATAGTTACCATTGTCTGTAACCAAATTTTTGGGGACTCCAAATCTTGTTAATATATTTTATTCAAATAATTTTATCATAACTTTTTTTGTTGATTTCTTTAAAGGTGAAACTTCTACCCATTTGGTGAAGTAATCAGTAGTTGTAATGATCCATATTTATCCCCTTGAGAAATTAGGATTTATTTCTCCTATTAAATATATTCCCCATTGGGAGAACGAGATGTTTATGATGACGAGTTTAAGTGGCATTGATGCTAACTTTTTCTTACCATCAAAAATCTGATAATTATGGCATCCTATCATGTATTTATGAACATAGTTAAATAAAGAGAGCCAGTAATAGCTAGCTCTCATGATTTTGTTAGTTGTGGATTTAGGAGCAAAGTGTCCACCACAAAACCTAGTATGATATTCTTCCATGATTGGAGAAACCTCTTTTTCAAATAGGTATAGTAATAATACGTCGTTAGGGTGCCTCTAATACAGTTTACCTTCTTGTATGTAGTATTTCTAAGCTTGCTACTTCACAGACCTTATCTTGTTTTGGGGCATATCTTTTGGGAAAGCTAAGGTTTGAAGATAAGATAATATATTATTATACCATTTACATTCTATACTTTTAGTTCTGATCGCTTAAGCCTCATCCACTGCAATAACGTATTTCATATCTTCTCCTTGTTTATTATTCATGTATTTAGCTAATCCCTAACCTTTGATAATATATATGGCTTTAAATTCAACATTATACTGTAGAATTTTTACCATCCATCTAGAAAGGTTGCCTATATGTTTTGAATGGGTAAAAACATCTTTTATAGCTATGAAAGGAATGCATCATATGACTTTGTTATATCCAAAAATACCTTTGAAATACTCTAGTGCTTTGATTAAGACAAACTTGTTTCTCAATAATTGTATATCTTAGTTGGGATCCATTCAATCTTGTACTCATAAATGTTATAGGTCTTTTATTATTCTCTTCATCTTTCTGAGATAAAACTGCAGCAATAGTATGCTCAGATGCAAAAGAATATATGTTGAAATATTTAAAATAATCAGGATAATTTAACACTGGGGCAGTGGTAATAGCATCTTTAATATTCTAAAATATTTAGTATTCTTATTTGTCCTCCTTATATCACCATATTTCTTTATCATATCATTAATTGGTTTGGCAATCTCAACAAAATTTGGTACAAATCTCCTTACAAAGTTGATTTTACCAAAGAAATATTTTACTCCTTTTAAGTTTTTAGGAGGTATTTTTGCAATAGCTTTAGTTCTTTCTGGGTCAATGTTGATCCCTTATTTTGACACTACATGTCCTAATAACTTTTCTTGTGTTGCTCCAAAAATGTATTTCTTCATATTCAAGGATATTTCACTAGTAAATACTATGTCTAGATGTTCAAAATGGTCTTCACAATTTGAAAATATAGTGATATCATCAAGATAGACCACAAAAATTTTAAACATAAGCCCTTTAAATAAAAATACCATAGCTCTTTGAAAGGTTTATATTCATTCATTAGACCAAAATTCATTCTAAGATACTCAAATGTTCCCTAAGGAGTGGTGAAAGCAATCTTATACCTATATTTTGCATTTACATGTATCTGATTATACCCTAAAAAACCATATAACAAAGACATTCTAGACTATCCCAAACTGCTTGTAATAACTATTCCATATTTGGGAGAGGATAATTATCTTAATATGAGATATTGTTTAGATTTTTTAAATCAACACATAATCTAGTATCTTCTTATCGATACTAAATTTGCTATCCAATAATAAAATCAGATCTTTCTAATAATTTTGGCATCCATAAATTTTTGTACTTCATTATGCTTGATTGGATGTAGGATGGGGTTGAATTTCCTTTGCTTTTGCCTGAACGGCCTTGCATATTCTTTTAAAGTAATGATATGAGTCATGACATTTATATTAAAGGTCTTCAAGTCCTTATAACTCCAAGAAAAAAAATCTTTATTCTTCTTTAGAAAGCTTATATATTATTATTTTTCCTTTCCTATCAAAGCCTTATTTATCTTGACTAACTTGGGTTCTTCTTTTGTCCTAATGTTTACATTATAGCTTCTAATTTTTGGAAGAGTGACTTGTAATATTTATCAAAGTCATCAAATAAGCTCTCTATAGAAACTAATCCTTTAGGAATTCTATTTGTTTTAATTTGAATCATCTCTACTGGTTATCCAAAAACATCTTTTAGTTTTTCTTCATCCTCTTCATCACATATTACATCCATATACTAATTGTGAAGAGTCATGAAGTCTTTTATATATAAATAATCTTGGAATACGTGAAGATAGACTATGTTATTGGGTACATAGGGTTTGTAAACAAAAATAGTAGAAAATATCTCCATGTATTATGTGTCTATTTTAGGATAGACTGCACCAAACACATTTATTGCTAATAAATTTGCCACGTGATTTTGTTCTCTAGGAATATATGAAATATTAAATGTTGGGAATTTATCTATTTATTCAAACACTATATATTTATACTACTTCATTCTAGGGTTTTTAGCCTGGTATTTACCTTTTATCTACTGAATTATTAATTTTGCATCTTCACTAATAGTCATATAGTTTATGCCCAACTCTAATGCTTTTCTTAATCCCAAAAACAAGGCTTCATATTCATATACATTGTTTGTGCATGGAAACTCTAATATATATGGGATTCCTATGTAGTTACCCTTAACATCTGTCAAATTATTTATTTCACCTACCCCTGATTGAAATTTTACCCCATCAAAGGTCATGGTTAACATTTCTTGAGTCAGTACCCTAGTGGATTCTACATCAACTAATTCTCTAGTTTTTGGATCCATATCTTTAGCATCAAGAACTATTAGAAATGGAGTGTATCAAACTAAATATACTCCCATTTCTTTCTATTTTATAGATTTTACCAAATTAATCATAGTATCATTTGATTTTACTAATTCCATAGAATACTTGTTAAATCGTTCTCTCCTACGTGTAATGTTTTATTTTCCTAATATGGGAACGGTAGCATAAGACCAATCTAATTGAATAGAACCTCCTAACTTTTCTACCCAGTGTCTACTCATAAGTAAGGAGAATAAAGGGTCCACTTCTACAACTGCTACATCCATCACTATTTCTTTCTTTGGATACTGATCTAAATATACAAGCAAGCCAGTAATTACCCCTACACATGGTATTTGTCTACTATCCATAATTGAAATAGGGGGATAATCCCTTGTGCAAATGAGTCCTAATTGATCTGTTATCTATTTGGGTATAATATTATGAGAAGCACCACTATCAAGCATACAATTATGGATAACATATCTTTCTCCTAAATCTAAGTTATATCTAAGAGATACATAGAATGGTCTAACTGATGAAGGTGTTCTAGTATCATGATGTTGAAGAACACAAGCTTATACTGAGAGGGGGGTGAACAGTATAAGATCACTTTTTACTTATCTTTACCAAATAGTATTAATTAATATAATCAATGGAAATATCAATAGCAATAACCAAAGCAATGCATAAATCATCACACACAATAAAGACACCAATTTAATGTGGTTCATCCAATATGGGCTACTCCATGGAGAAAATATTTCACTAAATTTTCTCAATAAATCTCTTGGGAATCCTTTCCCTATTACAATGTTTATGGACCTCTATCCAAAGGATATGTTGATCCCCTAAATCAAGTTCATGGATCTCTATCCATAGGAGAACTCCTTCTCCTCTGCTATGGTTGGTGATCCTCTAGAAGACTACTGCCTCCACTACACTGGATTGTGGATCTCTCTCCAATGAAGACTCTTGTCCCCACTCATAAGACCTATCCTCACTGCCTTGGATGATGGATATCTATACAATGGAGACCACTATGCTCTCTACTCTGTCACCTCCAAAGATCTATCTCAAATCTACACTAAACATATTCCTTCGATCTAGCATAAATTTTCTCAATATCTATCTCTGATCTGGCATAAACCTATCCTCAAATCTACATAAAATCTACAAGTCCACTCATAAATTGCTCAATCTGCTCAACAATTCCACTCAAAACTTGCTAAAATATTCTCAACAAGTCGACTTAGAACTTTCTCAAATCTGCTCAACAAGTCCACTCAGAACTTGCTCAAATCTGCTCAACAAGTCCACTCAAAACTTGCTCAAATATGCTCAACAAGTCCACTCAGAACTTACTCAATCTGCTCAACAAGTCCACTCAGAACTTGCTCAATCTACTCAATAATTCTAGTCAAAATTTTCTTAACCTGCTCAACAAGTCCACTCAAAACTTGCTCAATATGCTCAAAAATTCCACTCATAACTTGCCCAATCTGCTCAACAAGTCCACTCATAACTTTCTCAAATATGCTTAACAAGTCCACTCAAAACTTGTCCAATCTGCTCAATAGGTCCTCTCAATAACTTATCCAAATATGTTCTCAATCTGTATTGTAAGCTTCCACAAAAGCTTACTCAAATCTGTTCACA
Source organism: Wollemia nobilis (assembly GCA_028583015.1). Classification (NCBI taxonomy): domain Eukaryota; kingdom Viridiplantae; phylum Streptophyta; class Pinopsida; order Araucariales; family Araucariaceae; genus Wollemia; species Wollemia nobilis. The sequence continues at coordinate 118,028 of JAQPPZ010005913.1, forward strand.
AGTACTCTCAAAGACTTGCCTCAAATACTCAACAAGTCCACACTAGAACTTGTCCAATTTCATAGAAACATAAAGAGAATTGTTAGAGACCCAATATGTTCTATGCTCAATGCCCAATCACTTTCTCAACTCAAATCGGAATATAGAATAGTTTATTTTATGGAACTTGAACAATCACTTCACACACTCACTTGACTAGGCTCAACCAACTATACTCAACCAATAACTCAAATGAACAACCCTTTCTCACAAACCCTAGTCCAAGCATGTAAACATCAACTCAAAATGTTTCCAACAATGCCCAATTGCAATCCTCATATAACAATGATTCTCATGTTCTTTCAAACCCTAGTTCAATTTCTTTTCTCAACAACTCACTTTAACAACAATGCTCATAAAGTAATCTTCACATAGCAATTATACTCGTGTTCTTTTCAAACCCTAGTTCAAGTTCTTTTCTCAACAACTCACTTCAACAATAATGCTCATAAAAAAATATTCACATAGCAATGATACTCAAACCCTAGTTTAAGTTCTTCACACAACCAATGGGTTCAACAACAATGCTTATAAAACAAGTTTTTAACCACACTTATTTATTCCAGAAAACCTTGTAGTAATAACTCAAACACACTTAAAAGGAAACCCTAATCAAGTCCTTTTCATTCCAAACTTATTTTCCAGGAAACAACCAATCAACTTAAACTTTGAAAAATATGCCCATACTTTTTTCTTGATAAATATGATCTTCAAGAATCTACCACAGTAACACAATACTCCTTTACCAATCTCAAAAGGATTAGATGACAATATAATGCATATATTAATTCATGAGTATACCTTATTGCTCCAATCTCAAAATAATATCCAACACCAAACTATTTTGAATATTCACCTCTCAAGTATAAGTCACTTTACTACTTTGTTTTTCAAAACCCAAAGCTATTTCTACTTATAACTCCCTAAACTTATTATTGCATTAAAGATAATTATTTTAATAAGATAATGCAATTTATCTTTCATTTTTCTAAGGTAAAATTATTTTACCCACAAGTAAATATTTTTACCTCAATACTTTATAATAACTACTCCCTTATAATTTATGCATTCATAAAATTATTTACATCCTTATTTCTCCTTTATTCAACCTTAGCCTAAATTAAAATTTAAGATCACAAAAATATTACCAGTTTTATTAACACCTGAAGTGCTTCTTCTTCCAAACACCTTCCTCTTGGCTATCACCACCGTGGATCTGTGTTCTCCCTTGGAGCCTCCACACCTTATGCCTTCGCCTGCTTCAGGTCACGCCTTGCTACGTTCGCTACCTCAAGCCGCACCTTGGCTATGTTTGTTACCTTGAGTCACACCTTGGCTATGCTCGCTGCCTTGCACCACTCCTTGGCTACGTCTGCTATCTCTAGCCATACCTTGGCTACGTTTCCTATCTCTAGCCACACCTTGGCTATGATTACTATCTCTCAACACACCTTGGCTACATTCACTGGTGCATAAACAATATTTTCGCTGCTCTTTCTTCCTTACATACTTAAACACAATTGCACATTTTTATCATCAAGCAAAAGGATAAATTGAAATGCCTCCAAGGCATTACATTTTATACTAAATATCTTCCTCCATGCATGACGTCGATGCTAGATTTATTCTCAACATCACCACTCGATATTCCTTTAAAAATTTATTAATTTATAAAATATTTAAATTCTTTTGAATTTAAATTTTATAAATTAATTCTTTAAACCCTATGGTTTTAAAGAAAAACCTTTTATTTTTGCCACCATTGGTTTTAAACAAAAAAATTAATTTTTTCCACCATTGGTTTTCAAGAAAAACCTTTTATTTTTGCCACCATTGGTTTTAAAGAAACCCCTTTTATTTTTGCCACCATTGGTTTTAAAGAAAAATCTATTGCGGCCACTCCACAATGTACCCCAAAAATTGGGGACCCACCTCTTCATTTTCATTTTTCAAGATTTTTATTATCTTGTGAGTGTCTTGTGAGTTCACGTGTGTTCTAGGGGATAGTGTGTGTTATTTTGCTATCAACAATTTTGTGACAATTTTTGTTGTCAATTTATCGCTGACAGTTTTTCGACGACTTTTGTCGTCGATTTCTTGTCAACAATTTTTTTTTGTCATCGATTTCTTGTCGATGATTTTTTGTCATCGATTTCTTGTCGACGATTTTAATTCATCGATTTCTTGTAGACGACTTTTTGTCGTGAGTTTCTTGTCGACAACTTTTGTTGTCATCTTGTGGTTGACGATTTTTATCATCATTGTTGTGTCGGCAAGTTTTTCATCGATTTTGTTGTTAGTGTTTTCGTGGTTACTTTTTGGGTTTTCTTTCATTTGTGTATACCGAAAAATATACATTATTATTATTATATATATTTTGTATATAATAATAGTTAAAAAAAAGGTTTGTGGTGGTTTTGTGTTAAATTTCATATTAATGATGATAACTCCCAACTTTAGGAGGTGTCATGGTTGGGATGATATTGCTTAACCGTGTACATGGTCATAAAGGTTTCTCACAATAACCAAATAAAAAAATTTGCAAAATAAAAGGCTTGTATTCATTTCAAATATTAGGGCTTTGTAATTTATTCTATTCATAAGACTAAAGCCCTTTTTGTGTCTTCATGCAGGTAATGTGATTGTTGAAATATGAACGACTAGAGGATTTATGGAGTCTCACGACACTGTTGAATGCGGGAAATAGTGGGGCCCACGTAGACGACTTGCCAGGTGAAATAAACATGTTATTTACATGGCATGAATGTGGAAGGAGACCCTCCAGCAGTGAGGAACACGACATTGAGGAATATCCGGTCCGGACCACGAGTAATCGCAAGTGCGAAAGCCATGCCACGAGATGAAGGGCTCCATGAAAAATAGTGAGCATAAGGATATCGCCGCCATGTTGGATTGATCGGGCGCCTGAGTTGGCGATGAGTACGATAGTAGTGTGAGGCACCAAAAGTGTTATAATAACCTAGCGGGTCCAATCAGTGGTTGGTATCATTCCATGTGTCAGGCAAATTGACAGTGTGGCAATTTTGAGGTCTTGAACAATTCGATCAGTAGCTGAACGTATGCTAAATATCGATGCCAGCAAGGAAGACATGATGATCGTGGGTTGATGTAGCGAACGTCAAGCAGAGATCATCGGGAGGCCAGCATGGTAACGACGAGGTTGAGGACGTGAAGGGCAGCCCGACATCAAATAATGGGATACGTCGATATACACGATGACATGGAAATTTCTAGGAATCATGACGGTTGTTTCATGGCATAGATAAAGGAAGGCAATGTGATTACTATTATTGCCAGTATTATGGGCATTATTGGAGAGTCTATCATCAATCACAGATAAGAAGTAGGAGCATACGAACTTTCTAAATGAAGCATCATTATCCAAAAGGATAGCCATAGCTCTGGGCAAAGATATCTGTCGAAATAGTTGCTGACATTGGAGCTCCAACAGGGAGAGCGACCTGAATCTGTGGATGTCTGGAATTAAAATGATGCAGTGATAAATAAGCAATGTTTGCCAGCGGATAGGTCATACAAGTCACGTAAAGGATATCACCTAACGATGAAGAGGTCTTAAAGTGGAATGAAATGCCAGCAAAGGAAACATTATGGTAATATTGGTGTGTGTTCAGGCATAATACATGGATTGTAACAAGGCGGGAAGCACTATAGAGGCCCAAGTAGTGTACGACACGACGAGAAGGTTACTCGTGCTGTGATGACTCGACACGAGGCAAATAAATCATTACGCCAAATTTATTTAAGGCGTCACCCAGTTGCAAATTCCCGGGCAATGCAAGGATTGGCAGTGAGACAATAAATACAAGGCACGAGTGGACGGGTGAGCATACATAAGGTTAGACGTATGGAGGTGTAGTCTGAAATAGAGCTAAAAATGGTGACCGAATTTGGGTAAGGATATTCGCCTACACCGCATGGTCACATCAGGGTCCTGGTTGAATAGCAAATAGGTTGCGTCTTTATTCTTACCTGTCGAGGTGTTATAGACATGTCATGTAGAAGCTCTCAATGTTTTATCATTACGTTGATAAATGCAAAGGCTAAATATATCGTGCATAATACAAAAAAGGAGTAGGTCATTACTTTGTTTTATTATGCAAAGGGCTCCAAAAGTTATGAAAAATATAAGAAGCCTTTAATCATAGCGAGAAGGGAATAAAGCGTTATCTGAGAATCAAAGTAAGAGGGGGCGTTACGAATCTGCATGCAACGAAAATGAAAGAAGACCAAACAGAAGATGAAACGAAACAGTTTCGAAGCCATCCAAAGAGGAAACGAAGCATTTATCAAAAACTATAAAACTGCAAAAAATGACAGAGAAAGGGCTGGAAACCAGAGGACCGAGAGGCTGCCATATTTGTTTTGGGTTTTGTGAATGTAATAGCTCAAAGTGTGCACCTTGTGAGAACTTCTAGAAGAGGTTGCAGGGAATAGGATTTTAATTAAATATCTTTTTACATTGCATATTTTCTGACTTATATCTGATTTTGATGTTGTAACAGGGTTAAAATTACGTGAATGTTAGGAAATGCAAATTTTATATAATTCCTAGAAGCTAGCATTTGCTTTGCTTTAAATTGTGCGTTTGCAGGTTTAATCAAGGTGGGTTATTTCCTGGTAGACCTTACTAAATCCATAATTGTTGGGTGGGGTAGCATAGATTTGAGACTTTACATTCATTGTCTAGTATTAGTTAGTTTTCATGTTTTGAGTTTTACTTTTCAGATTTATGTTTCTGCTTTCACTTCATTTTCTGCAAAACATTAAAATTTCGGACTCAAAATTAGAAAGGTTCTTCTTTTCTATAATATTAACCTCGGATTTTGGAGTGCACAAATTTTCGGATGGCAAAGAGTGATTATTATTTTTTGGTTTTAATATGTTGTTTGGAAAATATTTACAAGTAAAGAAAGGGCCCACAAAGCATAGATTTGAATAACCAAAGATAAAATTTAGTTTGGGAAGGGTTTCTAACTTCAAAGCACATAAATTTCTAGACTAAAAGGAAGTGGGCAACCACAACATTTTCTTTCTGTTTCTTCATTTAGAATCTCAAGATAAAAAGAACTTGCTAACAACTGACCTACAATCTCACATTAAGGTCAGATAACAAAGAAATGCTAACCAGGCTAACTTTACTAACCATGCTAACTTTACTAACCCCACTAACTTAACTTCAGTAGGATACTTAAATCTTAGATAAAATGAACCTACTGACTTTAAAAATCAATCTCACATAAAGGCACGGTTTCTAAAAGGAAGTGGCATATCCACAACATTTTCCTCATTTGTTTTGATCATTAAATTTCAAGATAAATAAATTGGACTAACAGGGTTCAGGGAGATCACATTAATGCTAGATAATCAAGGAAAATCAGTAGTGGCACATTTCAATTCCACTAGGACAATAATTCACCACAGGCCCCTTGTTTACATTCACTTGCATCCATGAGTTCATTTCAGCACTATTTTGGATTAACGTCATCTTAATTCTTTACATGTGCATTGCTTTAACATGGAACCTTGGAGAAATATTGAATTTCTTTGCAAGAGAGGGAAGGTTTCACTAATTCCCTAACTGTTAGTGTAATTTTGCAATTGGGTAAAATTATCACTCAACAAAACCTTTTATTTTTGTCATCATTGGTTTTAAAGAAAAACCTTTTAACTTTTACTTCCACATAATATTTAAAAATTATTATGGATCTCTTTGCCTTTAACTTTTGCATTGCTTCTTTTGATCTTGACTTTATTAGAAGCTTCTTCTAGAATATCAATGACAACTCTGATAACTTGTTTCTTGACAAATTCCTTGATATTTAATGATGACTTAATTTCTTGACATCAATGACAACTTTAACTTTAAGGAATCAAAATTTCCAACAGATGTGTAGGTCTGGTAGCATTGCATGATTGATTTTCTTTCTATCCTATCAATTTGAAGGCCTTACAAAAATTTTCTTCTTATTTCTAAACTTTCATTAATTCACCAAAAGCTATATTTACTTTTTGTCTACTCAACCATGAACTAGCATCAAATTCTATTTTCCTAACATCAAATGTTTTTGTACATTCCTCTTTCTATTGTAATTGTTCTTCTACTTGTATTACTTTAGAAATAACTCTTTTATATTTTTTATTTTTTTTATTTTTTTGATCTTTCTTTGTATGTACTTTTGTTTACAACAGGTTGTCCTCTAACCTCACTAGTTGATGCCTTCTCTACCTTCATTGACATTGTTCTATTTCTCTGATTTAAGGTATGGATTGCTTCCAGCTCTTGTATCTCTCCTAATATTGGTATCAATTTTTCTTATTTCATTCTTTTGTATCTTGATTATTATGATCTTTAAAAAAAAATGGTATTCACGGCTACTAGGATTTTAGGATGATGATTAGAAGCATATAATATCATATTTTATTCAAACATATTTTTTCTAGATTTGTCTTCTTGAGTCCAACAAACATTATTTCTAAAATCTTCCTCTAATCCATCATCTAGGTCTACATTGTTATGCATAATTAAGTATATTCCATAGTCAGCTGAGTTATGGGGTGCATCACATGCAAAACAATAATAAGGATTTTTTTTGTAATATTAACAGAAGGCATGGGATTTGGTATAGTATCTTGATCTTCTTTTTTTTATTGGTTTATAAAAAGGGTTTTGAAAGGTCCCAAAATATTTTAAAAAATTGCAACAAAGACAACTAGCTAGAAGTGAACTAACTAAACTAAAAACAAACAGCCCCATAGGGGAATGAAACAATCAACTTTAAACCAGAAAGAAGGTGTAGACAGAAATAAGAAGGAATAAGGGTCAAAACTACAACAATGGTACCCAAAAGGAAACAGAAAACAACTACTGAAATCCCAACCAATATTACAGCATTTGGCTCAGTGAGGTTCAATATATGAGCTTATTGGAGCAACCACTTCCACTATGCTAGAAATTAGTAGTTTTATTTGTCATTCCTTGCCACCTGGGTTCACGAGTGATAGTTGCCTTGTGTTCTTTCCACATTCCTTGCCACATGGGTTCATGGTTGAAAATTGTCTCATGAACTCTCCACATCTCCTCAAAACTTACCCAAGATGGATTGCACAAAAGTGCATAAGGGAAAAGAGGATATGTGATGGCATCCATGTCAGAAAAACCATGTCCAACCACTAGGCCCCAAATAAGCCACATCAGAACCAGCAACCAGTTAAAGATTAAGATTTATATTTGCATCAGTGTGGGCCATAATACATTGAGGGAAATTATCATGCCAGAATTGGAGGTTATCATGTTCAACTCCTTTATTGGCAAGGAGGTCAGCAACTTTGTTTCCTTCCCAATAAACATGCTAAATTGTAACATATCTGATGCCTTCAATTATCTTTAGGATTTCTTGGACAGCGTTGAACATGCTCCAGGTAGGAAGTTAAAAATTTTGGATGCATCGAATGAAATTCATAGAATCACTCTCTATGATAAGTCTTTCAAACTGAAGTTGCCTGCAAATTAGAAGGCCAAGGTATAATGCATGGGATTCAAAAAAATTATTGGTTTGACTACCTATAAACTCAACAAATACACATAGGACTTTACCTTGACTATTTCTGAAAATATCATCTCCTCTAGCCCTACCAGGGTTTCCCTTTGAGGCTTCGTCAACATTGAGCTTAAACCATCCACAAGATGGGGGAATCCATTTCACCATTGACCTGTTAGATTTTGGAGGACCCTGGGGGGGTGTCAATCTAAAAATTGAGAGTATTAAAAATGGATAATTATCATTGGTTCTTGGGATTTTTAGCTTGGATGAGATTAGCATTCTCAATGACAAATGATAGAGCTCAAGAGAACACTAATATGGCATCTTTTGTAGCAACACCAAAAAAATTTGTTCCTCTCCAACCATACCTACCACAAAAATGAGGAAAATAATACGACCAAAAAGTATAGATTTTTGGATTCAGAAATATATTTGACCACTTATGGCAGGCATCAACAAGACTTTTTGGGTAAACCGAGGACATGTTGGCCAGCTTGAGAAAGGAATACAACACTTCATTAGAGAACGAGCACTCAAGAAAGATATGGATCATAGATTCCCATCTATTTTTACAAAAGGACACAACGATTATGGAGTATTAGGTCTCTTTGGATTAGATTGTCAATGGTCAAGATTTTATTTAAATAAGCAAGCCAAAAAAATAGGTAACTTTAGGGATTACACTTTTCAATCAAACAGTATTAAATACAGGCTAGGAGTTGACTTCTCTAGTTTGGGTGTAGTAGGCAAACTTAATAGTATAAAGCCCATCCTCACAAAGGTTACATAATGGAGAGTCTAAAGCATTTGGGTTACTAGGAATGATAGTGGTGCGCAATAGACCAACAATAATAGAAAAAGTAGAGGACTAGGCAATGTTGATGTTGACAAAGAAAAAGGGCTTCCATCTGGCTCTGTTATAGTTTCTAGAAAAGAAATTACATACCTTAAAACCATATAGGTGATAAATGATTGGTTTTATGTAGGAGATACTAGCATCACTGATTAGAGGGTGATTTTTGAGCCACCTGTCCTCCTAAAAGTCAATAGATATTCCATTTTCTAGTTGCCACTTGAGCCCAAAATTTAGGATGGATCTCATATTAATCATAGAGTTCCAAAAATATGATCCAACCAGAAGTGGTTCATCACTTAGAAAGGCTTGATGTTGTAGGTATTTATTCTTTATGATATTTATCCAAGTGGGTTCATTTCAGATAATTCTCCAACCTTGCTTACCAATGAGAGCAGAATTCATCTTACTAGCTTTCTTGAAACCCAACCCTCCTTGATTATTCTTCAAGAAGATATTGTCCCAAGCAACCAAGGGAATTCTATTGGTATTTTCACTTCCTGACTAAAGAAATATCATTTGTATCTGTTCAATGTTCTTGCATATAGAATATGGAGCTTTAATTATGAACAAGAAATACACCATAATACCTTGCAAACAAGCTTGGACAAGAATCGCTTTCACTGCATGGCTAAGGAGATAACCTTTCCACTCAGTCAACTTTTTCTGAATTTTCTCCAAGATGTTGTTCCACACATTTGCAGGAGGTTTACCATGGAAAATGGGCATGCCTAGATATGTGGAAGGAAGGCTTGATATGTTGTAGTCCAGGATTCCAGTTAAAATTTTGATGTCTGCCAATGGAAGTATTCAGGATATACAGTTTACTTTTTTGAAAATTAACCTTTTGTCCAACAGCAAGCTCTTAGGAGACTAGGGTATTCTTTATTACCCTTAATTCATTAACTAAATATTTGGTTGCTAGTAACATATCATCAACAAATTTTTGATGCATGATCGGTTGGAATATGGAGGAGGCCTTTATCCCAGAGATAGTACCATTAGAGCAGGAAAAATTGAGTGTCCTCCCAAGGGATTCTGTAATAATGATGAATAAATAAGCAAAAATAGGATCCTCCTTCCTGATTCCTTGGTTGCTCTTGAAATACCTAGCAATAACACCATTTACAATGATATAAAACCAAGCAAACAAAAGACATTCCCATATTAGGGAAATCCACTCCGGATGAAAGCCGAATATTTCCAGCACAGCACATAAAAAACTCCTAGAGACCCTATCAAACGCCTTGGTGATATCTAACTTGAGAAAAAGGCTTGGATTTTTGTTTTTTGAGATAGATTGGAGTAGTTCATGAATATTTATTATACCATCAGTTATAAACCTTCCCTTGATCAAGTTACCTTGACATAAATCAATAATAACAAGGAGCAGTTTCTTCATTCTGTTGGCAATGGTCTTGGTCAATTTTTTTTTTATGACATTGCATAAGCTAATTGGTCTATAATCATAAATTGTTCTACATTGTTGATTCTTCGAGAAAAGAGTGATAAATATGGAGTTGAAGTCTCTCAGGATGTGCTTGGTCGCTTGAGCAAACTAAATGGATTTGGTTACATCAGTGCTAACAATATCCCATAAATATTGAAATAAGCAGGAAGAGAAACCATCAAGCCTAGGTGCTTTATCAGTAGACATGGAAAACATAGCATCTTTAATTTCATCTATATAAAATTTAGCCAACAGTTTGTCATTATTTTCATTAGAGACTAAACAGGGAATATTTTGGAGAAGGGAATCAGCAGCTTGAGGGTTACTCGATGACCCACTCCAAGAATGTTTTGGAAATATGCTACGACTTCATGTCTTACCTCCTCTTCATTTTCCATGTTGGTGCCATCTGACCTGATCAAATTTTTTATTTTTTTGATGCTTTTGTGCCAGAGGGTGAGAGCATGGAAATAATTTGTATTGGAATCACCTTGTTTGAGCCTGAGAGCTCTCAACTTTTGCCACCAAAATGTTTCCTCCATGGACAAAATATTGTGATATTCACCAATAGCTCTCTTTATTTTTTCCTAATATGCACATCATGTTCCTCGTATTGGATACAATTTTCAATGACCCAGATATTTTCACCAATGATTCTTTTGGCCTCAAATAAATTCTCAAAGGTTTCCCTGTTCCATATTTTTATGTTGTTCTTAGTATGCTGGAGTTTTTGAGTTAATATTGCAATTGGTTTACTATAAAAATCTCTGCTCCACCATTCAAGTACTTTGCTTCTAAAATTTAGGTTTTGAATCCACATAGGTTCGAACCGGAAAGAAGACTTGAAAGAGGCAGTGTTCAGCCCCTCTAAAACTAGAGGGTTGTGGTCAGACCCAATACAAGAAAGAGAGTGGAGAGTTGTGTCTCCAAAGGATTGAAGAGCTTCATGGAAAATGATAAATCTATCCAATCACATTAAAATATGTTGTACCCCCACTCTCCTTTTGGTCCAAGTAAATTTTCTCCCTTGAAGGTGGATGTCCATAAGACCACACTCATCAATGAATTCAAAAAAATATTCAAAAATCTGAGGTGAGATAGGAGTGCCTCTTTTTTTATCAGTAGGGTATAATGGTGAGTTGAAATCACCAATTATCATCCAAGTCTGACTTTGGAATATCTGTCGCATTTGCCTCATAGAAAACCATAGTTCTCGTCGGCCACACATAGTATTAGGAGCATACACATTAGATAAAACCCACTAAACATTTGAATCTTTGCAACAAAAATCAATTTTGGTGATCCTATCAGAATATGATAAAATATTACCTACTTTAGCAAGGTCCCATAGGCACATAAGGCCACCAAACACTCCCCTAGCAAGGCTGGTAGCAACTCCACAATTTTTCCATATAGCCTTAATAACCCTATATTGGTAGCTTTTGTTGATCTTGGTTTCCTGCAATAAGATTATGGTTATCTTAATATATTTTCTCATGGAAAAAAGGATTATTTGCTTGGTCCATCCATTAAGACCTCTCACATTTCATGAGAGAACCTTCATTTGGAATACTTTGAAGATTTCTTACCTCCTCCACACGAAGGTGTAGGAGGGGGTTTGGTTTTTTTCTCCTCATTTGTGTAAACCTTAGAATGATTTTGCTCAGCTGAAGAGGATATAATAGTGGGTTTAGAGCCATTATAAATACTCTCTTCAAATTCCTTTCACCTTAAATCCTATTTTCTAGGCCTCCCTCTTTTTACTTTTTCACAATCTATGTCAGCTGAAATATTCTTTTGATTCTTGGAAACAAATTTTTGAGGGCTGGGGTTTTGGTTATTAGGATTCATATCAAGAGATTTCAACCCATAACTAAGAACATATTTTCTAATATGAGGAGATATGGAGATAGACACATTGAGTAGAGGGTCTTGCTAATTTGAGGGTTTACCAAACTCGGATTGAAGAAAGCTTAGAGATTCAGTAGATAAATGAAGTCCAGAAGGTCCTGTATGTGAAGGGGATTTTGGAATCTCATAGGCATTGAAATATGGCTACAAAGGTTTATCTATGAGATCACTAATAGGATCCTCTACATAATCACACAAAGGTTTGAAAGGGTTTGCTTTAACAAAGAGAGAAATTTTGTTTAGAGTGAGAATATTTAGGGATTGAGATATTACCTCTTTTTCCTTCCTCTTTAGGACTTCTTGGCATATCAATATACTTTCTGATGTCCATGGTGGTGGCTAGCTTCTAAGTTAGCTTAGCTTGGTAAAATTTCTTTTCATGAATAGGTATATCATTAGAGTTAGCTGCTAGGAATTTTTGGGTTGGATTTTTTGCAGCATCCTTTCTCAACAACAGACATTGGATCTTCAACTGACCCTAGGTGTGGAACTCAATATAAAACACTAGTTTGTTTTCATAAAAAATGGTCTGGCATATTATTTTGGGACTACAGATGATATACACATAGGTGGGTAACTCTAAATCAATATTTTCCATCACCCATATTCTGGCTTGAGTTAGCCTTGACTGCACTTTCATCGCAGGGTCAAGGACAACAAAGTCCCCAACATCTTCAAAAACTAGGATAAAAATCTTCTCATACCAATATTGGAGGGGAAGGTTGGGAAGCCAGAACCAGATAGGTGCCAAATTTATAGATTGGGTTTTAGGATCGAAGTCCTCCAATTATTTTCATATTCTCTCTTTCTCCAATTATTTTTGTTATTTTTGTTTCTAATCCTTTCATCAGAGTTGTAAATTTCCTAGTTCCTATTGAAATTTCTTGTGAATGATGGTCTACTATAATTCTACTATTTCTCAACCTAAGGATGTGAAGATTCACCATTATTCTCTTTATTCCTCTCTTTTTTGGCTAACCTATTGTTCATTGTGTTAAACATTTCTATCATTTAGTTGGCCAATTTTTCCGTGGGATCTTGCTCTGTTCTTCTCTACAAGTTGAATCCTATCTTCTTGGGTTTTTTTATTTGGTTGGTTTAACTCTATAGAATATGGTTTCATTTACCAATTTTTAACATATTTCTTTCAATTTATATTGCTTTATCCATGAATAAATCAATCGTAGCTACCTGTTATTGCCTTAATTCATAGTTGAATTCTCTTGGAAATGCATTTTTATAAAATATATGGATTGAATATTATTTGGCCTTAATTCGGTAGGGATTTTATTCCTTATTCTAGAAAATATCCTATTAAAATCACTTAGAGTTTCATTCTCTTTATTTTTCATAGTGGCTAATTTTTTTAATAAGGACTATTCATTTTTTCTCTCCATACTTAGAAAAATAGTTTTCATTATAGAAAATTTGATAATGTCATGATCTTGGAGACTGTTAAACCAATATCTACCATCCTTTTCTAAGGTCTAAAGAAATGATCTCAAACTACATCCTAATATTTAACATCAAGGCTATCCATAGCATACAAGAAACTCTTGACATGGTCTTCTCCTGTTACTGCATTATTTCCTTGAAATTTTGGCAAATATTTATGAGATTTACTGGGGAGGTTATGCAAAATTATAGGTAATCAAAAGGGTCTATATCTATTGGGTCACCATAATTGGACATTCTAATTATTCTAATTAGGAGGAACGTTCTAATTTTTCAAGGGAGGTATATTGGCCATACTAACTAATTGGATTGTGTTTACAGTAATAACAACAGGTAGTGTAGTGGTAAATCCACTTACAATAGCAGGGAGATAACAAAATTATTTCCTACAGGAGTAACCTCTAAATTATCTCTAGAAATATAACTTCCTGGTGATGAACTACGAGGACGAGTTGTAAAACATACCTCTAGATTTAAAAATTTTGGAAGTAACTTTCAAGCAGTTCTTCTTGTTTGTGCCAACACAATCTGCTCATTCTTTCTTAATTTCTTGATTTTTATGTCTCGGCTAGTTAGAGTCACTAGCATTAGCACATGCAGAAAGAGCAAAAATCTCTGGTCAAGGTTGCTTGACATTTCCTCTCTCAGTCCCATAATGTTCATAAACTCTCAGGAGATGGGTTGGAAGAAAATAAAATTTTAAAAAATAAATAGTACAGGGACATTGTGAAATATTTAAAAGGAAAAAAAATCTTAGTTGTCTCTGATAAAAATAGTCGGTTGATAGTTTTCCATTTAAAAATTTGAAATATCATTGGAAATAAATTCTTAGAATTAAAATTTCTTAATACAATATGAATTCGATCCTTGGCGATGGTGTCATATTCTAATGTGGTGATTTTCTACATCCTTAAGAGTTGGGGTTATCATGCCATAGAAAATCACTTATTCACAAATAGTATTACAGGCTCTGGTCGACCTACCTCTTTAACTTGGGTTTAAAATTTCTATAAGACTAGACATACTGGGTATGGTAAGGATACCCTTGAGGTAGACTTAATATTTTAATAATTAAATTCCATGCTCATCTAGATAAAAGATGTGTAAAAATTATGTTTTCTTGATCAATATTCACTATAACAGTTTAATTATACCTTATGTATGATCGGTGCCTTAATCCTTTGGGCTATTGTAGCAAGATTTAAAACAATTCAATGTAACAAATAGAAATAGAAGGAAAGAATTGATTCAACTATATTCATTCGAATATCATAACAAACATAATTGATTATCAATGAAAGAAGCATCCATTCACACATTCAAATAATGTAATCTATAAAGGAGACATACACAAAATGAACATAAATATTTGATAGATTAGAAGTCTATTATTGTATTAATATCAAATGTCATTACATGAAGAGCTAGCTTGAATTACCATTGGGATATTTTTACGATTAATATAATAAAGATCCTCGTTCAAATGATGTAACAAGGATCTTTCACTCTTCTGTTCTAATTTGGTAATAGTTGAGTCCCTAGACCTCTAGCTCAATGTCTAGAAATAATCTCAGTTTCTTGAGCACTTCTCTATCAAAAATTGCATAGTAATGGGAAGAATAAGAGGTGGATAGGAAGAAAATATATGAAGGAAGATACAACAGAAAATAATAGGGCACTCAACTATACCTCTAGCTAAAAAAAATTTATGCAAAATCTTGACGTAGATTTTGGTCGTGGTAGCTTCTTTTGTAGCCTTAGGCCTTGGATCTATTGTAACTATTTCAATCTTGGACTTCCACTTGTCCTTCTCCTCTATTTCTAATTGGTTGAATGGGCTAAAACTATGTTGAGGTTGTTCTATTCTCAAAATCTATCATTGCATTTTGTAAAGCCTTCAACCTTTCCAAAAAGGGTGCTACATAGTTGTACGATAATTTAAGGTTAACTAGCTTCTTGGTCAGTATTTTCTCCTTCTAAGGTGGGTCCCTTTGTATCCAATCTCACATCTGGTATTACATATTTTCTTGAGATTTACCCTACTTATATAGTTCTTATCTTAGGTGTTAAATACATCTTAAGTATCATTTCAAGGGTGCCAGATCTGGTCCCTTTCTTCTTATCACCTTCTTCCTTTTGAATATCTTTGATTATTATGTCTATGAGCTCCCATGTTTCCTTAGAAAAATACATGGAAAATATCACTATATTTAGGTCTTAAAGAGTCTTGTTCTTTGGTTGCCTTATCCAAGTCTTATTCTTCTCACACATAGAACATAGAAAGTTGAATACCTCATGTAGGAATGTAGTTTTTTTTATCAGCTCTGATTCATCTTCTTGATCACACTCAAACTCCTAGGTCCTATTGAGGATAAGGTCCTCTATATTGGACACTTCTAAAAAATATTTGAGGTAAAGTCCTACCTCTTCCATATCATATCTTACCTTCTATTTGAATATGACAATTTCTTTAGTCCAATTATACCACCATGATTTATTTAACATAAACATGGATACTTTGAGGAATTCTATTGCACATTCTAACTCAATGTTATCTTCTAGAGTAACCAATTCTCCTTCCACCTCTTGATGACCAATACCTTGGGCACCACTTTTGGTGCTAGAATAGGTATATTCATTGCTAAATTTGATTGGATTTTCAAAGGTTCAACCACTTGCTTTTGTATAGATTCAACAGGTGTTGTATTTATAACAATAGGGCCCTGAGATATAATTTGAGGCACTGTGATGACCTCTTTTCTCTTTTTAGTGTTTGTGCTTTCTATTGCTAATTGAGTTGTATAAAGGGCATCCACTATGACCTCGATGATATCTTCAACATTAACTAATATATCTAATTGATCTACTTCTTGAGTAATGATATCAAAAATAGGGTCATGCAGTTCATCTAGAGTGATCACTAGAATGATAAAGGGCTACTGATTCAACAAAAAAAATTCTTAGCATTACCAATGTAGGAGGGTAGTTGTCGACTTCTTCAATTTGAGTGCTACCTCTCTTGTCGTATACCAAATTTGACCATACCTTTTCTAGGTCTTGGCCATTTTGGATGGCTTTCTGGAGTTCATCTTCAAAGTTGTCAACCATGTGTTTCACCCAAGTATATTTACCATTTTTGCACCTCTTTACCATAAACTCCCTTTAGGTCATAGGACCTCCATGTCACCTGTTAAAATCAATAGTCATCCATGTCCCAAATGGCTTTAAACATAGGTAAATACCCTTGGAAGATATAGTTGCCAAAACTATAAGGGATCGAAAACTAGGAATTTTTTCTAGTCCTCCTTTCCAAGCACATTTTTGCTTCTTATGCAATTTGCCTGGCTATTTCAAGCACTACCATGAAAATTGGGTAATATTTTGGCAAATATTTTGGGAGAATATTTGCACCATAAACCTTATGTATGTGAAATCCTCTGTTAGGAAGTAATCCCCTACTTAATTTTCCTATAAAAATGATGAAATTCTAGAGTCTATCCTTGTCAGGAGATAATCGCATAGCACCTTAAGGATTGTTGTTAAAAATTGTCAAAGAACTAGCCATAGTGAGAGCATCCTTCATGCATTAATGGAAGTTTTTCCTGTATAATCCGAGCATTTATCTGCCCCAATTTCTCCAAATTTTGGCTATCCAATTGCCCTACTATAAGTTGCATGAGGATTGAATAATTGGAAAAAGTGGGCAGTTTCTCATGTTGTTCTATGATTTCCCTTTTAATTTAAACTAACTGGGAGTGAATTTGGTTGTTGACTTCATTATCCCATGAGTATATTGGGGTGGGGGGGGAATCTCTATTACACTACATGTCTAGATGCATCAACTTCCTCCCAACTACACTTGAATATTTAACATCCAAAACTATGTTGATCATATATATGTAATCCCTAACCCAAGGTATTAATGCACCCTTCCAGACCGATAAAGTGTATGACAATTTAATATGGTTCAAATAGAGCAACATAGTAATGAGTGAAAATAATATGTTGGGATTATCGATTAATTACCTATTATCTTAATTTGGTGTCGGCCTTGTTAAGTTGAAAAAACTTTCTAAATGTTTTCTGGTGTTATCCTAAAAATTGGTTGATTATTGATATCTCTAAAGGCTTTAGATCCTAATTCATATGTCATTTCTAGCCATACCAACAAATATGAAGATAAATATACCTTTGCACACACTAGCTATCCTAAATTATTGTTTCATTTTTTGTTGCACAGGGCTCCTTGCCACTATGATTTTTTTGCTCTTTTAAAAATTCCCATGAGTATTGATGCATTGCACTGTTGGTCTTCATTTTCTTCTTCAAAGCTAATCACATTTGTATTTTTAATCTCCCACTATTATGCTGAGGAGAGGCACCTATCCGGCCATGACTTCTTTGAGTACGTGAGCATATCCTTCCTGAGAGCAACTAACATGTCTAATGGTATATATGGATACTGGTTTGTTACCACCTTAATAACTACCATGGTGATGAGGCCTGGAAATGCCTCAATCATAACATGTTTTGTACACTAAAAATGCCTATAAACTCTTATGTTTTATCTTGATATGTTAGTTAAGTTGATTTAATATGTTGTATATTAACCATTTTGCATGATCAATGTATTTGAGATATTATATGCTGATTTTACAGCTTTTTGCATAGTTTTGTGTTCTTTTTGTTATGATTTGCTACAATGAGATATGCTTAGAATAATAGCAGCATTTCACTAATCATATTTTGATTTGTTTCAAGCATTTACTTCACCTAAATCTGGCAACAGTGTAAGCAAACTCGTTGTCAGCAAAAATTGGTCTTTCCCATGTAAATTCCAGCCAGCTGTCCATAAATAGCAAGGCATGGAATTCACATGAGGAAAGGAATGGAGACCATTAGAATTTGATCTTAAGAGATAACCCACCTGAGAGATGCAGAAGAAACCAATGGAAAGCATACATTTGTTCATTCCGAAGCATCTTCGGAATGAACAGATATCTTCGGAATGAAGAAAACACAGCATCTTCGGAATGAGCGGATCTTCGGAATGAAGAAAGCAACGTCTTCGAAATGAGCGGATCTTCGGAATGAAGCATGCAGTATCTTCGGAATGAGCGATCTTCAGAATGAGAATGCAGATCTTCAATGAGCGATCTTCAGAATGAGCGATCTTCGGAATGAAAACTGCACTGTCTTCGAATGAAGCCACTTATCTTCGGAATGAAGAACAGAATGTGTTTTTGACCTTTTTGACCGATTTTTGAAGGCGGAAAAAGGGAAATAAAGGTTGGAAAAAGTAAAGAGAAATATCCTCCATCTGTCTTTGCCGTCATTGCCGACCAAAGCCATCATTAAGGGAAAGATCGGGTTTTAGTCCTCTTCTAGGATAAAACCAGAATTTGTTGCAGCATTTTAGGATTAGATCTTTTGAGATATTCTTTGTTTGTAATCAGATCATAGGATAGCTATAAATATTGCTCCCATTCAGGTTGAGCTATAGAGAAGGAGGTAGAGAAATAGCAGATAGATAGAAAATAGAGTAAGGAAGCTAAATACATAGTATAACTAGGAATTGACTGTTACAGTCCTGTAACAGTTTTTCAGTAGAATTCTTGTAATCATGTCTTTTGATCAATAAAGTGCACCAGTTCTATTTCAATTTACTTGTAAATGAGTGTGATTAAGATTTAGAAAGAGAGAGAGACTTACACCTTCTTCTGGACAAAGAGGTCGGCCACTTCCGCACCTAGGAGGAGGACTAACAGTAATGTGTTTTTATTCCGATTTTGTCGTAGCAGTAATGAGTTGCGGAACTTGTTATGTAAATTGCTTGTGAATAGTTGACAATATTTGCAGTATTAGTTTATTTATGCTAAGATAAATCTTGTGCTTAATGTTTTAGTTGCAATCTTACTTTCAGCCAAGCTTTCACTTTATTTTCAGATCGTTATTTTCAGCATTTACTATTTTTCAGCAATTTC
This sequence comes from Wollemia nobilis, assembly GCA_028583015.1. Classification (NCBI taxonomy): domain Eukaryota; kingdom Viridiplantae; phylum Streptophyta; class Pinopsida; order Araucariales; family Araucariaceae; genus Wollemia; species Wollemia nobilis. Next base: position 137,303 of record JAQPPZ010005913.1, read on the forward strand.
CCGCATTTTTATGTTTTGTCGTCAAAATCGAACAGAGGATTGACAACCTTCTCGTTACATAATTTTGATAGTTTTTATTTCCACATTAGATCTAGACTTTCATTACCACAAAAGTAATTAGATTTCCTTTCCGCAATTAGAATCGACTTTCAATTCTGCAACCGTTAATTCTGCAATATAATTAGGTCTTATTCTGCAATTGTAATTAGGACTTCATTTCTGCAGTTAGTGATTAGTTTCCAATTCCGCAACTTAGATTAAGATTTAATTCATGCAATTTAGAGATAGGAATGTTCCAAAACCCCCCACCAAACCGATTCCACCAATAAAGACTTGTTGCCCTAGATTGACCTAAGTTATAGCTGTTTCACTTCTTCTTTCGTAGATAGCCTTGTACACTGCCCTGGATTGACAGATTCTTTGAGAATTAATGATGGTATAACGACTACGCATCATTTTGGCACCGTTTCCGGGGATATAGTGTTGCCAGAAGAAAACAAATAGTCCAATAGCTGTAATCAGACTAAACTGTGAACATTCAGGTTAAAATCTGAATATAACAGCAGAGTAAGATAACAACTATTGACTTAATTTATGTCATTTAGGAGTAAACATGAATGAGTAAGTCTAGGGAGACCCCAAAGGATCCCCGGCTTGTCCCATTAAGGAGATCTTCACGCCTAAGGGGTGAATCACCTGTGTTTGAACTACCTGAAAGACTGATAGAAAAATCACCAGTCTCACCATCAGTAGAACATTTTGAGAAAGGAAAATCACCAATTGTATCAACAGAATATCTTAAGGAAGATAATTCATCAGACTCATCAACAGAAAAGCTTGGACCTCTTGAGAGAAAAATTTGGGAAGCTTTAACTTCTCCTAGGAAACAAGAAACTATGGCAGGCAATGTAGATGGCCAGCATGGCTATGTTCATAATGAAGGGGATGATCAGGATGTGCTCCAACCGTCCAGAACATTTGAATATCCTATTCATCTGAATCCAACACAAAACTCTCCCATGAAGACCATTTCACCTTCAGTACTTCCCACCTTCCGAGGTGTTGTATCTGAAGATCCTGACCAGTTTTTGTTTGAATTCAAGGTAGTGTGTCAGACTTATGATTATATAAATGACAATAAAAAACTTAAGGTTTTTCCCCTCAACTCTCAAGGATTCAAAGATTACGCCGGTTCATGAGCTTAGAGCCAAATTCCATAAGAACCTGGGATCAAATGGAGACCTGTCTTTTTAGACAAATATCGAGAATACTGCCGTGTAAGGAATAGAAAGGATGAGTTATTTAGAATCAAGCAGAAGATGATGAGACCTTGGAAGATTACCTTGATAGGTTCTCCTTTGTTCAAAGGAGATGTGGACTAGTAGAACCAGAATTGTGTAAAACTATCTTTTTGAGAGGATTGCAAGATGAATCCAGAGAAGTTCTGGATTTAATGGGAAAAGGGGATGTAACCACTCTCAGTAATGAGGAAATTATGGATCTCTACAGGAATTACTCTCGCACTAAGCAGAGAAGAAGAAAAAGCCGCACAAATGGCACTGATGTAAAGGACCTGATAGAGGAACTTGCAAATTTCAAAACTGATATCCTAGTGCATCTAAACACTACTTTAGGGGAAATCTCTGCAAAAGCTAAAAATACAGAACCTTTGGCAATTTATTGCCCAAGATGTAGAAGTAAACATGCTTTGCAAGAATGTCCTTTGAATAAAACAACCATCTCAGCCATTTGTAGTATCTGTTCAAAAAGGCATTCAACTGATCAATGCCACCTGCTACCACAACTCAAAACCGTGTTAGAAAACCAGACCGAGGAACTCAACTATATTGGACCAAAACAAGGGGGAAATTTCTCTCAATATCAAAATCCCCCTCGTTTTCCTACAAATTGGGGGCATAATCCCGGTACTATGCCTTGGGGACAATCGAAACCACCCCAACGTCCTTGGAATTATCCTCAATGGACAAATTCCCAAGAATGGCCACAATCAAATTGGAGTAATCCAACCTGGAATCAGAATCAAAACAACCCCTCATGGAATCAAAATCAGACTAATCCACATTGGGTGCAAAACCAACCACAATGGAATCAGCAATACCAGTCCTATCCAAGGCAGCAAAGGAATCAAGGTCAAACTCAACATTTGTTGCCTGCACCTAATCAAAATTTTCAAGAAAAACAGCAAACACAGTAAGTGAAGCAACCTCAATTTCCAGCTCAGCTAGTCACTAATCCCAATAGTGTAAGACAGACACCTCCTGTCTATGTGGCTAAAGCTGAAGAAAATATTGAAATTAATGTTCTTGATTGTAGTGATATTCAACTCCGTTCAGGAAAAGTTGTACCTGAACCAGTTTTAATGGAAACCAAAGATAATGAAGAGCAAGAATCATCAGAATCAGAGAGAATTCAACCAACAAAAGAAACAGAAAAATTGGATCCAACAATAGAAAAAGAGACACAAGCGGAACAATTACCAAGGATAGTTCCATATCCTGAAAGACTTAATGTAATACCAAAAATTTCTGAGTCGAATTGGTCAAAGAACTCAAAAAGTTGACTATCTCATTGCCCTTATTGCAAGCCATTAAGGAAATACCAGAAATCAACAGTACTGTCCAAAATTTGTGCATTAAAAGAGCAGGAAGAAAGAAGAAAGCATTCCCCAAGACTGTGCAGGTTGAAGGGAAGATAGCCGATCTCTTATCCTGGAAAACTACTACCTCCAAAGTATAGTGATCCAGAAGCCCAGCTTATCACAGTCACCATAGGTTCAAGCACCAATATCAAATGTTTTAGTGGATCTAGGAGCCGCAATAAATGTCATGACTAAAGATACAATGGAACAATTACAGCTCAAACATCTCAGCCCCACATTTACAGCTTTAGAAATGGCCGATAGGTCAGCTTGCAAAACCCGAAGGAATCATTGAAGATGTCCCTATAGAAGTTTCTTCTTGGGAATTCCCTGCAGATTTTCTTGGTTTTACAACCAAGAAATTCAGCACATGGATATCCCATTATTTTGGGAAGACCTTGGCTTGCAAATCGCAGCAGCCTTCATAGATCTGCAGATCCGGAAATATGACTATTTCAAATGGTATTGAGCTGAAACAAATTTCTTTATATCCTCCCCGCAAAACCATCTAGCAAATTTTTAGGCCAGCTTATGGTTTTCTCGACTCGGATGAAGAACCGTAAGAGGTCATCTCTACACTAGCTACCTTAGTAGTAAGAGAACACACGTAAGACCTCAGTGACACATAAAACTTAGAAAATGAAACAATCCTGATGAATGTTCTGCATGAACAAAGTTTAGAAGGGGAAGCAACAAATACCCAACAATTGATAAGTAATGAGGAGAATCAAAAATCGAAGATGAATCATCTGTGCTATCACAAGGAAACTCTGTTTCACTATCACATGGATGGCACCATCATCTGATTTTTCCTTCTCACCTGCTCCATACAAGAAATGCTTCCCTCAAGCAACAATGAAATAGAAACTGCTTCGTTTCTCCAATCACAGCAATGTCCTCTTAATCCCTTAATCACCAAGTATGAAGGAGTGAATTCAGTCCTTCTAAATACAAAACAAATAGAAGTCCAGCCAGGCAAATTTTTGAATATCTACAGCCAGCTTACTAGGGAAGAGGAAGAAAAATTGATAGTTGTTTTGCAGAAGCATGTTCATGCTTTTGCTTGGAACTACAAAGATATGTCAGGAGTTCATCCTGATATATGTACCCATAAGATCTATACCGAAGAAGTCAAGCCAGTCAGACAATTTCAAAGAAGATTGAATCCTGCCTTAAGAGATATTGTGAAGGAAGAAATTGAAAAACTCCTGGAAGTAGGATTCATTTACCCAATTTCTCGATAGTCAATGGGTTTCTCCATTGGTAATAGTTCCTAAGAAAAATGGAAAAATGAGAGTATGTGTAGATTACAGAGAATTGAATAAGGTGACATACAAAGACCATTTTCCATTACCTTTCATAGATCAAGTGTTAGATACTCTTGCTGGAAAAAGATACTTTTGTTTTCTTGATGGATTCAATGGATATAATCAAATTCAGATTGCACCTGAAGATCAAGAAAAGACAACTTTTACATGTCCATGGGGAACATTTGCCTATAGGGTTTTACCTTTTGGTTTGTGTAATGCCCCAAGAACTTTTCAGCGAGCAAGTCCTAGCAATTTTTGCTGATCCGACCACCAAAAGTGTTGAAATTTACATGGATGATTTCACAAAGATGTGGACAAACTTTTGATTTTACATTGGAAAATCTTGATAAAGTCTTAACACGCTCGTGAAACATACCACTTATCCTTAAATCCAGATAAATGCTTCATGATGATGAAGGAAGGGATAGTTCTTGGTCATCACATCTCTCCCGAAGGGATCCAAGTTGATCCAAAGAAAGTTGAAATTATCAAGAACCTCCTTCCTCCTAAAACTCAGACTAATGTCGAAGTTTCCTAGGACACATTGGTTTTTACCGCAGGTTTATTCCCAACTTTAGTACAATAGCCAATCCTATGTTTGTCTTATTGACTAAAGATTCTGAATTCTCCCGGACTGCAAAGTGTCGGGAAGCATTTGAAGCTCGAAAAGAGAAATTGATAACTCCACCTGTGCTTAGAGGACCTAATTGGACATTACCATTTCACATTCAGACTGATGCCTCCAATACAAAAATTGGAGCAGAATTAGGGCAAATTGATAATGGTGAACATTATACCATCTACAACATTAGCAAAAACTTGACAGCAGCAGAGAAAAATTATACAACAACCGAGAAAGAATTCCTAGCAGTAATTTATGCCATCAACAAATTTAGGCATTATATCACAAAAGTTATCAAATATTTATTCACACAGATCATACAACCATTAAGTATTTGATGAATAAACCTATGGTAAGTGCAAGAATTATTCGTTGGTTGTTGTTGCTGCAAGAATTTGATATTACCATAATCAACAAACCAGGAAAAGCTAATGTTGTAGCAGATTTTTTGTCCAGGTTGCAGAAACTACGTATGAAGGGGAATTAGTTGATGACACTTTTCCTGATGAAAAACTATTTGCTATATCAGTTCAATCACCTTGGTTTGCAGATATAGCCAATTATTTGGCCACAGGGAAAGTTCCTCCACATTTCACCTCAAAACAGAAAAAACAATTGATCAAACAGAAGTTCTTCTTTTGAGTGGATTAAGGGTATGCTTTTTAAGTGCAACCCCGACTCATGTGTTACGTAGGTGCATCCGAAAGGATGAAGTGTATGATATCCTTAGAGCTTGTCATGATGAACCCTCGTGTGGACACTATTCTCGTAAAAAGCACAGTTAGAAAAATCTTAGGGATAGGATATTATTGGCCATCTCTTCATAAGGATGTGAAAAGTACATCAGGCATTGTGATGCATGCCAAAGAATGGGGAAACCCACTCATACAAATGAGATGCCACTGTAGCCTCAAATGGTTTTAGAACCATTTGAGAGGTGGGGGCTTGATTTTGTAGGGACCTATTGATCCACCTTCTCAAGGAAAGGTGCATATTCTAGTATGCACCGATTACTTGACAAAGTGGGTAGAGGTGCGTGCTTTCAAACATGCTCGTGAAGAGAAGGTCGCCGATTTCTTGTATACTCAGATTTTTCAGAGATTTGGAGCTCCACGGTCTATCACCACGGACCAAGGACCCCAATTTGCATCCAAAGTCATAAAAGTATTTACAGAATTGTATGAAATCAAACATAGGAAATCATCACCTTACCACCCACAAGCAAATGGCCAGGTTGAAGTAACAAACAGAGAACTAGAACGCATCTTGACAAAAACAGTAGCTTTTCATAGGAAAAATTGGCTAGACAAACTACCTGAAGCAGTTTGGGCCTACAATACTACTTGGAAGTCCACTACTGGATTCACACCTTATGAACTAGTCTTTGGTAAAAAGCCTCTCTTACCTATTGAATTTGAGCTACTAACATTGCGCACAAGACTCAGAAATTGGAATTGACTTGTCGCAGTACAGATAGACAGGATTCTGCAGCTGAATGCATTGGATGAACTTAGATTGGATGCTCGCACCAAACCGAGGTAATTCAGGAGCAGAGGAAGCCGTGGCATGACAAACACATTCAACAGAGGAAACTCCAACAAGGAGATTGGGCTTTACCGTTCGATTCTCAATATGAGGACTTCCCTGGAAAACCGAGAACTAGATGGTTGGGACCTCACTCGGATTGAAGAGGTATTCAACAATGGAGCAGCTCGCTTATCCCCCATTGATGGGTCACGAAGAAAGTTGGTAGTGAATGGACATCGCCTCGGGGTATACCATACACCTCTGACTAAAGAAGAATTCTTGCAGCAACTTGATAGTTTGGATACACAAGCAGTGGAAGAGAATCCTTCTTCCACTTCAAAACAATCAACATGATCAGTGGATTTCAAGAAAATAGAAAATACAAAAAAATCAAAAAAATAGAAAACAAAAAGATGAATAAATTCTGAGTATGAATTCCTTCATGGGCATGGTTTCAGGGGAAATCATGAAATTCCTTCATGGGCATAGTCAGGATCAAGAAAAAAAAAAAAGAGAAAAGGAGAGGTAAAAATAAAAAAAATGGGGAAAATCAAAAAAAAAAAAAAAGAGAAAAATGAATAACTCAGCAGTGAAAACCTTTTTAAGGCACTACTGGGTTGGTATGCATGAAAACCAGTTTTCTGGCATGCATAACCTTGAGAAATTTTTGAATCATCATTGTACAAATTCACCTAGTGCACTTGTTTTGAAATGTTGCAGAAAATCTCAGCAGAATATCAACAAAAGCAGTCATTCTTCAAAACTGGCATTAACTGTTTTTATCAGGTATATATTTCTTACATTTCTTCATTGTAAAATGATTGGTATATAGTATGTGACAATTAACCATTAGCATAAAAGGTATTCATAAGAGTTGGCATACTTAAAAACATGTTTTAAGAATGATAATATTGATTTCTCGCCTAATCTTCTGGAACAAGAATGCCAAAAACAATACTTGTCTGTATTATCTTCCGGAATGAAATTGTCTTCGTAATGACAAAGAAAATGAATGTTGCACTTTATCTTCAGAAAGAAACTTTGTCTTCGGAATGACAATTTGTCTTCAGAATGAAACTTGGTCTTCAAAATGACGATTTGCTGCATCATCTTCGAAATGAAGATTTGTCTTCGGAATGAAGATCTATCTTCGAATGAAGGTCTGTCTTTGGAATGACGATTTACTTTCACAATACAGCTTGATCTTCGGAATGAGGATTAATCTTCGGAATGAGGATTGATCTTCGAAATGAAGATCTATCTTCGAAATGAAAATTCTGCAAAGAGGATTTGTCTTCGGAATGAAGACCTGTCTTCGGAATGAGGTCATAATCTTCGGAATGAGGATTTGTCTTCGGAATGAAGACTTGTCTTCGAATTGAGGTCATAATCTTCGGAATGAAATTTCGTTTGCATTTTCGGAAAGAGCATTTCCACGTGGCGTCCAAGAAAATAAGATACGACAAAATTAAGATTTTTTCTTAGTTGCATGCGAAGAAGGGACACGTGTCAATCAAGACATGGTCTGTTTTTGCACTCATTGGAAATACGGAGAATCTGCAACCATATGCCACCAGTTTTTAATGTCAATTAACATGCACGTGAGAATCTGCAAAACTGATGACGTGGATCTGACGGCAAGGACATCCATGCAATTATCAACGAACAGGTGTACAGTGCAGAAGTAGATATGTGTGCCATCCTTCTTTCCGAAGACGTGTTGCGAGGTACAGTGCATAGAATACGGCTCATTCCGAAGAAGACGAAGAAGAAGGAGAAACAGGGCAGCGAAGGTTCTAAACTCTGCAAATTAGCAACAGGAAACAGCCAAAAAATCCTGCAGTAGGACAGCAGCCGCAGTGTACAAGTTTTAAACAGAGAAAAATGGGACGCAAGATCAGAACAGAACCTGCAGATACCAATTTCCTCCGAGAAAATCTGGCAGTTGTGCAGATTTTTGAAGACGGAGGGTTTATGACATTTCTGGACAAATTCAATGGGTCTTCAGAAGATTTAGCTGGCATGTTTGCCCACACGTTCAGAAACAACCGAGCACATGTCAACGACATGTCTATTGAGGTAAGCCCTAAAATTTTAAGTCAAATTACAGAGCTGCCATTAGAGGGAATTTCAATTACTAGATCTGGCAAGAACACATTGGCAAATGTAGTTAATCAGTTTGTAGAAGAGAATGATAGAGAACTTGAATATTTAACCCATAACAACACATGCAAGGGGTTAAAAAGGGCTAGCCTGCAAGAACCCTGGGATGAAGTAGCCACCTGGGTGATTAAGTTTTTGACCTGTGAAGGGCAGTATGTGCTATTGTCAGGGCATCATCTGTGAATTTTAAACCATCTCAGACATGGTAGACAACAACCAAAAGTTAGGGTTAATCTTCCCCTGTATTTGTACCAAGAGTTAAAGAACATGGCAAAAAGATATCAAGAGGGTAAAGGAAGCCTTCGCCATCATGGCCTTATCAAATTAATTTGCCAACATCATTTCAGAGGAAACCCTAGGAGTTTTGACAGGTTTTACTCTAATTTAAATGATGTCATTTTTGGGGATGAAAGTGAAGAAGAAGAGGAGTCAAATACTATTGATGTTGCTGCAGAAGAGGAAACAGTTGCTGCAGAAAATATTGTAGAAGTTGCTGCAGAAAATGTTGCAGAGGTTGCTGCAGAAGATGCCCCTGAAGCTGTTACAGAACTTGCTCCTGAGCCTTCAACTTCACAGGCTAAGAGACAAAAGAAAAGAGGATCTGGAACTAGCAGCAGAGCAGAAAAACAAAAGAGAGTTCGGTTTGCTGAAGCTGCAACTGACTTGTCAGAACAGAGAAGTGAAACAAGGGAAACAGAGGCATCAAAAACTGACCCCATGACCCCTGTTGTCACCAAAAAATAGAGCAAAAAGAAGAAGTTTGCATCTGGAACTAGGAGGTCTACAAGAATCCATTTGAAAGAGACTGCAGAACAGGTCATGGAGGAAGAAGATAGACCAGGTAGCCCAGATGTCACAGAGATACAACCAGCATCTGACAATTTTCTAGAATTCCCTGAACAGATAGCTGAAGCAGAAACTGAGCAAGTTGGTTTGGAAGAGGCTACAATTCAACAGGCTATAGATATGGTGGATGTCCTTGTAGACAGTCTCACAGAGCCTCCTAAACAAGAACAGAATGTTGCAGCAGAAGAGGAAAATTTGGTTGAATGAGCCAACTGCAACTGATTTGTCTGCATCAGCTTCTGAAGCAGAAACAGAAGTGGAAGACATCACTGAGCAACTGAGGGCAGCAAGGAGTGTTGTCAAGACACAGACCAGATGGATCACAGAGAAAGAAAGCATCATTGAGATGCAAGAAAGAAAAATTGCATAACTCCAGCAGGAAGTGGCAGAACTAAAAAAGTTGTTGGCACAATCTGAAAAGCAGCCAGCTGTGTTCCATGATGAAGATAATTTGGCTCAATTGCTTCTGGGTTTATCAAGAGCAGATGATTCTATTGAGGCAGACATAGAAGTTCATCCTAAAATAGCACTCCTTCATTCTGAAGAAGTGCCTGTTCATTCTGAAGCAGTGCCTTCTTGTTCTGAAGATGCTTCAAAAATGGTGAGGAATATTGCAGAGGATGCTGAAAATGAGCCACCAGCACAAGAACAGTCCCAACAACAAGAAAAAGTTCAAGTAAGTACTCCTACTGAGGTCCCTGCATTTCAACTTGTTACACTTCCAATAGAAACAACAGATAAGGGGGTACAAGTAGAAATACTATTTGATGATAACCCCATAGAAATAGCAAATAAGGGGGTGCAAGTAGAGATATTGACAGATGAACAGCCAGTGGAAGTGGCAGAAAAAGGAGTTCAGACAAATCTGGTGCCTAGGATCCCCCCTGTAGTAAGACCACCTAATACTGTGTCCTTAGAGCAGTACAATGCAGACATAGCTAGCTGGATGATTAGATATGAACAACTTGCCAATAAAACTAAAAAATTCAAACTGGAAGCAAAACAGCTAGAAGCCAAGGACACAAAAATTCAGGCATTGAAAGAAAAGGTATCTGACCTGTGCCAAATTGCTGAGTTTTTAGTCCAATTTAGACGGCCACCAGATTTTACAGCCTTATTTTGAAGGAAAAATACCTTAGATGGCAGGTCATGAGGATTACTTCAAACCTTCCATACAAATTGGACACTATTGAAGATTTTCTGGAGGCATATTTTGACAGTCCCTTTGAACAGAAAAATCTCCTGTGTGAACTATTTTTGCATAGTTTCTTCATTCCAGAGGAAGTTGACTCTCATCCTCAAATCTACATTGGAGATGTTCAGTTGAGAGCATTTATGTCTACCTTGCAAAATCAGCTTTATTGGGATCATGAGAAAAGGCAGAATAAAGTGATTGAAACAAGGGCTGAGTTGTTAGTCAGAGCAATCCAGCCAAATCACCTAAATATCACTCAAGAAAGACTTTTCAATGATGAACAGTGATGATATTAAGAGAATGTACTTGAACAATTTGAGGGACTCTGTGACCAGATTTAACAATTTCTGTGATCACAATTTCTTTCCAAAGATTGTCAATATGCAGAGACAGATGGAATGAACTTTCCATGTCTTTAAGGAAAAGAGAACCTATCTCCCCCATCAATCTAGAGTGGTCCAGAAGAAGAGCAGAAGGTGTAGTCCAACTGATCCAGGTCATGCAAAATAACTGGATAGGTCTCGTGTTCGAGCCTCCAACCATCATTACTCCAGCTCCATTTTACTTTGAAGAAGATGAACAATCGATGAACAATTTGAAGATTGGCTTAGAAACATTCAGGAAAATAGAGGATATTACATAGGCAAGAAGTTATTCTACAGTGTCATGGAATCCAAACATGGACATCTCGTGATTCCATAGCCCAACGTAATGCATGAGGGCATGCATCAATATAAGTTGGGGGAAAATGATGAGGCCTGGAAATGCCTCAATCATAACATGTTTTGTACACTAAAAATGCCTATAAACTCTTATGTTTTATCTGATATGTTAGTTAAGTTGATTTAATATGCTGTATATTAACCATTTTGCATGATCAATGTATTTGAGATATTATATGCTGATTTTACAGCTTTTTGCATAGTTTTGTGTTCTTTTTGTTATGATTTGCTACAATGAGATATGCTTAGAATAATAGCAGCATTTCACTAATCATATTCTGATTTGTTTCAAGCATTTACTTCACCTAAATCTGGCAACAAGTGTAAGCAAACCGTTGCTGTGCAAAGAAAATCGGTCTTTCCCATATAAATTCCAGCCAGCTGTCCATAAATAGTAAGGCATGGAATTCACATGAGGAAAGGAATGAAGACCATTAGAATTTGATCTTAGGAGATAACCCACCTGAGAGATGCAGAAGAAACCAATGGAAAGCATACATTTGTTCATTCCGAAGCATCTTCGGAATGAACAGATATCTTCGGAATGAAGAAAACACAACATCTTCGGAATGAGCGGATCTTCGGAATGAAGAAAGCAGCGTCTTCGGAATGAGCGGATCTTCGGAATGAAGCATGCAAGTATCTTCGGAATGAGCGATCTTCGGAATGAGCGATCTTCGGAATGAAAACTGCACTGTCTTCGAATGAAGCCACTTATCTTCGAATGAAGAACAGAATGTGTTTTTGACCTTTTTGACCGATTTTTGAAGGAAAAAAAAGGGAAATAAAGGTTGGAAAAAGTAAAGAGAAATATCCTCCATCTGTTTTTGCCGTCATTGCCAACCAAATCCATCATTAAGGGAAAGATCGAGTTTTAGTCCTCTTCTAGGATAAAACCAGAATTTGTTGCAAAGATTTTAGGATTAGATCTTTTGAGATATTCTTTGTTTGTAATCAGATCATAGGATAGCTATAAATATTGCTCCCGTTCAGGTTGAGCTATAGAGAGGGAGGTAGAGAAATAGCAGATAGATAGAAAATAGAGTAAGGAAGCTAAATACAGAGTATAACTAGGAATTGACTGTTACAGTCCTGTAACAGTTTTTTAGCAGAATTCTTGTAATCATGTCTTTTGATCAATAAAGTGCACCAGTTCTATTTCAATTTACTTGTAAATGAGTGTGATTAAGATTTAGAAAGAGAGAGAGACTTACACCTTCTTCTGGACAAAGAGGCTGGCCACTTCCAGACCTAGGAGGAGGACTAATAGAATAGGTTTTTATTCTGATTTTGCTGCAGTAGAATGAGTTGCATAACTTGTTATGTAAATTGCTTGTGAATAGTTGACAATATTTGCAGTATTAGTTTATTTATGCTAAGATAAATCTTGTGCTTAATGTTTTAGTTGCAATCTTACTTTCAGCCAAGCTTTCACTTTATTTTCAGACTGTTATTTTCAGAATTTACTGTTTTTCAAGCAATTTCCCGCATTTTTATGTTTTGCTGTCAAAATCTGAACAGAGGATTGACAACCTTCTGTTACAAAATTTTGATAGTTTTTATTTCCACATTAGATCTAGACTTTCATTACTGCAAAAGTAATTAGATTTCCTTTTTGCAATTAGGATCAGACTTTCAATTCTACAACTGTTAATTCTGCAATATAATTAGGTCTCATTCTCCAATTGTAATTAGGACTTCATTTCTGCAGCTAGTGATTAGTTTCCAATTCTGCAACTTAGATTAAGATTTAATTCATGCAATTTAGAGATAGGAATGCTCCAAAACCCCCCACCAAACCGGTTCCACCAATAAAGACTTGTTGCCCTAGATTGACCTAAGTTATAGCTGTTTCACTTCTTCTTCCGTAGATAGCCTTGTACACTGCCCTGGATTGACAGATTCTTTGAGAATTAATGATGGTATAACGACTACGCATCACATGGTGCCTTGAGGAACACCAAAGGTTCTTGATGATGTCATTTCCTTCTTTCCCTCTTCTTATCCTTGGAATTTGATGCTCTATAGCTTCCTCTAAAATTTTGTAAATGCTCAATAATTTGTCTAATGTAAGCTCTCCAAGTTTAGTCTAGTATTTCGGGAGCTTTCATGTAGACCATAAATAGCTTTTGGGTATGGTTTTCATATGAGGTGCTTTTAATGTCTACTAAATATTTGATTTTAAACTTGCTAGTTGAATTCTACCACTTCATCGCCCTTTAACATATTAATTGATGGATGATTCACCCTAGGCATTTTTTTTCTTGACGAGACTTAAATTAGTGTACCCTTTTAATAATGTGTGCAATATAGCACATTTTCCTCATATATTTTCATTTGACTTGGCTTTGGGATAGTTGCTCGTGGTATAGTTCAATATGTACCACCTGGTTGGCGCTATTTGCATTTTTGTTGATTGTGGCTCATTTTTTTTTTAGGCTATGGAATGTATATCATTAAATTAGGAGCAAAATGATGTGTGTAATCCATATCATGGTCTTACTAGTTACCTTTTGGCTTATCACTATCGATCATTGGTGGCTTTATTAGAACCTGTCTATAAAATATTCTTCTGTCTTCATCTATTGATTGCTGTGTACTGATGGATCTAACCACGATGTATGCATACCATTTATTTCAGGGAGATAAAACAAAATATATGAGGTCTCTTTGAAAATTCAATAAGCTTTATCATCCCATAATTTGTACATACCATTGGATCTAGCAGGGATTCATGTGTGTCATTGGATATCTAACTGAATAAGACAACTCTCTCTTTTTGACACTGTGGTTATCTAGAAAAAATGTACCCAACTTGGATGTGTGTGTATCATTGGATCTAGCCATGATGTGTGCATGTTGTTAGATCTTCAAAAACTATACTTTATTTAGTTGAAGAGGGGGATAAAGGGGAATCGAGAATGTTATAAAAAACTTTTAAAACCTTAGGGAAAAATTAACCTTAATATTCGTTGGCTCTTTATAAATATTTAGTGATATGTTAATTATTATTTTTTTTAAATGGCCTAGGTTCGTGGTTTTAATGAATATTTCTTAATAAGCATACATGACCATTATGAAAATTCAAACTCCACTTTAAAGCTTGGTGATTTTTGATTGATGCATACCATTGGATTTACTCACGATCAATGTGTGTTGTTCATTTTGAGAAAGGTGCTCAATATTTATGAAAGGGGTATGTCTGACATATGAAAGGGGGAAGGAAGATGGACCTTAGGAAAATTTTGATAAAACTTGACTTAACAACTTAGGGATAGGTATGTTTATGAAAAATGATTAAATTTTATTTTAAGCCTCAGGTAAGTCGACTTATTTTTATGTGTGCAGAGCACCAGATCAAATTAATGATGCAAGCATGCCATTCATTTCTTCAAAGGTGAACAACACTTATAGGAAATGGGAGCGTTAAACATAAAATTATGGAGGAAGTAGTACCTTAAAGAAATTTTAATAAAATATTTTCGTTATGGTTTACTTTTTCTTTAAAATTTGGGCAAGTCTATTCCTTTTTATAACATGTGAACCGTTATGTCATTTTAAGGTTGAATGTGTACTTTACAATTTGGGAAATATGCTTAGGTTTTAATGAATATGTGGGGAATAGACCTTAGGAATTTTTAATAATACCTTGGCTTAGCAACTTGGAGGCGCAGATATTACAACACATTATTTTCTTTAGGCCTTTAAAAAGTAGGCAACTTAATTACCTTTTAATGTGTGCATGCCCTTGGATTGAATTGGTGATACATGTGTATTGTATGTTTTTATAAATATGCACAACACTTATGGGAAGGGAGCTCACTAGACATAGGAAAAGGGGAAAAGGTGAACCTTAGGAAAAAAATTGACCTCATGACTTACGGGTAGACATACTCATGAGATGCAAAGCACCTTTATTTTAAACCTTGGGCAAGTCGACCTTTTTATGCATGTGTGCCACTAGATCACACCGATGATGCATTCATACTATTTATTTCAACATAGGTGCACACTACTTATGGAAGGGAATGCATGGACATAAAATTAAGGGGGAGCACAAACCATAGGAAATTTTAATGAAACTTTGGTTTAGTGATTTAGAAGTAACTCCTTTCTATTAACTATAATTTTTTTATATATATACTTTAGATGTATTTGAAAGACTTGGGAAAGACTTAGGTTGGATTGATTAAACAAGTTTATGAGACCTAATTCATAGACATTAAGAATAAATATTTTGATTTTAAAATGTAGGGGAGTAGCTCTTTAAGGTGTGCATACGTACTATGATATCCTCTTTTGATTTGTGCATACCTTCATATTTGGTTAAGATGCAAGGACTTTAATACAAGGGGGTGCATGGACATGTTTCCCTTAGGCTAGGCTTATTTTTTTGGTTAGTCTTAGTGATGACTTAGGAGTTAAAGCTCACATGATTTTTTCACTTAGGTAATGCATGTGTTCCATTGGATTCTTTTATAATGTGCATGTTTCATTAGATATATGGTAGATGCATGGGTTTTAGTCTCAATGGGATGCATAGACGATTTTTTTTCTTTGTTGGGGAAAGCTTTCAAGACTTATGGAATTACAAGGAAAAAATTCATCGGGGAGCCTTATATTTTAAAACCATGACATATTTGATAATTGATTAATTCGAAGGTTAAACAGAGAATAGGTGGAATTAAATGGAAAACCTATGGAAAAAATAGTTTTGTTATGGCATATGAATAATTAGGGTGAAATGCAATGGTAGGAAACAAGACTTTAATTTATTATTTATGAAGGGGGGAAAATATGTGGACTTAGACCTTAGAAATTTTTTGAATAATTTTAAGGTAAAGCAAAGTATTTTTTGGAATGAAGAGGGGAATTTTAAACACGGACCTTGAGTGGTATGTGAAATGATATCTTGAGGAATCCTGAACATTAGGCAACTTGGTAAAGGGTGTTGGATATAATTTTGGAGACCTCTAAAGAATAAATACCAGAGTCTTGAGGAACTCAGGACTAAACCACAAATAAAAATTTGGACTAGGTTTATTGGAACAAAACTTAGAGACCATTTTTATTCTTTGACTTGATCAAAAAATAACCTAGACCTAGGACTCTATATGATCTTTCAAATTTTAAAATTAGGGTTATTCTTAAGTTGGATTTTGAGGATCCAAAAGGGCCAAAAAATGGAGTTAATCATACTTGAAAAGTGGGAGGTGCATTTTTAAACCTAGATGACATAACCAAAAATTCATAGTGCCCCTCATGAGGCCTAAAAGAAATATTAAGGATGTTAGCATCCTTTATTTTAATTTGATGATATCCTAATTGTAAACCCAATTTTTAAAATATTGGACACCATGCAACTCTTATAATAGCTTATCTATTACAAGAATTGGTAATTTGTCTTTAATAGTTATTTTATAAAGTTCCCTCAAACCCACACACAAACTTCAATATCCATCCTTCATTTGTACCAACAACATTAAAGAAGAATAGGGACTAATGTTGGGATGAATAACCCCTACAACATGAAGTTCCTATACCATTTTCTCAATTTCTAATTTTTAGACATATGGATACCTATAAGGGTGGACATTTGGGGGAATACTACTAGGAATAAGTTGAATCACATGGTCATGAGTATGATGAGGGGGTAGTCCTTTGGGTTCCTCAAAGACTATGGCATGTCTTTGCAATAAAACTTGTAATTCCTCTTGATGGTCCTTATCCTCTTCATCGAAAGCTTCTATAGAAAATAGTCAAGCCACAACCCCATGGGATGACATTTTTAATAGTTTTTCCATATTTTAGGTTGAAATAAATTGAGCAGCCCTAGCCTTCATGTCCCATAAGAAGTACTTATTTTCCTATTGGTTGAATTAATCCATAGCTTAGAAAAAAATCATAATATTGTACCTAACATCTAAAACCACTATACTCCTAAAACAACATCACACCCACCTAGGTGTAAGGAAAACATAGCCACCTTAATATTATATTCTCAGTTGTGGTTACAATATTTCTATGTAGAAATCCTTGTTCCTCCAATTTAAACTATTTGCAAATATTTTTATGCAATATGAATTTCAAAATTGAATAAAGTATTTCCAAAAATATTTCAAAAAGCTTCTTACTTCAAATAAATTCTAAGGCATTTAATAATTCTTCTAAGGTTATAATTCATCACCTTATTTCTCCTATTATTCAAATAACCTTAAATATAATTTAGTATTTAATCTTGATCTCAATAATATATATTATACCTCCTTTAATATTTACAAAGGTTACAAATTAAATCAGATATTTTATACCTCCTTATATTTGGCATGCTAAACTTAACTTGATTCTACAACCTACGCTCTTAAGTGTTCTTTCTTCTCCGTAAATTATTTAATGCTCCTTCTAGATGCTTATCAACTTAGTCTTCAAATATTTTGACTCTTTACTATGTTCTTTTCTTCCCTTCTTGCTGCACTTATACAATATTCTTACACACCTCCCTTAATTGATGTCAAGTGGCACTCTGACCCATGCCTTTATTGCTTGTAAGAGGATGTTACTAATCATGGTGGTTTGCGCTTCTTTTCATGGATGACAACTGTCTCTAGTAGTCTTTAATTTTGTAACACTTAGAAATGGATGTTAAAAAATCCTTGGTAACATTTAAAATTCTATAGTTTTGGACTTGTTTGTCTCTTCTACAAAAATGGTTTGTCTTTCTTGGTGCTCATACTATGTTTTAGTTCTCTTCAATCTTCCTTTTCAATGCCTCTTCCATCTTGCTTTTCAATACCTCTTAACTTGCTCTTGTAGGTGGGTTTGAGGTACTTAAAGTCCTCCACGTATGAGCTCCAATTGCTCTTTATTCCTCCATGTATGCACCTCGACTTATGGATTGTAACATCCCTTCAGTTAACATTCTCTCCTCACTGGTCATCAAGCTATGCACTCTAATTTTAGACTATGATATATGCTATGCTTTTGGTAGTGATATTCCTTCAATAATCACCCACTCATTAATAGAAATACCAGGACATTTTAGTTCTACTCCATGGTGGTCGGTTATTAGTTGTTATCTTCCCAAGTGGCAACCAATAACTCTTATCTTTTCACCTTGCTTGCTTTGATTCCCCAATGTCCTTATTTGTTGAGTAATGTTCTACAATTGTTGGTTTGTAATATTTCTATTTTGTTATACTTGCTTGGGTATTTTAATCAATAAGTTTCATCCTCCAAAATCCACTAATGTGATGATTTATGTCTTGGAACACACCTTTCCCTATTTCCTGTTTTGAATATTTTGAATTCCCAATGCTTGATCTTTGATGTTTATTCATATGTTGTTTGTTCATATGTCATGGCCTATGATGTTATTGGTGGCAATGAGACTATACTCCTTATCAATATAGTGGTTCAACCTTGGTGGCTCAACCTTGTTGATTTTTCTCACCTCTTGCTTTTATGTTTGATGACTTCCATGATAGCTCCTCCTCTACGTTTGATGGCTGGCTCTTGGTGGCTTATTCACTATGGTGGTGGCTCCACTTTTTCCTTGGTGGTTCTACCACTCCTTTGGTGGTTATCCTTCACCAAAATTTTTGTAATATTTTGTGCCTTATTTGGTGTTTTTAAACACTACAAATATGCCTTGCCTTTTTTCACTATTGAATCTCTTTATTTTACTCAATAGGACTTAGAAAAATCTGCACTTCAATTTATAAAAACAACATATGCTACTTCTACTTATTACTCCCTTTCAAGTAGGTTTTAACTTCAATATTTGTTGTTGTATTTTTGTAAATTTCAAGATAATAATGATGTCTCCTTCCTTGGCTTGGATATACTTAACTTAAACTAGATTTTTCTCCTTAAAAGACTCTAATATGGTGCTTTCAAAAAACCTTATAAATGCTTAAATAATGAACTTTCATAGCACCACTTATACACACCTTTTGACCTCCTTTTGTAGCTAGTCTTCTTGGTGATTTGGTTCACCTATTTTTTGCCTCGAATTTGTAAAATTTGCAGCTCTCCTTTCTACTCAATTGCTACCTCAAACTTATCAATTTTACAGCTTCAATTCCTTGTGCTTTGCTGCTCTAAACTTGTCAATATTGCAGCTCTTATTGCTACCTTATTGTTGTCCAAAACTTATTTAATTTGCAGCTTCCAATTCATTCAATTCCTCCTTTGTTTTGCTGTCCAAAACTTTCTCAAAACTACCTCAATATTTTCCAAAATGTAGCTCTCTTTTCTCCTTCTAATGCTGCCAAAATTTGTAGTTCTAATCTCTTAATTTGCTTCTCCAAAACTCTAATTTCTTCTCCTTATATTGTTGTCCAAAAACAACATTCAATTACTCCAATTTTTTTCCTTCTATTTCTATCAATTCCTCCTTTAATTTGTTATTCAAGGGCACTTTGAAATCTGCCCAAATATTCTCCAAATCATAGCTTTAAGTCACCTTCAATTTGCTGGCTTGTGACTCTTCAACTTCTACTACAAAAAATAGCAACCTTCTCCTTTACAAATCAACATTCAAATCCATTATGAATGTCTTCAAAACTTTCAAATCTGATGGTCTCTTCTAGCTTCTTTTTCCTCTAATCTTATTGTAAAATTCTAACATCAAATTGGGCCTATTTTTTGGCCTCTTTCTCAAGAATCTGAATGTCTTGAGATCTTCAAGAATATTTTCCAAAATTTGATAAACTTCTTGCCAAATCCTTTTTCCTTTTGGGCTTGTTGTCGAATGGTGAAAATTATCCCAAATTATTCTTTTCAGGAGCTACTCCTTGCAATATTATACCTTTAGCTTTCTTCAAATATCCTCCAATGGAAACTTATTCAACTTTTTAATAAGGCTTCTCTAGCCTTCTTCTTTCTCCTTTCAAGTTTACTTGAGATCTTCTTCTCTTGGGTATTTAAATTCTACAACTTCTCAAGTATTTAATAGGATTTTTCCTAGTCCTCCTCTATCTTCAATATTCTATATTCTATCCTCCAAATCTATAATTTTTGAATGATATCTCTTCTCTTGGATCTCCTCTTTCTCCAATCTTAAATAGGGCTTCTCTTGGCCTCTTTCTCTCTTCTCTATCTTCAATAAAGTTTATT
Source organism: Wollemia nobilis (assembly GCA_028583015.1). Lineage (NCBI taxonomy): Eukaryota > Viridiplantae > Streptophyta > Pinopsida > Araucariales > Araucariaceae > Wollemia > Wollemia nobilis. The sequence continues at coordinate 157,464 of JAQPPZ010005913.1, forward strand.
TTTCTTTCTTAAATCTAGAGTTTGCAATCTTCAATATTCTATGGGGACCTCCTTCTTGGGTCTCATTAAGCTTCAATCTTCTCTTTTGCTGCAATTAAAAACTAATCTCCTACAATAAACTTATATAGAAATAAGCAAATGTATATAAATCTCTAGATCTCTAAAAATCAATAAACTTCACTAGTTATCCTTAAATATAGTGGAAAGAGATCTATGTTGAGTCCTAGTATTCATGATTTTTCTTGCAACCTTGTGTAAATAATCTAGCTAAAAATCAATTCTATTGTGGCTCTTCCTATCTCCTATCAATATCCCTTGTGGCTTTGATACCACTGTTAGCTTTTGATGCTATATATTTAATGTAAAAACTACCACAAGGTCTAAAATGAGCATGCAATAATAAATATATGATAATGGAAATATATTAAGCAAGTAAAACTCATAAGAAACTTCTATAATAACTCATAAAATTATCATTAATGAGAGCTCGCGAAGATAGGATCTTCATACAAAATATGGAGTTTCCAAATATTTCATGCTCTTCATTATAACTACCTTGTGTTACTCTAACGTACTACACTCCTATCTTCCTTCTATATCTAAGGCCTATATATAATGGGATGTGACTCTTGGAATTTCACCTTCCCATGACTCTTCATCTTCCTATTCTATAGACTCATGTACACATGGACAACATGCACATTTACATCATTGCACATTCTAACAATAGTTGTGCATTTATTACATTGCATAAAGTAAATACTCAAACTCTAATATAAGACACACTCCTAATCTAAAGATGTACCCAATATGGTACATTAGCATGTACCAAATAATGTAATATATTCTAACAATACCCTTGAGCACACTACCTGCCTCCCTAACAATATGGGAGGGTAATCTTCTCAAATATTGTGTTCAGTGCACTATGGAAAATACACGGTCAAAAGTGGAGGGTTGAAGGACTATCTTATCGAAACGGAGCTCTGGCGATTTGGCGGTAAAATTTTTGAGCAGTCGTCGGCCGATGCTCTAGGGTTTCTGGTGGGAAGGATCTACCAGGGACTTTGGTGGGTTGAATTTTTTCTACTCTGAAGGTTCGTCCGCTGTCCCGGGAGGGCCCAATGGGGTCTCCTCCAGGTTCGCTCGATGGGAAAAAGAGATCTTATGCTGAGATATTAAAAGACAATCCTGCGTCTTCCTCTGATGAAGCTCAGCAGAGTGCTTATCAAACGCTACTCAAGAATGCTAGAAAGGGTTCATCTGCACACCGAGTTAATGGATGCCTCCTGCAATCCGCCTCTAGACCCAAGATTGTCATTGAACCAAAGTTGGTCGAGGATACAATCAGTTATCGTGCTAACCATGACCTGATATGCAAGTTCATGGGCATTCGACCTACTCTGAACTTTTTGCATACCTGGGTTAGACAGAACTGGGAGCCACTCGGTGAGTACTCCTTATGGCCTATAAGCAATGGATATTTCATTATTAGTTTTTCTTCTTTAGCAGATAGAAACAGAGCATTTGAATCAAAAAAGAGAAGCCATGGCCTGGCAGGGTTATTTGTCCAGTCATGGAGAGTGGGTTTCGATCCTCACATTGAGCCCACGGCTGTCCCAATTTGGATTCGGCTGTACGCTCTCCCGATGGAGTTTTGGGGTGAGCAGGTTCTTGAGATGATTGGTAACTCACTAGGTAGATATCTGGGAGTCTCCAAAGATACCATAGAGGGAAACACTGTTGTCTTTGCTAGAATTTGTGTAGAAATGGATATTAGCCAGCCGCTACCCGTCGAGGTGGAACTGGAGTTGGCAGGACAATCCTGGATCCAGTAGTTAGATTATGAAGCCCTACCTTTTCGATGTAGATTTTGCCATAAGCATGGACATTTGGCTAGGTTCTGCCCGAATATTTTGAGTACAAAAGTGGAGGCTCCGCTGGGAATGCCAAATCGCCCCAGAGAGGGTAAGTTCACTCCGGTCAAAGAACCACACAATACCCCGCAAGGTTCTGATGCCCAGAAAGATGGCTTTGAACAGCAGAAGCGAAGGAGAAACAAAAAGAAAAATGGCAAGGAGCAGGCTCAACTCAAGCCAACCAACCGGTATGAAATCTTTAAATCCCTAGTGGATCAAGAAGACCAAGTCATGGAAGGAGTGGATGGGAATGTTGAGGATAATAACATCCATTCTCATGCTCCTCCTTCATCTACCCCTATTTTAGAACAGGTGATTGAACCCTCTGAGATTTTGCAGCCAGCGAACCTAGGGGCATTGGTAATCCATTCCCCAGCACAGCCAGTTATTAAGGATGTCAACATGGGAAGTGCAAAAAAGAATAGAGAAAGACCAGCTCTAGGGATCACCCAAGTTGAGAAGAGGTCTAAAAATAGTAATTCCCAAGGAGCGGGTAGAAAATCCAATAAGGATTTACTAGTAGTGCAAGGGGACAAACTGATCAATGGAGGATCGGTGAGAACAATTGATTCTTATTGCTCTCAAGGTTTCCAATGATTATTCAATCCTGGAATGTTAGGGGTTTAAACAGCAGAACCCATCAATCTGCTGTTCAAAGACTTTTAGGAAGATGTAAAACAGACTTTTTGCTCATTCAGGAGACAAAAATGTCTTTAGATCTTATGTGCAAAACTGTCAGTAGAATATGGCGGGGCACTGGTTATATGGATGTGGCTACTCAAGGTGCTTCGGTGGGGATTGTTACTCTTTGGAACCCTCTAGAATGGACAGCAATAGAACATATAGCTTGGAGGGGTGTTCTCACATCCCTTTTTAGGAACATTGTTACAGCTGAACATGTTTTAATTACAAACTTCTATGGGGCTCAAAGCATTGATGGCCAGCGGCTTCAATGGAAAGTTGTTCATAACATGAGATCCTCCCGGGAAGATTTTTATTGGATTATTGCTGGGGATTTTAATGCCAAATTATCTGCCAGGGATCAGGAAGGTGGTTTCCCAGTTTTGGATCCGGGGGACCGGCTTCGATTGCCCAAGTCCGGGCCTTTCACCTTGTTGATATCAAAGGCCACGGCACTTACTTTACTTGGACTAACAAGAGAAGAGAGCCACACGGTAGGAAGGTAAAGCTAGACCGGTTTACGGTCTTCGAGGAGGCATTTGTTAAATGGAATATTAAATTTCAGATTTTGGAAGGCCCGAGTTTCGAGATCACTTTCCCATTTTGTTGGAGGGAGGGACTTTGACGAGGCGGTACCACAAGCCATTTAAATTTGAAAATTTTTGGTTGCAAAAAGAGGACCTCCGAAGAAAAATTCCTCAGTGGTGGGAAGAAGGCCGCCTACCTTTTGGGACAGCAATGTTCAAATTTCACAAACAGCTTCATTTTGTCAAGTGTAAATTGAAACAGTGGAGGCAAACTAACAAATCTGACTTCCAGCTCCAACGGGCTCCCTTGTTGGCCAGATGGGATGAGGTGCAAAAACATTTCAGGGAAGGAAAAATTACTGAGCACCTTAAAACCGAGGATGATGCTTTGCGCAGAGCGATTGAGGACATTGATAATCAAGAAGAGATTTATTGGAAACAGAGAGCAAGAAACACTTGGTTATTAGAAGGAGATAGAAATACAAAATTTTTCCATCGTTTTGCCTGTGCTAGGAGACAAATGAATAACATGGAATTCCTTCAAGATGAGAATGGACACTCTTTTGACACTCTTCTTGGTATGCATTCCCACTCAATGGAGTATTTCTCAAAACTCTTTAAGGAAAGTTTGGAGCAAGATGTGGAAGCCCAAAATGAAGTTATTGATGTCATACCCTCTATTATCTCTCACGAAGAGAATCAGGCCCTTCTTAGACCCATTGATAGAGATGAACTCAAGAAGGTGGTCTTTGGGATGAGCACTGGTAAATCGCCCGGGCCTGATGGCTTCCCTATAGAGTTTTTTTAGGCCTTTTGGGATACCTTGGAGGAGGATGTTTTGGTTGTCATTGAGGAGTCCAGAACTAATAAAAGAATGCTCAAAGCTCTAAATCACACCTTCATCACTCTAATTCCAAAAGGGGAGGGGGGGGTTCATATATCTGATTTCAGACCTATTGCCTTATGCAACGTGATTTATAAAATAATCACTAAGATTATGGCTGAAAGGCTAAAACCTCTCCTTCATAATATAATTTCCTCTGAGCAAGGGGGTTTTGTTGAAGGGAGACAGATCTTGGATGGAGTGATCCTTGCCCAGGAGGCTATCCATACAATGCAAAAATCTAGTAACAAAGGAATGTTCATTAAACTGGATATGTCCAAGGCTTATGATAGGGTGGAGTGGGGCTTCTTGGCAAAGATGTTGGCAGCCTTTGGTTTCTCTCAGGACTGGACGGACTGGGTCATGAGTTGTATCTCTACGCCTTCATACTCTGTTCTAATCAAGGGGCTTCCCTCGCCTCCTTTTGGAGCCTCACGGGGTCTTCGTCAAGGAGACCCTTGCTCTCCTTATCTCTTCCTCATCTTGGCTGAAGGATTAGGCCGACTCTTCCTGAGAAGAAGACTTCAAGGTCTGATAACAGGTATTAAGGTCGAGGCTAAAGTTTTGACTCATTTACAGTTTGTGGATGATACTGGATTGGTTGGAGTGGCCAGTCTCAGGGAAGCAAGAGGAATCAGAGATACTCTAAACGTCTACCTTTGGGCCTCAAACCAAGTCATCAATGATAAAAAATCCAAAGTGGTCTTCTTCAATCTTGACCAAAGGTTACGGAGACGAGTAATTGAAATCTTGGGATTCACTAGGACCTCTCTCCCAATAGTTTACTTGGGGGTTCCTCTGCATTTCAAAAAACTAAAAATTGATATCTGGAAGGATCTTTTGGATGGTATCAAAGATAGAATGAATCATTGGTCTCATAGATGGTTAAGCTATGGGGGCCGACTAACTTTCCTACAGTTAGTTATTCAGGCTATGCCAATATATAAATTCTCCATCCTGGCTGCCCCACATTCTATTTGGAAAGAGCTGGACAGAATGGCTAGAAGTTTTTTATGGGAAGGTGCAAAAGGAGAGAGGAAATGGGCCCTGGTTGGCTAGGATAAGGTTACCCAACCCAAGGAAAAAGGAGGGTTGGGACTGAGAAGCTCCAAGTTTAACAATAAAGCTTTGGCCGGCAAACTGTACTGGAGGTGGATCTCCCAGCCAACATCCCTCTTCAGTAGAATCCTCTCTAGTAAATACTTGGGGTATGTTCATCCCAATGATGTGGGCCACTTCCCTCTGGAGGGTAATGGATCCTTAGTGTGGCAGGCTCTCAAGCTTGGATCTCAACTTATTAAAGATCAATTTTTCTAGAAAGTGGGGAGAGGGGAGAAGGCCCGGTTCTGGATTGATTCCTGGGACCAGCATCCCCCCATCATTATTGTGTTTCCTGAATTGCAACCGATTAAATCTGCTATAGAAGATAAGGGCTGGATCCAAATCGAGAGCTATTTTAATACCAGCCAATTGGGGGAGTACAAGATCAAAAAGTTCAAGCGGCTGGATGAGTGGCCAATTCCAATCCCTCCGGAGCTGGCACCCATCTTGTCTAAAATTTTGACAGAACGGTTTCTTACTGGGAGAGATGAGGAGGATGAACTAGCTTGGGGCTATGGGAACCTTGGGGTTTATACTGTGAAGGAGGGATACAATAAGATCCTCCCAGAGCCCCCCCCACACTTTTTTCCGGTCCAAGATTGGAGGAAGATATGGCATTCCAAGGGTTGGCCGAAAGTGAACTTCTTTGCCTGGCAGTTTATGCACAATGGAATTCTCACCTTTGACAATCTCAGAATTAGAGGCATCATTGGTCCTTCTCAGTGTGTGTTATGCCACAAGAATGAGGAAACTGCTGATCATCTAATGTTTGAATGTCCCTTCACAAGGCAAATCTGGAAGCGTTGGTTCTCCCATTTTAAACTTCGAGGCTAACGGTGACTTGACTCGGACCAATATTTGGGAAAAGCTGGAAGAGAGGTAGATTTAAATCTAAAGCTCTTAGAATTGGTTGGGAGCTTGGTTTACTCTTTATCTTGTGGCAGGTGTGGTTGGAGAGAAATGCCCGTATTTTTTGGGAAACATTCTCCTCGTTAGATGGAATTTGGCAGGTCATCTGGAGCAAAGTCGTGGAAACGGTTGCCCTTTATTCTGAGGAGGAAAATCAGTCTACTTCTGAGCCACTAGAAGAGGGAGCTGCTGATCAAGAGAGACAGGTGAGAGGTAGTTGGAAACATCCCCCAGAAGGCTGGATCAAAATCAATACTGATGGAGCTGCAAAAGGCAATCCGGGCAGTGCTGGAATTGGAGTAGTGTGTCGGGATCATGCTGGGTCTGTGCTCTATTGGGAGTTGTAGGGACTGGGATGTGCCACAAACAATGAAGCAGAGGCCTTTGCTATCAAATCTGCCTCCATCTGGGCTATCAAGCAGGGACACAGGAAGATAATTGTCGAGTCTGACTCCCAAATCCTGGTGGGCACTCTTGATTGCATGAGGAACTTTGACTTGAAAGCCTGGAGGTTGTGAATTCTGGTCTCTCAAATCAAGGAGCTATGGAGGGAACTTGATGATGTGATTCCCATCCATGTGAACCGAGATCTCAACAAGGCGGCCGATTTCCTTGCAAAGATGGGTGCCGAGAGGGAGGTTGGGATGCAGCTGCACAGTGATTTGCCTGTGGAGGATGCAGTGATTAGGCAAGGCCTTGAACGATTTCTGAAATAATGTGCAGAGTTTTTGATGCTAAGGGAGGTTTTTGTCATGATATCGCGACCTGTAGCACCATCGCGGCCTCTAGCTGGAAGTTGTCATGATTTCACGACAGGTTGCGCCTTCGCGGCCTTTGGTGGGTTCCTGTCGTGAAATCGTGACATGTCACGATTTCGTGACATGTCACGCTATCGCGGCCCTTGGTGAGATACTGTCGCGATATCGTGACCTATTTTGCTGTCGAGGCCTTAAGAGGGAAGTTGTCATGATTTCACGACCTGGTGCGCCATCGCGGCCTTCGGCTGGAAGCTGCAGCGATTTCACGATGTTTTTGGCACAGGGTTGGCAAGGAGGATAACCGTCGCGATATCACGACAATTTTTGTGAATTGGAGCAAAGTGCAAAATCCGTCGCGATTTCATGACATTTCTGCTGTTCGGAAGCCGCAAGGAAAAACCGTCACGATATCGCGACAGTTTTGGCAACTTGGTGCCATCTGGAAAACTTGTCCGATACAAGAAATAGAAAAAGGAAAAGTTGAAATGAAAAGGCAAGGAAAAATATCGCGACAGTTTTGGCAACTTGGTGCCATTTGGAAAACTTGTCGCGATATCGCGACACTTTTGAAGATGGAGAGCAAAGTGGAAAACTCGTCGCGATATCGCGACAGTTTTGAGGATTGGGAGATGAAAGGAAAATTTTTCGCGATATCGTGACACTTTTGGCGAACTAGTGACATAAGGAAAACCTGTCACGATATCGCGACTCTTTTGCCGACCGGATGCAAAGTGGAAAACTTGTCGCGATATCGCGACACTTTTTGTGATCGGGTGCAGAAAGAAAATTTCGTCGCGATATCGCGACACTTTTGGCACATAAGTGGCTTGGAGGAAAACTGTCGCGATATCACGACGCTTTTGCGGCCAGGGCGCCAAATGGAAAACTCGTCGTGATATCATGACGCTTTTGCTGGCTGGGCGATTCGAAGACACTTCGTCACGATTTCGTGACCTTTTCGGCGATATGGAGCTTTTTGGATTTCTAGTCACGATTTCGTGACACCTTTGGCGATGGGGCGCCGGAGGGAGCTGCCGTCGTGATTTCATGACTTTTTTGGCAAACGGGTGCCGAGGGCTTTGGCTATCGCGATATCGCGACATGTCACATTTTCACGACTAGTGGCTCCGACGTGGTCGAGACGGGACTGACTGTCGTGATTTCGTGACATGTCGCGATTTCGCGACATGTCACTGTTTCGCGCCCTGTTGACTTATGTGCCTTGTGTTGGAAAGTGTTGACTTTTTGCTCTGCACTTGTTGTTTTGGTCTCTGCTCTTGGTTGGGATGAGTTTTCTCCCGTTTGTATTAGTTCTTTGTATTAATATAAGTTTTTCATTTTTTTCAAAAAAAAAAATACACGGTCAAAAGTCTTCCTAGGGCTAAAGGTTTCTCTTAATCCTAGGGGGTCTCTCTATATATCCAAAGATATGTGGAAGTTTAATTTTGTATACAAGTATTGTTTGAGGCCTAGCTATTAGAGCCTAATGAACCCTTAATTCAATAGATGCTTTATAGGCAATCTAGCTTAGCTAATAACAAAAGATCCTATGTGATATTTTAAAACCCTTGACTTAGGGTTTCTAACCTATTAAACTAGAACAATAAAAATATGCTTAACTTTTTTAATAGGATAATATGTCAAAAAATGAAAACACATGAAATTTATACCTAGCAATCAAACTAGTAGGGCAGGAACTATCACAATCATAGCAAAACATGACTTTGGAAAAGTGCTCTATTACCACTTGTTAGGAATCTTCTATTAGAAAACTATTGCAAAACATTACAATGGGATCCCCATGTTGCTAGATAGGGTATAAATGTATTGAGTGATACCATGTGTCACCTATTGCTATGATCTAAAATTCAAGTTATATCATCTCTATTTTTTATTATGCAAGCACTAATATAGATCTAATGATGAATTGTTAGAATTTGATTGAATAAATCCCTTTATGTATGGAAAATTTAGGATCATGTTTTCCATGACAACTAATATCATATTGTCAACTACCACATTACTAGGCTAAACGTTAGGTGTCATATCATCAAACCAACTTCTAGGATCCACGTCATTGTTATGTCAATTGTTAGATGCCACATCATGAAGTGAACTACCAAGTTCCATGTTGTAGGGTTTATTTTTTAATTTTTTTATATAAGGCTTAATACCTGAACCTCCTAGAGGTCACACATTACCAAGGTGCTTGTTATCCATTAATAATAGTGCTAATACTATCAACTAAGCAAAGCTTCCATATATACTTAAGTAAAGAGTTGGCACCAAGATTCTTGGTGCCCAACACCCTTACACCACATGCTCATGACAAAGGGATTCATGGAGGTTGAACCCATGAACCTTTGGTGGGAATAGGCCCATAGGTGATGTGTTAGTATCTACACTATATCCATGGTTGTATGGAGGGTAGTGTGTTTTCTACAAGCCCCTTACCAATGGACCTAAGCCCCTTTGGATAGGTTGAGCATGTGTGCATCCCCCCACACATTTGTACACCTCAATATTATGCACAATTTTTTAAAACACGTGTATCCATTCTTGGACATCAATTATTTTACCCCAACATAGAATATTCTTTTTAATATATCAATTTTTAAATTTTAAATTTCAAAAAATGGGAGGAAATATTGAATTTTTTAACACCATAAAGAGAATACCTGGAGGTAGAATGACCAAAAGTGTTAAACTGAGATCCCCTCTACAATTTTGTAAAGGATCCAAAAATGATAATATTTTATTTTTACCTATCATACTTTAACCTACATAACCTTTCTCTTTAATGCAACCAATTAGGCCATCCTCTCATCCTAATACAATAAAACAATTGCTAGACCATTTTGGAAACCTTGTCAAGTTATTAAGAAATATTTACCATGCATAGAAGTTTACCCATGATTTCTTTGGCTTGCAAGAGCTATCAAAAAATGTTCAACTCATCCATCCTTATTTGGAATTTCTTCATAATTTTATCTCATTTGTGCTACACCTAGATAGAAAGATCTTAAGGACAAATGGAAATTGATTTTTTCAAAAAATATATTAAAGACAAATGAGATTTTCAAAGAACATTAAAAACTCAATATAATGGTTAGGAAATCCATTTGGTTAGATAAAAACAAAGTATTATATTAAGTGTCAAGAGAGAAAATAAGAACCTATGAGTGAATATTTCTCAAATATTCTAGAAACTAGTGAGATCCTCACGATCCAAATCATTCTAGGATTTCAACATAAATATTTTTCAAAAAATACTGGTGGCACACAAGACTTCTTCTACATACTTCTAAATAATGTTGCACTTAATAATTACCATAGAAGATAAGTTAGAAAAGTCAAACAGTCAAGTAATGGATACTCACATGTATTCCAATACCATATTGGATTTCATAATATATTTCAAAAATGAATGGTATCAATACACTACCCAAATATGCAAAAATATCTCATAGAAATAAAACATACAAAATAATATGGTGTCTATAGATACCAAAATATCTTTGTAAAGAAAATATAATTGCATTCCAATTGATAGCAAAATTATTGGTAAGAAGGTGTAGTTATATCCAATTATAAGAGGCTTTTAGATCAAGGTTAAAGAATGGTCCTTTAAGTTAAATAATAAAATATTATAAAATATTCAACATATAAGGTGTACAATGGCCCAAAGAGCTTATACATAGAGTATAATACAAAAATTGGTTGTGGACTCAAATGAAGCATATCCACCACATATTCCAACAAGATAAAGGAGATCTAATATATACCTGTAAGTATTCACATGATATTAACCATTCTTAAGAAACTTATGATACCATTTATATCTCAAGATTTTATTAAAAATTATATATTTACTTAGAACTAGATAAAGATAAATTATTATTTATAACTTCCATATCAATACAAATAAATGTTGGCATTGTATCATTTGTGAAGGCATTCATTTATTAAGAATATATAACATCCAATTCAAAATCATAGTATTCATGTTGAACTTTGACAAATATAAATTTCATCAAAAAATATTTACCAAATACCACAAAATTTAATGCTAAAACAAAGAATGCATTATATCCTAGTAGCTAATAATGCATTATATGACAAATTGAAATTAGTCCATGGATTATAACCATTATATCTTCAATATTTTTTGAATATCCTCCTTACCTAAAAGGGGTCAAATTATAAGGTTTTCATATATCTATGGTTGAAAAAAATTATAGTTTTAAGATATTATCATATTTTATCAATGCCTATGATGTGCTCAATATAAAAAGATATATAGAAAGCAAGTATTTATAAAAAATAAAATCAATAATTCAATTTCAAAAATATCTAGATTATAATTATCATGGATTTTCTCAAGAATCTATTATTACTATTTTTTAGATGGATATAGCATACACAATGGATTCACATTGTAGCTCAAATTATTTTAAACAAGTTCTTTTAAAAGGTAAATTGAAATAGAACCCCTCATTGCTCTCATAGCAAAGAGCATTCACAACTCAAGTCTTGTTTCATCTTTCGACTCCAAGATAATGTTGGCAATTTTGGGTACCTTGGGTACATTGCCTTTGCTGAAGTGTATAAGTTGTCATTGATGTCAAGAAGCTCTTGAAGGAATTTGATTTGATGTAAAATAATTTGTTTTGATGAAGGTTACGGCATGACAGGTTCGAAAGAAAGCAAGTTAGAAAAGTGTCGCGATATCGCGACATGTCGTAGTTTCGCGACTCAAAGAGGAGAGAGAATGTTTGGAGTCAGAAATGTCACGATTTCGCGACATATTGCAAGGAAGGTTGAACGGACGAAAAAGTGTCACGATTTCGCGACATGTTGCAGGAGAGAGAGTCCGAAAGAAAAAGTGTCACGATTTCGCGACATGTTGCAGGAGAGAGAGTCCGAAAGAAAAAGTGTCGCGATTTCATGACATAATGCAGGAGAGAGAGTCTGGGAGAAAAGTGTCACGATATCGCGACATGTCGGGTTTTCGCGACCCGAAGAAAAGAAAAGCGCTAAGGAGAAAAAGTGTCACGATTTCATGACAAGTCAGAAGACAAAGTGGAAGCAAGATAAAGTGTCACGATTTTGTGACATGCAGCAAAGGGAAGAGTCTGAAAATGAGAACTGTCACGATTTCGCGACAGGTTGCAGAGAAGTCGTACGGAAGCTGAAAGCGTCGCGATTTCATGACAGGCTGCAAAGAAAACGTATGAAAGCTAGAAGTGTCACGATTTCATGACAAATTCAAGGAGGAAGAGCTCAAAGGTGAAAGCGTCATGATTTCGCGACATGTTCCATTTTCGCGGGCGTAAGGCAGAGAAAAACACAAGGCAGCGAAAGTGTCGCGATTTCGCGACATGTTTCATTTTCGCTAGTGCAAGCAGACAAGAGTGCAAGGAAGAGAAAGTGTCACGATTTCACGACAGATTGAGATGGCAGCGTTCGGTTGGAGAAAGTGTCACGATTTCGTGACAGAAATAGAATGCAGGCCTTCTATAGGAGAAGTGTCACGATTTCACGACAAAAGCAGAGAGGAAGGCTATGAAGACAGAAGTGTCACGATTTCACGACAAAAGCAGAAAGGAGGTCGACGAAGGGAGAAGTGTCGCGATATCATGACAAAAGCAAAGTTGATGCTGACTAAGTTAGAAGTGTCGCGATATCGCGACAAGAGCTTAGTTGAAGTCGACAAAGGCTGAAGTGTCGCGATATCGCGACAAAAGCCAAAAGAAAGTATACGGTTGCAAAGGTGTCGCGATATCGCGACATGTTGTAGTTTCACGGCAGAAGCTACAGAAGTGTTCCAGAGGTAGTGAAGCCGACAAAGTCAAATTTTAGCCGACAAAAATTAGGGCTTGCAGCCGACGTAGATTAGGGTTTGCATTTGTCATAACAGTCGACTAAGATTAAAGTTTTCTTCATGAAAATTTTGTTATAAAAGGAGGGTTGTTTGGAGAGTTGAAGGTGAATTAGATGCGTGGTTGAAGTGCGACGTTCGTAGATAGTGCGTAGAGCAAGAAGTTCGATCATCGAGAGCAGAGTGCGAAATTCGATCATAGTGTGCAGAGTGCATTTCGTCGAATCATTCTGAGTGTGAAAGATCGCAAAGGAAGAAGAGTGTGCACAGACAGTGCAAGGGTTGAAGTTCGACCAAGTGCGGGTGTGTTTACGTAGAGAGAGCAGAGGGCGTAGAGAGCAGACAAGCAAAGACGAACGAGGACATTTGTGCTAGACCGAAGGACTATGTTTAGTGCAAATTCGAGGACCAACTTTGGAGGTGATAGAGTTGAGGACAGAGGTCTCCAACCAGAGCAGGGAGGACAGGTGTCTTCTATGGATAGAGTTCCATTTGCTAAGGGCAGCGGAGGCAGAGGTCTTCTAGAGGATCACCAACCAGAGCAGAGCTAGGGGATTGGTGTCTCCTGTGGGTTGGTGCCCACGAACTCGAGATTAGGGGATTGGTGTCTCCTTTGGGTTGGTGCCCATAAACATTGTAATCGGGAAAGGTATTCCCAGAATTTGGATTGATAAAATTTAGTGAAATATTTTATCCGTGGATGTAGCTCACATTGAGCGAATCACGTAAATTGGTGTCTCATGTGTGTGTGATGATTTGTACATTGCTTTGGTTTTTGCTATTGATATTGCCATTGATATATTGTATAATTTTGATTGGGATAAGAAAAGTAAAAAGTGGTCTTATACTATTCACCCCCCCTCTCAGTATAAGCTTGTGTTCTTCAATTGGTATCAGAGCGGGTGCCTTCGAAAAGTTTAACAGCTTGAAGGAAAAGCTAGTAAAGAACACAATGGATTATTCAAGTGGCAATGCAACACCTATTCTTGATGGGTCAGATTTTGGTCTTTGGAGTGCAAGGATGAAGGTTCATCTAATGGCACTTGGTAATGAGGTATGGGAAGTAATTGAAGATGAGTACACTATTCCTGTACATGGTCCAAATACTAAAGAAGAAAGGCTCCTACATCACAACAATTCAAAAGCAATGAATGCAATCCTGAAAGGCTTACAGAAAGCAGATCTCACCAAAGTGATTCACTGCAAGACAACTAGTGAAATGTGGAAACAATTGCAGGTGGTTCATACAGGTGATACAAATGTCAGAAAGGCCAAGTTGAGACACTTCAAAGGTATGTTTGAACAACTCAAGATGAATGATGATGAAAATATTAGTGACTACATGCTTCGTATGGATGAGGTTGTTAACTCCATGAAAGACTTAGGTCTTGAGCTTGCTGAAAATGATGTTTGTGATAAGATTTTAAGATCTCTTCCTAATAGATTTAGTGAAAATATTTTTGCTATTGAGGAAGCTAAAGATTTGGATAAGTTGAAAAAGGATGAGCTCCATAGTATACTTGCAGCATTTGAGTTGAGAACTCAAGTGAAGGTTGACGTCAAGAAAGAGGCAACTTTCAAGGCTACCAAGAAATCCAAGGGTAAACGACTTCAAGAGAGTGATGAGTCTTCTAGTGATGAAGAGGCATATTACAACAAGAAAGGCAAGTTCTCTAGAAAGCACAAAAGCATGAAAAATATAAGATGTTTCAATTGTGGAAAGTTTGGTCATTATGCTATTGACTGTATTGTTCCCAAGAATGAAAGTGATGAAGATAAACAGGATTCTAAGAGCAAGGATTCTGAAAAGCACAAGCATCACGGGAAGAACAAAGATGAGCACAACAATCAAGGAAAGAGGTATTCTCACAAGCACAAGAAGAGTTTCTACCTAGACAAAGCAAGTAAGTGTTCTAGTAGTGATAGTGAAAGTTCTTCAAGTGATAATGAAAATGAGATGTTGTTCATATCAGAAAAAGAGGAAGAACCGAAACATAGATTCATTATCATGAAATGTCTTAGATGTGGAAATTTTGGTCACCTTGAGGATGATTGTACAAATAATGATTTGGTTTCTAGTATGTATGAGGATGCTTCAGAAAACTATAAGGAAGATGCATGTATGGTTTTTGAAAAAGGTAGCACCTCTAGTGATAAGAAATCTGAAAAAGGCTTTGATGATTCTGAAAGCAAACAAATAAAGGATCTTGAAAGTGAACTTACTAACGCTCTTAGTGTTTTGAAAAAGGAAAGAAAGAAGAATGCTAGACTCAAGGATAAGTTAGATGAATGTTGTATGGAGAGAGATGATCTTATAGAAAGTCTTGACTTCTCTATGGCTAAGACACAAGAACTCAAGGATGAGTTAGAGTCTAAGGTTCTTGAGTATAGTGAGTTAGAACAGAAAATGGCTTCTTTGAAAGAGGAAACTAAAGAGTACAAGGATAAGCTTTACAGGTTTCAAGATAGCTCCAAAAAGGTTAAGTCACTCATCAAAGGTCAAAGAAAGACAACGAGATAAAACAGGCCTTGGTTTTGTTAAGCCACACAAGGAACAAGCTGGAGAGTCTAGTAAGAGACTCCAAAAGGAAGAGAGTTCTGATGAGGAAAGTATTTCAGATCATGAGTCCTTGAATGATAGATGCGTAGAAATAGAAAACAGAATTCAGAATAAGAAGAAGAAGTTTTCAGGACCCAAGAGGTCGAATAAAGGAAAATTTCACGACAGATGTTTTGCGTGTCACAGGTTTGGCCACATGGCTTCACATTGCATGGCTCAAGTGAAGGAGGTAAATGACAGTTTCAGAAGTGCTAGTTACTTTCAAGGGTATTGCTACTCTTGTCATCAGTTTGGGCACAAGGCAGTTTATTGCAAGGTAAATAACAGGAACAGGTTTGATCAAAACAGGTTCGGCCAGAACAGGTTTGGTCAGAACAGGGTTAGTCAGAACAGGCGGATTCAAAGAACAGGTATGTCTAAAAGAAATAACATTGTTACTTGTTATAAGTGCAACAATGAAGGTCACATAGCTAGACAGTGTAGAGCTGAACTTCCAAGGTACAAGAATAGGAACAGTGGTATGAACAGGTCCAAGGATCAAGGCATGGATAAGAACAGGAATGATAACAAGAACAAGAACAGTGACAAGAACAGAAACAAGAATATGGACAAAGAGTTCAAGAGAAGGCCCGACAAGGAAATTATAGATGCTGATGATGATCAGTGCCTAATGGGAGTTTTACTCCCACCCCAAAATTAATCACCTCATCAAGAGGTGGGGGAGGGACTAAGCTAAGAGGCTCATTCTTAGTCCCGAGCCCCAAAGGTGACCCTTTGCCATTGATGACAAAGGGGGAGAGATATGAGTAAGGGGGAGAGCTTCAAGTGAAGAGGAAAGCTTCAAGTCAGGGGGAGCAAAACTTCAAAGGAATATTCTCAGTTGTGGGCACAGTTTCTCAGTTGTTAGCATAGTTGGTTTCAGTTTTGGCTCTTGAGACGTGTTTTCAATAAAGGTTTGCCATCAATGACAAAGGGGGAGATTGTTGGCAATTTTGGGTACCTTGGGTACATTGCCTTTGCTCAAGTGTATAAGTTGTCATTGATGTCAAGAAGCTCTTGAAGGAATTTGATTTGATGTAAAATAATTTGTTTTGATGAAGGTTACGGCATGACAGGTTCGAAAGAAAGTAAGTTAGAAAAGTGTCGCGATATCGCGACATGTCGCAGTTTCATGACTCAAAGAGGAGAGAGAATGTTTAGAGTCAAAAATGTCGCGATTTCGTGACATATTGCAAGGAAGGTTGAATGGACGAAAAAGTGTCACGATTTCGTGACATGTTGCAGGAGAGAGAGTCCAAAAGAAAAAGTGTCACGATTTCGTGACATGTTGCAGGAGAGAGAGTCCGAAAGAAAAAGTGTCACGATTTCATGACATAATGTAGGAGAGAGTCCGGAGAAAAAGTGTCACGATATCGCGACATGTCGGGTTTCGTGACCGAAGAAAAGAAAAGTGCTAAGGAGAAAAAGTGTCACGATTTCATGACAAGTCAGAAGACAAAGTGGAAGCAAGATAAAGTGTCATGATTTCATGACATGCAACAAAGGGAAGAGTCTAAAAATGAGAACTATCATGATTTCGTGACAGGTTGCAGAGAAGTCGTACGAAAGCTGAAAGCGTCGCGATTTCATGACAGGCTGCAAAGAAAACGTACGAAAGCTAGAAGTGTCACGATTTCGTGACAAATTCAAGGAGGAAGAGCTCAAAGGTGAAAGCGTCACGATTTCGCGACATGTTCCGTTTTCGCGGGCGTAAGGCAGAGAAAAACACAAGGCAGCGAAAGTGTCACGATTTCGCGACATGTTCCATTTTCGCTAGTGCAAGCAGACAAGAGTGCAAGGAAGAGAAAGTGTCACGATTTCGTGACAGATTGAGATGGCAGCGTTCGGTTGGAGAAAGTGTCACGATTTCATGACAGAAACAGAATGCAGGCCTTCTATAGGAGAAGTGTCATGATTTCGTGACAAAAGCAGAGAGGAAGGCTATGAAGACAGAAGTGTCACGATTTCGTGACAAAAGCAGAAAGGAGGTCGACGAAGGGAGAAGTGTCGCGATATCGCGACAAAAGCAAAGTTGATGCTGACTAAGTCAGAAGTGTCACGATATCGCGACAAGAGCTTAGTTGAAGTCGACAAAGGCTGAAGTGTCGCGATATCGTGACAAAAGCCAAAAGAAAGTATACGGTTGCAAAGGTGTCGCGATATCGCGACATGTTGTAGTTTCACGGTAGAAGCTACAGAAGTGTTCCAGAGGCAGTGAAGCCGACAAAGTCAAATTTTAGCCGACAAAAATTAGGGCTTGCAGTCGACGTAGATTAGGGTTTGCATTTGTCATAACAGCCGACTAAGATTAAAGTTTTCTTCATGAAAATTTTGTTATAAAAGGAGGGTTGTTTGGAGAGTTGAAGGTGAATTAGATGCGTGGTTGAAGTGCGACGTTCGCAGATAGTGCGCAGAGCAAGAAGTTCGATCGCCGAGAGCAGAGTGCGAAATTCGATCATAGTGTGCAGAGTGCATTTCGTCGAATCATTCTGAGTGTGAAAGATCGCAAAGGAAGAAGAGTGTGCATAGACAGTGCAAGGGTTGAAGTTCGACCAAGTGCGGGTGTGTTTGCGTAGAGAGAGCAGAGGGCATAGAGAGCAGACAGGCAAAGACGAACGAGGACATTTGTGCTAGACCGAAGGACTGTGTTTAGTGCAAATTCGAGGACCAACTTTGGAGGTGATAGAGTTGAGGACAGAGGTCTCCAGCCAGAGCAGGGAGGACAGGTGTCTTCTGTGGATAGAGTTCCATTTGCTAAGGGCAGCGGAGGCAGAGGTCTTCTAGAGGATCACCAGCCAGAGTAGAGCTAGGGGATTGGTGTCTCCTGTGGGTTGGTGCCCACGAACTCGAGATTAGGGGATTGGTGTCTCCTTTGGGTTGGTGCCCATAAACATTGTAATCGGGAAAGGTATTCCCAGAATTTGGATTGATAAAATTTAGTGAAATATTTTATCCGTGGATGTAGCTCACATTGAGCGAATCACGTAAATTGGTGTCTCATGTGTGTGTGATGATTTGTACATTGCTTTGGTTTCTGCTATTGATATTGCCATTGATATATTGTATAATTTTGATTGGGATAAGAAAAGTAAAAAGTGGTCTTATACTTGTTCACCCCCCCCCCTCTCAGTATAAGCTTGTGTTCTTCAGATAAAAACTCCCATAATATTTTAAAAATGTGCTACATTACCTTCTATTAATTGGTAAGGGGAAAATATACATCTAAAGTCTAAAAGAATTAAGATATGCAATCAAAGATATATAGTAAAAAGGAAATAAATTAATGATAAAATAATTGAAATTTAATATCATCAATATATTTGTACACCTTTTGTATGCTTTTTGTAGAGGGGTGTAATGCAAAGGAGGATGAGGAGAGGAGTCCAAACTTACACTTGACAAGTTTGAGATACTTCTCAGGGGTTCTAGGGGAAAATGACTCATTTAGGTGGGTCAATTTTCCATGTCTACACTTGTACATTTTATATTTATGTTTACCAATGTATTAATCACAAAATATACTTTATTTAATCTTTGAACCTACCATTTATATTTATATAAAAAAAATTTACCAAATTTTTGAAAGACTAGGAGGATACTACACCCTTGAACGTAAGAAACACAATTAGTACAAGCCTAAATTAGATAAAAATAATCTAAAATAATAAAAACAAGGTTAGGTTGGAATGAGTAATTAAATAATACTATAATATGGTCTAAAGGGGTATATGGTAAAATAAGAGTGAAATAGATAAACTAGTACAAAAGTTTACACAAAATAAATGTAATGCAAACAAAATAACTATGGTGAAAAAATAGGCATAAATAATGTACTAGCATGTAAAGAAGTGAAGTAACAGTTATAAAAGAAGTTAATGGTACTTACATATTAGGGATATGCTTGACTTGATATTGAACTTGATCCTTGAATTTGGATCCCTTAATGGTATCGCTTGATGATGCTAGTTAAAGATATTTTTCTTGGCTAATACTCCCCAACATGACTTTGAGGTAAATATGGAACCAAAAGGTAGGATACTAGTTAGAGTAAGAGAAGGAAAAGACAATACATGATGAGATTCAATATCGATATTACAACAATACTAAGTAGAAAAATAAGTAAATTAATAGTGTGATAGACATGTTATACCATTTAATATACTTAAATAATTTTTATAAGAAGGGTTGTAGGTTCTCCAAGTGGTTGTAGGTGGATAATAATTAGGAGGAAATAGATGACGAAGGAACTTATTGCAAGTTATATTATTTCTTCATTGAGTAATGTGAATTCTTCTAATATGGATGATTGTTAAATACTTATTTACTACTCTATTTATATCTTTCATTGTTTAAATTCATTTTACAACAAGGTCAATTGATTATCAACATTTTCACCAACCTTAAGTTAAAAAGTCAAAATTATTTAAAAGAATATTAAAAACATAGTTTAAATGGTCCAAAAATCTAAAATAATTATGCTTTGGTTCTATTTTAACAAGTTCACTTATAGTAGGCATTATAGTTTGAAAGGTGGGTGTTGTTGCTAGGCATTATTTTTATCATGGATCTACAAATCAAACTAAGGATGCACTCTCAAAAGATATGGTAGACATTTTTTTTTAGTATATATTTATAATAAAGTTATTATTTTTATCATTTATACTTGGATATTTAATACTCATATAATCTAATTAATAATGTGTGTAATTCTAATATACTTGAGCATGGTTGTAGATTCATAGGACATACAATGGAGAAACTTGATTTTGAACGTAGTTGGATTTTCAGTACTTATCCAAATTTTATGATTTTATGTTTCTACACTTGGTCAAATTTCAAGGTACTTTTCATGATACTTATGCCTAATATGAACCTATGTCCAAAGTTATTATATGAAAACTCTATTGTTTTAATGATAAAAGTAAGTTTAGGGGCAGGTCTAATTATCCTCAAGGCTAATGCTACCTCATGATCTGCCTACTATTTTTCTTAACGAATAATTTTCAAGATATGAGTTAGAAGGATTTACCTTTTTTTGAATTATGTAGTATACATATTACCTCCCAAGGTGCTCAATTTTTTACTAGGTGAAGCAATAATGGATGACCTGTGTAAAAATTATCTCGGATGCAAATAATATGATATGAAATATCAAATAACAACATAAAATCAAGTGCATCATTAGGCATAGTACACCATGGTCATGATAATAATTCATGCTAAAAATTTAAAACATGTTAAAGTACTAGAACTATAAAAAACCAAATTTCCCAAGTAATTAATAAGGTCAAATTTATTAGGTCAAAATAATATAACCAAGGTGGAAATGTAGAGATGTCCCAAATGGAGGAGTTGAAGGGATCATAGCCAGATATTGGGAGGAATAAGGATGTATTATCATTACAACTAGGATTGAGAGGTAAGAGAGAGGAGAAAAATACTTATATGATTACACAAGTGGAGTGATTGACAGATCCTACTTATGTGGTTGGCAATATATTAGTCTTGTTTTTTATTTTTATATTATCATGATCATATACTTTCTAGATGAAAATGATTGCAAACATGATACGCTATTAAAAATTCTCATGGAACAAATAGAAATTTACCTCTCATGGATAGATATTTTATTTCTTGTTTTCTTAATTCGAGCATTGAACTTGAGGTTTTTTTATATTGCATTACTTTTTCCACTTGTAGGTTTTGGTGCAATGTTAGGTAGACATGTGGATGCATTATTTTTTTCTTACCATGATGGAAATATTCTTGGATTAATGAGATATTTAACTAGTAAGGTGGAAATAATGTTGGTGATGAATATGATATATTATGGATACGATGGTATGATCAAGAAAATATTTCATAA
This sequence comes from Wollemia nobilis, assembly GCA_028583015.1. Lineage (NCBI taxonomy): Eukaryota > Viridiplantae > Streptophyta > Pinopsida > Araucariales > Araucariaceae > Wollemia > Wollemia nobilis. The sequence continues at coordinate 178,588 of JAQPPZ010005913.1, forward strand.
TTAAGCTCATAGAAATATATCAATACTAGTTAACTTAACCTTTAGGCTCTCTTCTTGTATATATGATGGATGTATATGGAACTTGGTGTAACTAGCAATGTGCTAAGTATTATATTTAGGAAACATCTTACTTTACTTGTCTTCAATATTTTCCTTCTATTTTTTACATATCTTTTTCTTTCATTGTTTGCATGCATACTTTTTTCTTCATGATGGACTGGGCATTAAAATAATAATAATAAAATAACCTTGATTTAAATACATATAATATCATAAACTTACAAGGACTAAGTGGAAGGAGTGAATGAGTAAATGACTAAATGAATAAAAAGGAAATTTTGTATAAGCAACTAGAATGAATGGATATAGGAGTTGTTCCTAATGATGCCTAAGGATAATCCTTATCTTAGGGCCTATTTGTGAATAAATGAGTTATAAATATTTGTCATTTTGAATTGCATAGTACATATTACCTTTGAAGGTGCTTAGTTTACCATGTAAAAGCATAACTCATACTAAAAATGTAAAAGCATGTAAAATATAAAATCTAATTTTTTAGTAAATTAAAATAGAAAATTAAGTGCCTCATTTAAACACTTAAGGTGGGGTAGGTGGATGGAAATAATATAACCAATATGGAAATGTAGAGGTTTTCCAAGTGGAGGATTTAAAGGTGTCTTAGATAAATTATGGGAGGGACAAGGATATATGACTATTTCCACTTGCTTTTGCATGAACACAAGCTAGAGAGAGAGAGATGCTCATTTATTACATAGATAGAGTGACCCATTGACCCTATTTGTGTATGCTAAACCTTATTTTTTATAAATCCATATTCATATACTTGCTAGATAAAAAAAAATGACAAAATGAAATACCAATAAAAGTGTTAATGGAATCAATGAGTAATTATATATGATGTGGTAGAATAACTTTAGTTCTTGAATTATTAATTACAATATTGTGCTTGAGATCTATTTTGACATTGATTTATTTTTTATAGATTTAGGATTTTCCTCAATGTTAGGTAGACATGTGGATGTATTTTTTCTTCTCATGATGAAAAAATGTTTGGATTAATGTGGATTAAATATATAAGAATGAAATAACGTATGCAAGGAATATAATAGATTATAATTAAGATGGTATGCTCAAGGGAAATTTTTGTTAGGTTTTGATGCTTAATACTTAATGCAAATAATCATAGGATCTCAAATAAAGTTGCAATATAAAATATATAATATTGGCAATATTTTAATCACATAAAACTCTCAAATAACTTCAGAAATAACTCATAAAATGGACACTAATAAATGCTCACAAAAATAGTAAAATGATATAGAATAAAGGTCTACTAATGCATGCTATGTGCAATGCATTTTTGATGCTCATTACAATACTTAGTCATAAATATATAATGGAATGTGACTCTTCATATGGATTATTCTTGACCTTCACTCTCCTTTGAGACTCTTAACTTTCCTATTCTAAGGACACGTGTGCACTCTTACTTAATGGACACTTGTGTACATTTACACTCATGACACTTGTGCATTTCTTGCACATTATTACATTACATAAAATATTTACTCACTCTCTAATATAGGACACACATCCTAATCTAATGATGTACCCAAGGTGGTACATTAGCATGTACCAAATAATATAATATACTCCAACACCCCCTTGTATTACATTATTTGGTTATTTAAGACTTTAGTCTTCAATATGGTCTTCATCCTGATCCTGGAGCTTGTGTTGTCTTCTCTTGCTTTCTTCAATCTGCTCCCTATTTGTATCTTGATCATGTAGATGATTAGTATCCTCATAAAGTATTAATTTTTTTTAAAGTTCTTTAACACTATTTTCTTTCATTGTTTCTTCTAGTTCTTGAATTTCTTGAGCTAAGTGCCCCTTTTGGTTTCCTTCTCTATATTGTAGTTGAGATTGATTATATTGATTTTGAGAAGGATATTGATGCTGAAATTGTTGTTGATGTGGTCTGTATTTATTCTGATATTGTCTAGGTTGGAATGACCTATTTGATTGACCTCCTTGATTTAATTGATTCCCTTGGAACTGATTTCTTGGATTGAACCTATAGAAATTTGTACTATGCCCTCTCTTTCTACATACTTGATAATATCTATTATTCCATTTTGATCTATCCCTTGAGAATGAAGCAACATTTCCTTGTGGATTATCTTTTGAGACTAAAGCATTGTTAGTCATTTCATATTTGACTAAATTTTCTACCTCATACTCTTGTAGAATATTGACTAACTCATCAAATGAAGTATCTTTACTTAGAACTTGTAAATATGTGACTAGATGCTTGTAGCTCTATAGAAGTGCTCTTAGAATTACTTGAACAATAAATTTATCTTCTACCTTCTCTCCTAAGGTTAACAATTTTATTTTTATATCTGCCACTTTCCTTAGAAAAAATTCTATACTTTCACCACTATTAACTTTTAGAGAATGCAATTGGGTTTGAAGATTCAAAATAGTGGCTTTATTCTTTCCTTCAAATATCTTGGCTAAAGTGTTCCAAGATTATGTAGAGGTTATTGTTGAACTAATGTATGGTTGTATATCATCTGTAATTGCAAATGTTATTATCATGAGAGCTTTTGCTTCATCTTCTTCATAATTTTGAATTTCTCTAAAATCTTCAATAGGTTTAGTTTTTGTTCCTTTAACAATATCCCAAAGTTTTTCCACTATCAATATTGACCTCACTTTATTTTTCCATGAAGTGTAATTAGGACCTTTGAGAAGTTGAGATTTGAAAAGAAAGAATTTATTTGTTGTCATGGTGACACTTATATTTTCTCCAAATTTTTCTAAACTTTTGAGTTGAATTCCTTGTCTCCCTAAGTTTGAATATATGATCAAACAATAGTTTTTTATGAAGGTTTCAATTCTCAACTTTCTATGTTGAATTCCTTTTAACTCCCAAATTATAAATTTATCAATTTTGTAAAATAATATTTGCAAAAATTCTATGTTCCAATTTGATGTAGTAATCCTTATTTCTCCAAAATTTCTAACTTGCAAATATTAAAATCTGATTTACAAAATCTAATATATTAATTACAAAACTTGTAATTAATTTCCCAAAACTTCAAATTACTTTCTCAAAAATCCAAATTAAGTTTTCAAAAACCTTCTAAAATTTTCAAAAATACCTTTATAAGGTTTCTAGGGTTTCAATATTCTGATTTGAAACTTATCTCTCCAATCATCCAAATAATCTATATGCAATTTGTAAAACCTTAGATAAAATAATACTTCCCAACCTTATAACTCCTATTTTCAGTAATAAATCAATAAACAATTCAAATTTCTTTTACCTCCCAAAGTGGCACATGAAATCTACGGTCAAAGATTGTTGACCTCCTCCTAAAAAGGCGCTCCTTCACTAAACTCTTCTTTTTGCAGCGCTCGGCCAAGCTTCATTAATTGTATGTCATATGAAACTTTATCCCATGCATTTATTGGCATGTAAGAGGTGTTTCATTCTTCTATAATGGTGGTTGGCACTCCTCCTTCCATCAAGACATGTGGCACTTGGACTCTTCAACTTTGAATGGTGCTTCTTTCTCCATCAAGACATGTGGCACTTGGACTCTTCAACTTTGAATGGCGCTTCTTCCTCCTGAATGTTACAAGATTTTCTTTACCAATAAAATGCCATGTATGGACTATTGCAAATATTTTTTAATGATAGCTCTTCTTTCCAAGGCATTTCAAACTTGTTGTGTGGCTTTGGATGTTTGATCTTCCTTTTCCTTTCAATGACTCTTCACTCTTCTTTCCTTGGCAAGGCTCTATCTTCTCCTATGTGGTTGGTTGACATTCTATCTCCTTGTGGTGGCTTCCAAATGGCTCATGGCTTCATTCTAACTCCTTGTGGTGGCACTTCCTTCCAAAATTGATGGCTCCTCCCTAAGCTTGGTGGTTATTTTCTGTTGGTTCAATGCCCGAGGTATTTGTTGGTTCAAAACCTGAGATGTACCCTTCTTTGTTGTTGGTTTTAACGTCCCTTTTTGGTGTCTTTAGACACCCTAATTCCTTCTTTATTTTTAGCCCTTCTTTTGAATAATATTCAGCCAGATAATGCAACTCTTTGACTTGATATTCTGACTACTCTTTAATGTTAGAAGAACAAGATTATCTCCCTTGCTTCCTTTAATATTTGCTATGAAATTATATCTATTTTTCTTTGGCTTCAATAATGCTTGTAAAATCTGCACTTTTCACCTTTACGTTGGCTCTATTCTGTACTTACAAAAACAACATTTATACTTATTCTTTTAACCAATATTTTCTCTCCCTTATTACTCCATTTTTATGCAATCTCTAACTTCTCTTTTTGTTGTTATATTATGTAGATTTCAAGATGACAAAGATGCTTGCTCCCTCAACTTGGAAATATAAAACTTAAAGCTTTCTATTTGTTGCTTTAAAATCTTGAATATGGTGCCTTTTAAACTTGAAATAAATCCACTTTTTCACATAAACAAAATATACTTTTAAGCACCAATTTTTCAAACCTTTTTAGTCTCTTTTGTAGCTTGCTTCTTTTCTGATTTAGCTCACCTTTTTGTTGTCCAAACTTTCTGCCCAAATATGTAAAAATGCAGCTCCTATTATTCTCAACAAGGCTGGCCAAAAATTTGCTTTGTCTCCTTCATAGCTTTCTTTCTTGCTGATTTTGCTTATCTCTTTGCTATACAAACTTGTAGAAATTTGCAGCTCCTTATTCCTTTCACTTGTTACCTAAAAAATCTGAATTTCTCAGCTTTACTTTTCCTCAAAATGTTGTTCAATTTTTTTGAATTTTGCAGCTCCAAATGCTGCCCAAAATTGCTATCAATTCCTCCTTCAATTAGCTATCCAAGGACACTTCAAAATCTGTCCAAATATTCTCCAAATCACAGCTCTATGTCTCCTCCAATTTGTTGTCCTGAAACTCTTCAAATTCTGCCCCAAAACTTCTCCAATTCGCAGCTCTACTCTTTTCTCCAAATGTTGCCCAAATTTGCTTTCCAAAAAGCTTCAAATGTTGTCCAAAATTTCTGTCTTCTTCTTCTTTAGTTTGATATCCAAAACTCTTTCAATTCTACCCCAAAAACCTACAATCTTCTCCTTAAAAAATTTAATGGATGCCTTCAAAAAGTATCTATTTGGTGGCCTCTTCAATCCTCTTTCTCCTCCTTAGCTCTTGCTTAATTCTGTCTTCAAATTTGGCCTCTTTGCTGGCCTCTTCTTCAAGAATCTGAATGTCTTGAAGTCTTCAAAAAATACTTTCCAAAATTTGGCAAACTTCTTACCAAATCCTTCCTTCTTGAATCAGTTTCATAAATCCTTTTGGGCTTGTTGTTGGATGGTGATAATTGTCCCAAATTTGGTGTGATTACCTTTTTTAGGAGTTTCTTCTTCTTGCAATCTTCTATCTCAATTTTTTTCAAATCTCCTCCAATGGCCACTTCTTCAATTTCTCAATAGGGCTTCTCTATTCTCCTTCTTTCTCCTTCCAAATTTCAATGGGACCTTTTCCTAGGCCTCCTCAATCTTCTCTCTCAAATCTCCTATCTCTTTTCTCAAATATTCAATGGGACCTCTTCTCTCAGGTCTCCTTTTTCTCAATCTTCAATAGGGCTTCTCTAGCCTCTTTCTCTCTTCTTTCTTCAATCTGTTATGGGACCTCTTCTCTTGGGTCTCCTCTATATTCAATATTAATCTTCAATATTCAATGGGACCTCTCTCTTGGGTCTCCTCAATCTTCAATCTCCAATCTCCTATGGGACCTCTTTCTTGGGTCTCCTCAATATTTGCTATCTATTCTTTTTCTGCAACTCCAAAATCAATTTTTTGCAACAAAATCTTAGACAATAGCAATCAAATACATCCAAATCTCCAAAATTCTAAAATCAATAATCTTCACTAGTTATTCTTCAATCTAGTGGTAAAAATCTATGCTGAGTCCTAGTCTTCATGAGTTATTCTACAACCCTGTGGAAAGACTCTAGCCAAATGCAATCTGGAATTTTCTTCTTCCTTCAAATCTATCAAAATTTTCAATAGGACCTCCTTCTTGGGTCTCTTAATCTTGTCAATGTCAAGGTCTATCTTCAAGACCTGAAACTATGTTGTAAATTGCCTTCTATTCTAAATTTATTCTTGGAATAGGTAAACTCAATATTTTTGAAGTTTTTTTTTAAATCTTCAATCCTCACTGGTTTTTCTTCAACACAATGGAAATACTATCTTCTCTAGTTTTTCCTTCTCTAGAGGTAATATCTTTAACTTCACTGGTTTCTTCTTGACCAGTGGAAATGTCCTTAGAAAATCTACAACTTTTAAAAAACTTGTGCAAGAAAGAACCTTGTTGTAGCTCTAATACCACTGTTAGCTTTTGATGCTTAATACTTAATGCAAATAATCACAAGATCTCAAATAAATTTGCAATATAAAATATAAAATATACAATATTGGCAATATTTTAATCACATAAAACTCTCTAATAACTTCAGAAATAACTCATAAAATGGACACTAATAAATTCTCACAAAAATAGTAAAATGATATAGAATAAAGGTCTACTAATGCATGCTATGTGCAATGCATTTTCGATGCTCATTACAATACTTAGTCACAAATATATAATGGAATGTGACTCTTCATATGGAGTACTCTTGACCTTCACTCTCCTTTGAGACTCTTCACTTTCCTATTCTAAGGACACATGTGCACTCTTACATAATGGACACTTGTGCACATTTACACTCATCATACTTGCAAACTTAACTACATGACACTTGTGCATTTCTTGCACATTATTACATTACATAAAATATTTACTCACTCTCTAATCTAGGACACGCATCCTAATCTAATTATGTACCCAAGGTGGTACATTAGCATGCACCAAATAATGTAATATACTCCAACGATTTTCACACTTAAACTCATGGATATGTTGGATTTTACAGTAGTTTCTAGAAACAAATAGAATTAGATATTGCCTAGTACTCCTTAACAAAGGAATACATAGAACAAAAATAAGAACATAGAATATAATGGGGTGTATATGGACATCAAATAAACTCACTAAATGAAAATGAAACTACACTCCAACTAATGATCAAAATTATTGGTATGAATAATTTTTATATCCAATTACAAGTTACCTTTAGGTTAAGGTTATGATACTGACCTTAGGGCATAGAATATTACAAAACACTACAAAATTATTGTTTCAATGTTTACATGGGTACAAAGGGTAATGAACGGTACAAGTACAAAAGTTAATTATGGCCTCAAAATAATCTTAACCACCATATATTCCAACATCCCATCTTAAGTTGAATAAGGGACATGGAGAGATACCCTTACTTATAATTCTCCCCTTAAGGGACACTCTCCAACTCCAAAAATATCTCATATACATGCAAAAGTGATCTCAAGCATGACCTTGGTTCAAATATCTATGACCTACTCTAATGAAGGCACAAACACTAGATCAAGCATCCTACATGCATGAATCCATCTTACAAAATGCATCCATGTCTTTGTGTTTTATTTACTACTAGACAAGTTGGATGGTAATTTGATTGTCACATTGAAGGATGATTGAAAAACTCTAAGATATTCCAATATCCTCCAAAATTATGATAATACACCTAATATTCTTAGCTACCTCATTGGTAACACAATATCCACCCTCTATGGAGAACTAAGAAATAGTGTATTGGTATTTGGAACACAAAGAAACTAGGCTAAATTACAAATAAAACACAAATCCTATGGTGGATCATCACTTATCCAAATCACTTACCCAATTAACATTTTAAAATCCTATTAAAATTGAAGGAAATCCAATGGAGTGGTGAATACCCATATTATAAGTCCCTCTAATGTATCTTAGAATCCTCTTAGTTTCTAAAAAATAACTCTCCTAGAGTGCCTACATATATCTAGAATAATAACTAATAGCAAAGGCTATATTAGATCTATTATGAGTAAGATAGATAAGTCTTCCCATAACATACTAATATAGAATATAATCTATCAATAGCATGGTGTAATCAGACCAAAGTTTTAGGCCTGAGGTAAAATACATCCAAGTGCACTTACAATATTCCATCCTAAATTACTAAATCTAATATATTAATTACAAAACTTATAATTAATTTCCCAAAACTTCAAATTACTTTCTCAAAAAACCAAATTAAGTTTTCAAAAACCTTCTAAACTTTTCAAAAATACCTTTATAAGGTTTCTAGGGTTTCAATATTCTAATTTGAAAACTTATCTCTCCAATCATCCAATTAATCTATATGCAATTTGTAAAACCTTAGATAAAATAATACTTCCCAACCTTATAACTCCTATTTTCAGCAATAAATCAATAAACAATTCAAATTGCTTTTACCTCCCAAAGTGGCACATGAAATCTATGGTCAAAGACTGTTGACCTCCTCCTAAAAAGGTGCTCCTTCACTAAAATCTTCTTTTTGCAGTGCTCAACCAAGCTTCATTAATTGTATGTCATATGAAACTTTATCCCATGCATTTATTGGCATGTAAGAGGCATTTCACTCTTCTATAATGGTGGTTGGAGCTCCTCCTTCCATCAAGACATGTGGCACTTGGACTCTTCAACTTTGAATGGTGCTTCTTTCTCCATCAAGACATGTGGCACTTGGACTCTTCAACTTTGAATGGTGCTTCTTCCTCCTAAACGTTACAAGATTCTCTTTACCAAGAAAATGCCACGTATGGACTATTGCAAATATTTTTTTAATGATAGCTCTTCTTTCCAAGGCGTTTCAAACTTGTTGTGCGGCTTTGGATGTTTGATCTTCCTTTTTTCTTTCAATGACTCTTCGCTCTTCTTTCCTTGGCAATGCTTTATCTTCTCCTCCATGGTTGGTTGATGTTCTATCTCCTTGTGGTGGCTTCCAAATGGCTCATGGCTTCATTCTAACTCCTTATGGTGGATCTTCCTTCCAAAACCGGTGGCTCCTCCCTAAGCTTGGTGGTTCTTTTCTGTTGGTTCAATGCCCGAGGTATTTGATGGTTCAAAACTTGAGATGTACCCTTCTTTGTTTCTGGTTTTAATGTCCCTTTTTGGTGTCTTTAGACACCCTAATTCCTTATTTATTTTTAGCCCTTCTTTTGAATAATATTCAATCAGATAATGCAGCTCTTTGACTTGATATTATGACTACTCTTTAATGTTAGAAGAACAATATTATCTCCCTTGCTTCCTTTAATCTTTGCTATGAAATTATATCTTTTCTTTGGCTTCAATAATGCTTGTAAAATCTGCACTTTTCACCTTTACGTTGGCTCTATTCTATACTTACAAAAACAACATTTATACTTATGCTTTTAACCAATATTTTCTCTCCCTTATTACTCCATTTTTATGCAATCTCTAACTTCTCTTTTTGCTGTTATATTATGCAAATTTCAAGATGACAAAGATGCTTGCTCCCTCAACTTGGAAATATAAAACTTAAAGCTTTCTATTTGTTGCTTTAAACTCTTGAATATGGTGCCTTTTAAACTTGAAATAAATCCACTTTTCACATAAACAAAATATACTTTTAAGCACCAATTTTTCAAACCTTTTTAGTCTCTTTTGTAGCTTGCTTCTTTGCTGATTTAGCTCACCTTTTTGTTGTCCAAACTTGTTGCCCAAATATGTAAAAATGCAGCTCCTATTATTCTCGAGAATGCTGACCAAAAATATACTTTGTCTCCTTTTTTTAATCTCCTTCATAGCTTGCTTTCTTGCTGATTTTGCTTATCTCTTTGTAGTCCAAACTTGTAGAAATTTGCAACTCCTTCTTCCTTTCACTTGTTGCCTAAAAATTCTGAATTTTTCAGCTTTACTTTTCCTCAAAATGTTGTTCAATTTTTTTGAATTTTGCAGCTCCAAATGCTGCCCAAAATTGTTGTCAATTCCTCCTTCAATTAGCTATCCAAGGACACTTCAAAATCTATCCAAATATTCTCCAAATCGTAGCTCTATGTCTCCTCCAATTTGTTGTCCTAAAACTCTTCAAATTCTGCCCCAAAACTTCTCCAATTCGCAGCTCTACTCTTTTCTCCAAATGCTGCCCAAATTTGCTTTCCAAAAAGCTTCAAATGCTGTCCAAAATTTATGCCTTCTTCTTCTTTAGTTTGTTGTCCAAAACTCTTTAAATTCTGCCCCAAAAATCTGCAATCTTCTCCTTCAAAAATCAGCCTTCAAAACTTTAATGGTTGCCTTCAAAAAGTATCTATTTGGTGGCCTCTTCAATCCTCTTTCTCCTCCTTAGCTCTTGCTGAATTTTATCTTCAAATTTGGCCTCTTTGTTGGCCTCTTCTTCAAGAATCTGAATGTCTTGAAGTCTTCAAAAAATACTTTCCAAAATTTGGCAAACTTCTTACCAAATCCTTCCTCCTTGAATCAGTTTCACAAATCCTTTTGGGCTTGTTGTTGGATGGTGATAATTGTCCCAAATTTGGTGTGATTACCTCTTTTCAAGAGTTTCTTCTTCTTGCAATCTTCTATCTCAAATTTTCTTCAAATCTCCTCCAATGGCCACTTCTTCAATTTCTCAATAGGGCTTCTCTATTCTCCTTCTTTCTCCTTCCAAATTTCAATGGGACCTTTTCCTAGGCCTCCTCAATATTCTCTCTCAAATCTCCTATCTCTTTTCTCAAATATTCAATGGGACCTCTTCTCTCGGGTCTCCTTTTTTCTCAATCTTCAATAGGGCTTCTCTAGCCTCTTTCTCTCTTCTTTCTTCAATTTGCTATGGGACCTCTTCTCTTGGGTCTCCTCTATCTTCAATCTTCAATCTTCAATGGGACCTCTCTCTTGGGTCTCCTCAATCTTCAATCTCCAATCTCCTATGGGACCTCTTTCTTGGGTCTCCTCAATCTTTGTTGTCTATTCTTTTTCTGCAACTCCAAAATCAATTTTTTGCAACAAAATCTTAGACAACAACAATCAAATACATCCAAATCTCCAAAATTTTGAAATCAATAATCTTCACTAGTTGTTCTTCAATCTAGTGGTAAAAATCTATGTTGAGTCCTAGTCTTCACGAGTTATTCTACAACCCTATGGAAAGACTCTAGCCAAATGCAATCTGGAATTTTCTTCTTCCTTCAAATCTATCAAAATTTTCAATAGGACCTCCTTCTTGGGTCTCTTAATCTTGTCAATGTCAAGGTCTATCTTCAAGACCTGAAACTATGTTGTAAATTGCCTTCTATTCCGAATTTATTCTTGGAATAGGTAAACTCAATCTTTTTGAAGTTTTTTTTTAAATCTTCAATCCTCACTGGTTTTTCTTCAACACAGTGGAAATACTATCTTCTCTAGTTTTTCCTTCTCTAGAGGTAATATCTTTAACTTCACTAGTTTCTTCTTGACCAGTGGAAATGTCCTTAGAAAATCTACAACTTTTAAAAAACTTGTGCAAGAAAGAACCTTGTTGTAGCTCTGATACCACTGTTAGCTTTTGATGCTTAATACTTAATGCAAATAATCATAGGATCTCAAATAAAGTTGCAATATAAAATATACAATAATGGCAATATTTTAATCACATAAAACTCTCTAATAACTTCAAAAATAACTCATAAAATGGACACTAATAAATGCTCACGAAAATAGTAAAATGATATAGAATAAAGGTCTACTAATGCATGTTATGTGCAATGCATTTTCAATGCTCATTACAATACTTAGTCACAAATATATAATGGAATGTGACTCTTCATATGGAGTACTCTTGACCTTCACTCTCCTTTGAGACTCTTCACTTTCCTATTCTAAGGACACATGTGCACTCTTACATAATGGACACTTGTGCACATTTACACTCATCACACTTGCAAACTTAACTACATGACACTTGTGCATTTCCTGCACATTATTACATTACATAAAATATTTACTCACTCTCTAATCTAGGACACACATCCTAATCTAATGATGTACCCAAGGTGGTACATTAGCATGTACCAAATAATGTAATATACTCCAACAATTTTCACACTTAAACTCATGGATATGTTGGATTTTACAGTAGTTTCTAGAAACAAATAGAATTAGATATTGCCTAGTACTTCTTAACAAAGGAATACATAGAACAAAAATAAGAACATAGAATATAATGGGTTATCTATGGACATCAAATAATATCACTAAATGAAAATGAAACTACACTCTAGCTAATGATCAAAATGATTGGCATGAAGAATGTTTATATCCAATTACAAGTTACCTTTAGGTTAATGTTATGAGACCGGCTTTAGGGCATAGAATATTACAAAAAATTACAAAATTATTGTTTCAATGTTTACATGGGTACAAAGGGTAACGAACGGTACAAGTACAAAAGTTAATTATGGCCTCAAAAGAATATTAACCACCATATATTCCAACATCCCATCTTAAGTTGAATAAGGGACATGGAGAGAGACCCTTACTTATAATTATCCCCTTAAGGGACACTTTCCAACTACAAAAATATCTCATATACATGCAAAAGTGATCTCAAGCATGACCTTGGTTCAAATATCTATGACCTACTCTAATGAAGGCATAGACACTAGATCAAGCATCCTACATGCATGAATCCATCTTACAAAGTGCATCCATGTCTTTGTGTTTTATTTACTACTAGACAAGTTGGATAGTAATTTTATTGTCACATTGAAGGATGATTGAAAAACTCTAAGATATTCCAATATCCTCCAAAATTGTGACAATACACCTAATATACTTAGCTACCTCATTGGTAACACAATATCCACCCTCTATGGAGAACTAAGAAATAGTGTATTGGTATTTGAAACACAAAGAAACTAGGTTAAATTCCAAATAAAACACAAATCCTATGGTGGATCATCACTTATACAAATCACTTACCCAATTAACATTTTAAAATCCTATTAAAATTCAAGAAAATCCAATGGAGTGGGGTATAACCATATGATAATTCCCTCTAATGTATCTTAGAATCCTCTTAGTTTCTAAAAAATAGCTCTCCTAGAGTGCCTACATATATCTAGAATAATAACTAATAGCAAAGGCTTTATTAGGTCTATTATGAGTAATATAGATAAGTCTTCCCATAAGATACTAATATAGAATATAATCTATCAATAGCATGGTGCAATCAGACCAAATTTTTAGGCCTGAGGTAAAAGATATCCAAGTGCACTTACAATATTCCATCCTAAATTACTACAGAATATTCTAACCATATGTTAAAGTATGGGATTCTCACAATATTTCCTCAGGCCCTTCTCTTACTATGGTATGTAGGGTGGATGCACAAACTATCTGGTGGTGGTATGCTAACTAGAACTCTAATTCACAATAATATATTAGAACAACATGAAAAATAATAATTGATGGTAACATAATAGATGATAGAATGAAAATAGAAGAAACTTTGTTACAAGTACCAACTACAAAAATATATGGATACTCACTAGATTGTATTATGAATGAATGTGACCCTCCTATTGAGCCTTCACTTATTGTGTACTTTCCCAATGAACACGCTCTACATCCTCACTCTAACAATATTGGCCACACCTTAGACAAAGAGACACTCTTCTTTAGCTAGCTAGGATTGCTAGATTTCACTCACCCACTAGACTCTCTATTACTTCCTTGATCTCACAATTGCCCATCTTGCCCTCCTATAAATATATCTCCCATATTTATAGTCTCGTGGGAGATTAGATATTACATGCATGTCTAATTCTATATGGGAATGTAGCAAAAATTTTAGTAATATTATTTTTATCTTCTTCCACAATATCAAGATATTTTAGATCTTTCTTTGACTTTTTCTAGGATATTTTAAATTACATGAAAATAAGGAATCATTGAAATTAACCCCAAGGTGTTTCTTTTAATGTCTAAGTGGCCCTTTCAAATCTCATTATAATAACTTAATGACCTCATTTATAAGGTGACCCTTTAGTTATCCATTTAATTTATATTATTATTATCCTCTCCTTTCTATGATAAGGCACACTTAAAACTCTAACCTAGGTTTAAAATATAGGAAAGTTATATATCATAATTTAGTTCAAGATGATAAAACATGACAAGGTATATTTGGAAACCATAATCACAACCTGCAATATAGAGTAGTTTCACATCATAGTTTGGTTCTACCTAAAAATACAGGACAACACAAGATGACAATGATATAGAAGCCATACATATTTTTTAATTACTTTACATTGCATCTATTATGGCCTTTGACACCTATAAATATAATAACACTAACTCTTCCACTTAAAAACTCTAATATATAAATGTTATTTACTAAGGTAAAACATGAATTATCACATACAATCCATTTGAATATCATCAAGTAGATACATTATTTTAATTCTTTATATTCATTCACTATCTATCAATTTAAATTATATGTTATTTCTACTATTTGCATAGTCCTAAAGTTATAAGTCTTAATTCATAAATGGGATCAAATATATGGATGCTATATTCTACTCCTCTTAAAATAACTTCCTCCTAGAAGTTGATTGTCCAAGTAGGCAAACTATCTCAAAGGTCCAACCACAATATAATATTATGGCTTATTTGTTTTTCCATCAAGTTCTTAGGGATTATCTATTAAAATATATTACATTATTTGGTACATGCCAATGTACCACCTTGGGTACATCTTTAGATTAGGAGTTTGTCTTAGATTAGGATTTGAGTATTTACTTTATGCAATGTAATAAATGCACAAGTGTTAGAATGTGCAAAGTACTTGATGATGTAAATGTGCATGTAGTCCACATGTACATGAGTCATAGAATAGGAATATGAAGAGTCATAGGTAGGTGAAATGCCAAGGGACATATCTCCCTATATATAGGCCTTTGATAGAGTGAATGAGAGAGGAGAAGCATATAGAATAGTAGAGAATAGTGATGAGAAGAGAAGGTAGATACAATGTAGATCATGCATGAATTTTGGAGTGTTTGAGACCTCCATTATACAACATTGTACTATTTTCGTGAGATTTCATTAATGGCTATTTTCTGAGTTATTGCAAAAGTTTCTCATATATTTTTCCTGCATATTATATTGCCATTATCATATAGTTAACATTGCTTGCTTATTTTAGATCTTGTGGTTGCATTTCCTTAAATATATATCATCAAAAGCTAATAGTGGTATCAGAGCACAAGGTAGATTGATAGGAGATAGAGAGAGCCACAAGAGAGATTGAGAGGAGATAGGAAATCTCATTTTCAAAATTTCTGAAATTGCATTTTGGCTAGAGTCTTTCCATAGAGTTGCAAAAAAACTCGTGAAGACTAGGACTCAACATTGATTCCACTAGATTGACAAATCAACTAGTGAAGTTCATTATATTTAGATTTAAAGAATTTCCATTATCATTTTCTAATACTTTGTTGCAGAGAATATTTGATTCAAATAAAGTTGAGAAGCTTCCTACAATAGCTAGGAAGAATATCTTCTTTGGAATTGATCCAGTACCTGAAGCAACAAATTGAAGATTGAATATTGGAGGTAGAAGATTGAAGACTCCATATTGAAGAAAGAATCAAGAGATTGAAGAGAAAGGAAGCCTATTGAAGATTGAAGGAAGAAGAGACTCAAGATAAAAGAGTCCCATAGAAGATTGGAGATTGGAGATCAAGGAGGCCCAAGGAGGAGGTTTCCATAGAAGATTGAAGACTATAGATTGCAGAGTGAAGAAAGAAGAAAGCAACTCTAGAAGGAGGAGACCCAAGAGAAAGGTCCCATTGAAGAACTTCCATATTTGGAAGATTGAATATTGAAGATAGAGGACTAAGAAAATTCCTATTGAATATTTTAGAAGTTGTAGAAATTAAAGACCCAAGAGAAGAGGTCTCAAGAAAGGCTGAAAGGAGAAGAAGAAGGCTAGAGAAGCCCTACCAAAAAGTTGCAAAAGTGGCCATTGGAGGAGATTTGAAGATAGCTTAAGGGAGAAGAGTGCTAGCAAAGAGAAGCACCTGAGAAAGAAGAATTTGGGATAATTATTACCATCTGACAACAAGCCAAAAAGGAAGAAGGATTTGGCAAGAAGTTTTCCAAATTTTGGAAAGGTTATTCGAAGATCTCAAGACATTCAGATTCTTGAGAAGAAGGCCACTAAATAGGCCAAGTTTGAAGTCAGAATTGACAAGGATATTGAAGGAGAAAGAAGCTAGAAGAAGCCACCAGATTTTAGAGTTTTGAGGATATCCACAAAGGATTTGAAGGATGATTTGCGAAAGAGAATATTGATATTTTATAGCAGAAGTTGAAGGATTATAGGACAAAAAATTGAAGAAGGATTGGACAACATTTGGTCAAGGAAAGATGTTGCAAATTTTAGAAGTTAAAGGTAGCATATTAGGCAGCATTGATAGTTGTAAATTTTAGAGTCTAAGTGAATAGAGTTGGAAGAGAATTGGAGCCACAAATCAGATTTTTAGACAGCAAAAGTAAAGGCCAAAATATAAGTCTAGGGTAGCAAAGCATAAAGGAGTTGAAGTTACAAAGTTTAAAAATCCAAGGTAGCAAATAGGTGAACCAAATCACCAAGAAATATTGCTACAAAGGAGGCCAAAATAAGGTTTGAAAATTGGTGTTATTAAAGTTTTTATTCAAGTATTATTTAAGTTTCTTGAAAACACCATATTAAAGTTATTAAAGGTAGCAAAAGGAGTTTAAGTTTAAAGGTCTTCAAGTTAAGTAAGGAGGTAGCATTATTATCTTGAAACCTGCAAAATACATCAAC
Organism: Wollemia nobilis; assembly: GCA_028583015.1. Classification (NCBI taxonomy): domain Eukaryota; kingdom Viridiplantae; phylum Streptophyta; class Pinopsida; order Araucariales; family Araucariaceae; genus Wollemia; species Wollemia nobilis. Next base: position 195,417 of record JAQPPZ010005913.1, read on the forward strand.
ACAAGTTAGTGTTAAAAGTTGTTTAAAAGGAGTAATAAGAAGTAGTAGATAGTGCTTAATACATGTTGTTTCTAAGAGCTACGAAAGTGCAAAAGTATTAAGCAAGGTAAGGAAGAATAGTGCTCAAGAACAAGGTTGAGTTAGAGTGTCAAAAGATACCATTAAACACAGGTAAAGTTGCAACAAGTCTTGGTGAAGAGAAGCTACCAAAGGAGTAGTACAACCACCAAGAGAAAGAGGAGGTGCCACCATATTAAAACAAGAAGGGGCATTTGATAAAGACAAGAAGGCAAGGAGACTAAAAGATCTCAAAGTTCTAGTGCAATAAAGGTATTTTATCTTAGTTTATAACAGATTCATTTCTAGTTTATAATAGCACCATATTTATCTTTTCTAAAGTAGCAAAAGAAAGACAAGAGTTGAAGTGTCTTAAGACACCAAAGAGGCACAAAAGTAATAGCCATTAATGGTAGAATCATCAAGTTGGAAAGAAGAAGCCATAGAGTGAAGGAGAAAGAGCTGAATAAGGGCTCAAAGTTAACACATTCAAGGTGTCTAAAGACACCAAATAGGGTGCCATAATTCCAAGAAGGCAGTGCCCACAGTGGATAGAAACCTGCAACAAGAGAAAGAAGACAAATATAAAGTAAGGACAACAAGGACAAAGGTGCAAGTAGCAAGGAAAATAAAGCAAATAACAAGGTGTTACCCAAGCAAAAGAGAATCGAATATCTAGTAGAACAACCACCAAGGAGAGAAGCATTGAAACACCACCAAAGGAGGAGCCACCTTCATTGGAGAGGAGCCACCACCATACATTGGAAATCAAGAAGCACTCAATAGTTGCAAAAGAAGACCAAACAACTTGCAAGGAGTTGGCAAGTACGTTAAGGAAAAAGAAGGGAACGTTGAGCACTAAGGATAGGTTACATGCAAGAGAAGAAGCCACCACTTGTCACAGTGAATAAAGAAATCATATGCCACTTGGCACAAAGGAGAAGAGTACCAACAATCCTTAGTAATACCTCAAATGAGCAAGGAGGGAATATATCATCATAAACCCAACATCCAAAGATTGAAATAATGCTTGCACCACCACCCAACAACCAAAATTAACACCTATGCCACCTAATAGCAATATCCAAAGACTATAACGCCTGCACCACCTAATAACAACATCCAAATATTGTAATGCCTACACCACCTAATAGCAATATCCAAATATTATAACATTTGCACCACCTAACAGGGAAGAACTACGTCCAAAGGCTATGTTAAATACCATGTGGCATGCAATGCAAAGGAGATAGTCAAGTATTAATAGCCCAAACCTAAAGAGAGCACATATATCAAGCTTCCAAGGTCAGAGAACATTGAAGAGGATAAGGAGGACAGTCTAAAGTGGAAGAGTGCACCATAGAAAGAGGAGCAATAAATGCAGTATTGTCATGCCTTGAAGTCTGAGGAGAGAACAATACCCAAATAGCTTGGAAAGTGCAGTCAAAGGAGGAGCCAATCAATACATAGTGCCTCACCAAAAAGAAAGGTATATTGACATTAAATTATTATTTACATTCCATCAAGTTTAAGGAGGCATAAGGTCTATTATTTCTAAGGTTAAGTTTAACTAATTAATGCATGGAGATATAAGGAAATTACAACCTTAGATAATTCATTGATGGATTAGAAAAGGCAATTGAAGTAAGGAAATTATAACTTAAGAGTTTTTTCAAAATTGCATTATTTGAGATTCAAGTATCAAAATATTTGCAAATAATTAAACTAGGAGATATAAGGTTTTCTACCTTGAAATTGAAGCATTATTTTTGCAAATATCCTCATTTTCTAAATTTCTAATTAGGGAGATATAAGGAGTTCAACACCAAATTAAATATCTTGAAATTTAGAAACCATATCATTGAGAATTAAAGGATATAGGAAGCAAAACATAGAATTGCTTGAAAGTTGGAAAATTATTGTTGATACTAGTCTCCTATACAAATTGAAGGGACAAAAGGAATCCAACTATAGGGTCTTGAAAATAGAGAACATTATCAAAATTGAAAGTGCATTAAAATTATTTCTAGCTTTCACAAATAGGGAGAAATAAGGTGAAAAATAGTAGTTGAACATTAGGGAGATAAAAGGGATTCAACTCAAAGGAAATCTAAAGAAAGCTAAGCCTACTATCAAGACATATTCAAAACATTTGGTAGAGACAAGGTATTCCACAAAACTCAAGAATTGAAAGGATATTATCAAATACTAGGGAGCCAAAAGGAATACTATCTAGAAATTTGAAATATTACAAATAAGAAATTACAAAGCATACTTCAAAATTTGAAGAATTGAAAGGTAGTATTTGATCATATACAAAACTAGGGAGTCATAAGGTAGACAACTTCAAAGGTTTTGAAAGATATTCTCAATATACAATACTAGGGAGCTATAAGGAATTCCACCTTAAATATCAAAGTAGAAGAAGCATGGATGAAATAGTGAGAAATGCATTCAATAATGAAGAACTATTTCATGATTTGAAATTTTATTCACAAAAATTAATAGATACTCTTGATGGATACAAATATTTGTCTACTAGTAAAAAGGAAAGATTCTCTTTGTTTCTTAAGAAAGCAAAAGAAGGAAATTTTATGATATTAACTGGTTATCTTCATGAAGTAATTTTTAGAGCTTGGTGGAATACTCAAAACATAGTTATATTTACATCAAAATAATGTCTAATGATATATCTATCATTAATTGTTTTTTAATTCTTTCAAAATATGAAACAAAATGAACATGCTAGCAATGAAATACTAAATCCTAGAAAATACTATTGTGATGATATACTAACTCATCATGATGAAGATATATCACTAGAAAAAATATAGAAAAGAAGAAGAAGAATAAGAAGAAAGAAGAGGAAGTATGATAGAAAGGAAAAGATAAAGATGAAAGAAAATACTTTCGAGTTGAATGCAGATCAAAGTGAACCAAAGGAACAAAATGAAGAAAGTAGAAAAGAAGATTTCAAATTCAAGAACCAAGATGAAGACCATATTGAAGACTAAAGTCTTCAATACCCAAATAATGTAATACAAGGGGGTGTTGGAATATATTACATTATTTGGTACATGCCAATGTACCACCTTGGGTACATCTTTAGATTAGGAGTTTGTCTTAGATTAGGATTTGAGTATTTACTTTATGCAATGTAATAAATGCACAAGTGTTAGAATGTGCAAAGTACTTGATGATGTAAATGTGCATGTAGTCCACATGTACATGAGTCATAGAATAGGAAGATGAAGAGTCATAGGTAGGTGAAATACCAAGGGACATATCTCCCTATATATAGGCATTTGATAGAGTGAATAGAGAGAGGATAATCATATAGAATAGTAGAGAATAGTGATGAGAAGAGAAGGTAGATACAATGTAGATCATGCATGAATTTTGGAGTGTTTGAGACCTCCATTATACAACATTGTACTATTTTTGTGAGATTTCATTAATGGCTATTTTCTAAGTTATTGCAGAAGTTTATCATGTATTTTTTCTATATATTATATTGCTATTATCATATAGTTAACATTGCTTGCTTATTTTAGATCTTGTGGTTGCATTTCCTTAAATATATATCATCAAAAACTAACATTATCACCAAACTCATCAAAACTATGATAGACAACACTACAAGCAACCTCAATAAAAAGTCACACACTACATACAAGCAAGGTAAATACATTTTGTCACATACGCATACAATTGCAAAATATGCCTAATTACACATTATGTCATTATTCTTTGTGGTTTTATCCAAATAATATATGTCTCTTCTTATTTATAAGTAGCCTCTACTAAATGGAAAAAAATATAATAGGGTTTTTACAATAAAAAAGTGCATACATAAAAACAATATTTGGTGACAAATGATATTCCTTCATGCCTACTAAAAATAATGATATGGCATTTGCTGCCTTTTTGTGGCACCTACTAAAAATCTATTTCACTTTCTAATTGTATGGTTCTTATTAAAGCATTAATGTAGATGTCATTCTAGTTAGCTGAAGACCCCCTAATAATAAATTTTCCTAGTGACTCAAGTGGGTTACTCAATCTCTATCAAAAATCCTATAAAAACTTTGATGATAGGAAGGGTGGTTGATCTTAATATGCTTTGGGTTATTATGACTACAATGAACTTGACTAATCTAGTAAGTTTATGGTTGGATATAAACCTATGAATCTTATATGGAGATGTATTCACTAATATTAGAATCTTGATGATGTCCACATATAGATAATAAAACTTTTTCTATTCTCTATTGTTTCCATAGTGTTGTTAGGGTTATTAATATATATCACACAACTTAGTTGTGCTTTTTTATATTCTATTTAATCACTTCAATACTATGCTCCATACAATCCATGATGTTTTTAGGTCTTTTTTATTTCTCCTTGTCCTTTGTTAACTTTTTAGTATTTTTCATAAGGGTCATGACCTTTTGTTTGGCATATTTCATGGTTGGGTTAACCCCATCAGTTATTACCATCTTACGCTTGAACTTTTTTAGTAGGAAATAAATCTCCTAATCAATCTCTTATATGATTAACCATGATTCCTCTTTATTTCTAGATAATTGCTTAGTATTCTTCTAGCATTCTAGTAGGTTATTCAACACCACAACAAGTTGTTGGCAGTATTGTTGCAATGTTGACATTATTCCTTCTATCTACTCTCACTTCTAAGTGTTTGTCCTTTGTCACAATTCATAGTATCATTGGAGATTTATGATAGTTTTATACAATTTTTCCACTAGTTATGGGTGGATCCCTACTCACATCAGTAGATCAAAAATTTGGATTATATTGACCATATCACTTGATCTTCCAATAATAATAGTCTCATTGTGACCCTAGCTAAGTCCTCTTATAAACTATCCTACAACACTCTAGTGGCTAAAGTTTTTTCTTCACCATTATTTTTCATGTAGAATACACCCTATCACCTACCATAATTATCTTTCTAGCAATCCATTCTAGGTATATAATAAGTAAATAGACCTTGTTGGACTTCATAGGTCCTTGTGCCACTCTAAAATTTATTTTTCTATGTAGGATAGTAATGGAGTTGATGCACCTCTACTAGTAAATACTAAAGGACCTATGCCCTCTAGGTCTTATTTATACTATCACCCTCTCTACAAAACTAGTAGTGGCAATTCATGTCATTATTGTTGTTAATCCCTCTATGCTCTTCATCTCTATTACACCTCCCTTAATTGACTCTTTAAGCCCTACTATGGACTATTCCCTAGGATCCCCTTTGGATGATTCCTTGGGGAGTTGTTGATCCATAAAATTTTTGACACCACCCTTGCCTATATTTACCTTCACCTACACCAACATAGCATTGACACCTTCTACAAATAAAGTGTTTATACCTATGACAAGTGAATTTGTTATGCTACCTCTACAATTTCCACCATAATTGTCACTACCTCCTCCTTAATTAAGGACACCACTAGGTATATCTCAATCATATTTTGTGCTTTAGAACTAGTAACTTAAAAGCCTCTACTATCATTGTCTCTTGGGACTACCCTGATGCCAAATAACTAGATGATGAGGCCTTAGCTTTATGGAGCCTCTTCTCTTGGTGCTTGGTGGGGTTATTGAAAATATTAATATTTCCATATGAGGCATCACCCTTATGGGAACCTATCTATTTATAGAGTCATTGCTTTAGTAATTAGTATCTTTACTCTTTATTCTTCTACCTATGTGCCACTCACCTTGACAACATCATCTACATCATTCATTATATCCTTATACATCTAAAACTACTCCATTAATTCCTTTATTTCTCAAAATTCCTTCTTGTTCTATATGACCTTATCAAAGGGGTTCACCATATGGGCATAAAATTCCATGTTTTTATAGTCAAGCTCATAGTCTAATCTTCTTAGGTGTAATATCATTAGACTATAATACTAGAAGTAGTGATAATCAACATTGCACAAATTCCATAGGTAGTTCTACCTACTATTGAACTTGTTAGCTCCAAGGAGGGGAATACACTCTCACCCATCCATTGAAATATTAATCCTAGTTCTACAAGCCACAAATTCATCTAGCAATGCTACATCTAGATTATTTATAAAATGATATCAACCTACATACCCATGCACAGTTATGCTAAAAACACATGTACCAATCTTCCCTATGATGGTGCTTGAAAATACATAGAACAAATAATTAAAAATATATATTTATATTTTTGTACCCTTTATTTAATTTCTTCATATTTTCTAAAAATTCCTCAAGAAAATATGAACATTATACTTTCATCCTCTTACCACCATTTTATAAACCATTTTATCACCTAAAGTCATTATTAAAATTTGAAAACACTTAATGTATACCTTCTAGGACAAAATATCTACTATAAACTTTTCTCATGGGTTTTTAACACTATCCACTTCTACGGATCTTGAAATCAACATGGTATTAAAATATTTTCACAACTCCTTGGCTGGCATTAACTTTCTCAAAATTTCTAGGGTCTTCCTTGTCCATGTAAAAATGTAAAACATGTTTTCTCACCTCCTTTATAATGTAATAGAACCAATATAACCATAATAAATCATTGTATTATTGATTGAGTAATAGGATGTTAAATTTCCAAATTTATGGAGGTTTAAGATCTTGACCTAATCTAAAAATCCTATTTGAAAAGTAAACCTCACTTGGTTCTCATCCTACCCATTGTTTATCCTCCATATTTTTTTAGATTTAGTGCTTCTGATTTCATGCAATAATTTTTCTAGGATAAGGTACTCATATTTATTAATACCCTTCTCCATTAGGTTGCTCTTATTGTTATAGAAAATGTCATGTCAAGATCAATATTGGAAGGGTTAAAAACCTTAGATGTTTGCAACTCATCACTACTTTGCTATAGTGGTCATGGAACTTTTGGTTCATATATTATCTTTTGCTTCCCTTTATCCTTCCTCTTATTAGTCACTATTGTAGTTCCTTTACTTATACACCTATTCTTCATCACAGTTGCTCTTTCATCTATACATGCAGATAACTCTTCTAAATTATCAAGTATCTTAGCATTCATGTAAAGTCCTTTGATAATATTCAAGTTTTAAATAGCTTAATCATGTAGTCGATCTTATCATTTCCCTAGTCATTTTCCCATATGCAATGTAGCTTGGGAACTACTCTTGTGTAAGCTTTAATAGGTTCTTTTGATAGCATGTCTACTTAGAACCTCCTCATTGTCTGACTAACCTTTATTATTTTTTAAACTTTGCCTTAAATCCCTTATTAACTACTCCAATAATAATTTTATCCTCCAATCACTCCTAATTTAAATCTTGCATGCTTGCATTGATTACCTTAGAAACTATATTTGGTGTCTTATTTAGTTCACTTGGTGCTTTGATATCAACTTTTGTTGACCTTTTCCTCTTGGAACTAATATTCATTTGGTCTCTTTTTCTATGTGACTTGGTGCTAGATGCTAACTTATTTGTTTTTTTTCTTTGGCATACTAATAGTTATTAGGACAATTTCACACACAATATTTTAGAATGGAAAAATCTTACAAATACTTAGGTGAGAAATATTTTCTCCAAATACGTAGGTGACAAATAATTATCCAAATTCTTAGGTGATAAAATAATTATCCAAATTCTTAGGTTAATGACAACTACTTTCTACTTTATTATGTATCACCACACTTTATTGAATGTAAACATATTTAACTAAGTACGAAGAGTTACAAAACCAAGCTTTGGTACCAAAGTGTAATTTCCTTTATCTAACGTTAAAACCCTACCATTTTTTTCCTTTTTTCCTCTCTCTTAAGTCTAATTTATGGACGATGATCTCATTTTACCATACCTTATGATTATGTTAGTGTTTAATGCCAAGAAACCCATTTAGCAAGGCCATGAACATAATACCACTCTCTTTTATAAAAGGTACATATCTAAGTAGAGTGATCACCTAGACATTAGTGTAAGTAATTTTAGAAACATGTCTGATCGCTTATGATGCCAATGGCATTATATTGCTTTGGTTCCAACAATGTTGTCATAAGGTGTTAACAATTTTTTGACACCAAAGTACTTTGGATTTCATTTCACTTGGGCTACAATGAGCTCTCAATATATTTAGATACCAACCTCTAATACTCATGATGCTTTACTTAGTTGGATACCAAATTGTCTTTCATAGATCCTTCTCTTGAATTGGTGCTTATGTTAGGATTTTATCATCCTCTAGAATTGTCTAACATCAATAGTCTATGGCACCAATGGAAATACTTCTAGTATCAATGACAATTTTGAATAACCATGACACTCAATTCTCACTCTAATGTTGGTCTTTTAATTTTTTTCTAGCATTGGTGAAAATTATATTAACCAACTTTTCCAAGTATAACACCTTCTTCAAGATCTTGGTGTTAACATCTATGTATTGGTGACACAACCAATAGACCATGATGTTATTATCTCATTTTTTGTGCTAGCATAGAGCATCTCTTGATATTGGATCTAAGAGATGATATTATCTTTAACAAGATGACACTCTTAGGATTAGATCCAACCTCCATAGTATTGGCATCAACCTACAACTTAGTGGGTTTAGCATCACTCACTAGGGAATATACCTTATTTACTATATTTTCTATGGTGTCTACCATAATACATGACACCTATGTACTTAGCATTGATTATGGAGGGTTAATATGTAATCTTTCTCAAAATTGATTTTCTCATCGTAAAGGGTTTAATGGAAGGAGTGAATTAACTGACTCCTCCTAGAGTTCAAATAATTAGGTAGGGTTCAACATCACACTAATATCCACCTAACTAATGGATCAAGGATATAAATACCCTCTCTAGATAATTTAAGTCAAATTATTGGAATAAGTTCCTATTAAACTTTAAAAATTTCTAGTGGAAATCTAAAAGGTTTGTCATCACTCTATATAATGGCATCCCATAGCAATTTATCCTTGTGGATGGGAATCAAATAAAATAATTATTTATCAATGCATTGTGCTTGGCACCTCTTGCCAACTGATAATTCTTGGTAGCTACCAATTCCAAAACCCCTTCTAATAAGGTACCTTATCCAAAAACTACACAATACTCAATTATATAAAAACATAACATAGAGCTTATTTTTCATTTATTATTGCATAAATAATCAAGTGCATAGAGATTTATTTTAGTTTATTACACCTATTTCCTTCTAATGCATAGCTACATATAAACCCTATAGATAGGGTGGTTAAGCTTTGTCTAATAAGAAAAATAATATAGGTTTTTTTATTACCATCAGGTCTAACTATAACACTATTACCAAAAAGACATGATACTTCCACATGGACACAAATAGACCACAACACTACCATCTATGTTTTGTTAAGCATAGAGACTTGTAAGTTGACCACTCATAATGGATTTTGCACCCATGAACCATAGTCTCCCTAAGAACACAAGCAACCACATATAGACATTAGTGTAGTAACATCAACATGAAAGAAAGTACATGATTTTCCACAATGCACTTGTAACACAAGCACATACTATACATCCCAAATCCAAGCTTGTTATCTTCATAATTAATTTTTACCACATCTATATATGGAAAACCATTGCTTCCTCTATCCATTTCTAAGATTTTGAGGATTGCATTCCTCTTTGGAGAGGTCTCACCTCTTCCATCCATAATCAAACCTAAGGACCATGTCCTTCTTTAGAGAAGTCATGTTATTTATGTTCATAATTACATATGATGGAATTTCAAACAACTTAAGAGTACACACAACCTAGCTACATTGATATTTGAAATCCTAACAACCTCATAAGTAATTTGATCATTAGAGAAGCTCCACTTACTCTATATTCACATATATAATTGTCTTATACATCCTCAAAGATATTGTATATGCTTTGAAATCTATTTATAGGATGCACTCTCTACCTACTCCTCTCTTGGCAATGAAAAATATGAAGTTATCATTCTTTGCTCCATGTTGGCATCTCAATAGCCCATGCAACCATTTAGCTTGATCCCTTGTTTGAAATTGAAATTATATTTTCTCTATATCTTATGCAACATCAAGGTATCTATAAGCTTAACAATTATGTGCCCTAAAGATTCACATAGCTTCAATGGATTTACTAGCTCAATATCAACATGTAAACCTATAGGCTAGAAAGCATTAGGACTAGAAGGTAAACCACGTATTCAATAGTCTACCAATTCCAAAGCAAATTCACCAAAATAAAAACAAATATAGCAAACCAACATTACACTAAAATATAAAATGCAAGTTACTGAGTACAATGCATGACTTCTAGCATACTCATTTCAAAACAAAAATAGTACTAGACTCAACAACATTACTCATCATCTAAATATGGCCAAGGAAAGGAACTTAGATTCTTACCCATTAATTTTTTTATTTCTTTTCTTTTTAGTATTAGAGATTAATCTACTCGTAAGAACTTATCTCAGTGTTCCATGGTAAAAGGTTGCAGGGTTGATTTTACCAAATATGATTCCTCCTTGATATCTTCCACACCTTAGACTTGATCTCTTCCTCCCAATGTGTTTTTCCTCTTCCTTCTCTCTCATTCTTCTTTTCTATTGTTTGTGTTTTCTCCTATTTGGTGTGTTGTTTCCTCTTCCTCTAATTTGTTTCATTTATTTTTCATATCTTCCTCTTTTGTTCTTTCTAGTTTTCACTTTTCTTCCTTGTCCCCATTTTAAGTTCTCATGCCACCCATACAATGCTTGCATGTCATTTTTCTAATGCCTATATGTAGGGTCTATCTCTATTCTTGACGATAAAATTTGAGGGACAACTACTAATTTTGACAAATGACATAAGTGGGTAGAAATGATGATTCATCTATATAAATCTCAATGTGTTGCTTTTAACGTCTTAATGCCTCTTTCAAATACCTTTAGAATAATTTAGTGATCTTATTTCTTAGGTGGTCCTTTAGGTATCCATTCAATTTATTTAATGTTGTCCTCTCTTTGCCACCACAAAGCACACTACAACAAAGGATAGTTTTACATCATAATTTGGTTCTAGTTGACAAGTCATGACAAGCACATTTTGACACCCTAACCTTAACCCACAACATAAGGCAATTTCACTTTATAATTGGTTCTAACTAACAAGACATGATAAGGCAATAAAATATAAGATGATGGTAATATACAATCCATATATATTTTTTGGATTGATCTATCTTGCATCAACTATGGCCTTTAACATTTACAAAACACATAAATACTTATTCTTCCACATAATTAGTATATTCCATAAATTCATCAAAAAAAAAACTCTGATTTCAATACTATTCCACAATTTCCAAAAACAAATAAAAAATAAAAATTAGAAAGCAAATTTTTGTAACACATATAATTGTAGCACATAAGTTCAATAATATCTTTTTATTTATTATTTTTTTCAAGAAAATGAAACCTTATAGCACATATAATTGTAGCACTTACCACCTATTACTAAAAGTATTTATTAATTTATTGTTTTAAATTTATTATATAAATACCAGTACAAATCCATTATAATTAAATGTTTTTAATTTCATAATTTTATAAAATTTAAAACTTTAATTATAATAATAACATATATTTTTAACCTTCCCACACATGTCCGGTGTAGTTTTGAACCTGGTGAGGAATAAGTGCTTTCGTTTAAAGAGGTCACAGGTTCAAATAATTAGAAAACATAAGTCTCATCATTTTTTTTTAATGGTATCCTACTCTAGGTTGCATTAAGGGTCGGTCAAGTGGCCCTATGTATGAACTCAAGTTATGCAGTTCTCGTTTAGACGAATACCCTAAGCTTACCAAACAAACTAGCTCTATAAATAATAGAATAATTATTAAAATAAATTTAATTATAAAATAAAAATTAATTTTATAATTTTATAAATCTAAAAATCAAAAAATTTACTAATGTGAACAAACTTTATGGTCTAAGTCCTATCATTTTGAGGGTCCAAAGGTTTCTTTTTAACTTATTTCAAAACGTCTGAAGGTCACAATTCTATTTGAAAAACTCTCGATAAATTTAATTAAATAATTATTAAAATTAAATTAAATGTTAAATTCTTTGATTTTTAATTTAGAAAACTAAGATTTTAATTTTATCAAATACATTTAATCAAATTATAAAATAAAATAAATTTAATTATATAAATCTTATCATTTAATTTAAAAATAATATTAATTATAAACTTTTCTTTTTCATATATTGATTATGTCTACATTATTTTTAGTAATTATCCAAGTACAAGGTTCAAACCACAGGGGTTACTCCCAACAAGCTTATACCACCTCGTTGTTGATGACCTGGCGTGAGGGGGACTACTGATCGCTCGAGGTTCGTATCGTTGTCCCGACGTGAGGGGGACTACTAATCGCTCAAGGTTCGTACCGCTATTGAATCAAACTACTACCTTTGCAACATGTATGCCCCTAAAGTTTGGACCTAAGTTTCTTCTTGGTAAGTGCTTGGCCAGAAAAACAATTACCAATCCCTAAGGTTGTTGTTGGTCTGACGCGCACTCGAGAATCCAAATCAAACTACTACCTTTGCAACATATATACCCCCAAAGTTTGGACCTAGATCTCTTCTTGGTAAGTGTTTGGCCACACAAACAATTATCAATCCACCTGGTCCTTGGGGGCTTTTTTTATATGTTAATTATATATATAAAAACATTAAAAAAATAAAAAATAAACTTTTTTATTATTATTGAGGTTAGTGTGAAAAAGCCCTATGAGGGGGGCTCGAGGTTGGGCATTCCCACCCAACCATGATCACTAGGTGAGGGCTGAGCTTATCAAGCACACAACATACACACCTACCCCTGACACACTCACCCACACCCGAGTTTGAACCTTGGACCTCTTGAAGAAGAGCCAAAGCTCAAACCATTGCATTGTTCCCTGAAACAAAAATAAACTTTTTTTTAATATATATGGAATTGGTAACACCTTTGCCCAATATAGGGCAGGACTTTGTATTGAACTCGGGCTCAAACCATTGCATTGTTCCCGGGAACAAAAATAAACTTTTTTTTAGTATATTTGGAATTGGTAACACCTTTGCCCAATATGGGGCAAGACTTTGTATTGAACTCGAACACCTATGCTACCACTATAAACCCTAGTTTGGTGGGTAATACGAAGTCAACTGCACCTCAACCCTTTTACCAAAGCAACCAACAACAAACACTCAACCGCAACCAACCAACCTATCCCCTTTTGGGTATGTAGTGGTTTGAACCTAAGTCTCCCAAAAGAGAGCTCACAACCCTAACCACTACCATGTCCTTGTGGACTTAAAATGTTAGGGTAAAGCTTGGGTTTTTATGAGGATTTTGGGCACCCTTGTACCACGAGTTAAACTTAGGTTTTTTTTGGATGAAAACCTAAAGACTTACCACAACAATATCCCTTCCAAAACAAAGGTAAACTAATTTTTAATGAATCTATAAATCATATGAAACAACTTTCATAATAATTATGACTTGCACATGGACATGACAACTTTCATAATAATTATGACTTGCACATGGTCATTTCAACTTTCATAATAATTATGACGTGCGTCATACCTCCAAGGGTTAGGTGGATTGATAAGTGCTAGTTTGGTTGGGCACTTACCAAGAAGAAACTTGGGTTCAAACCTGGGGGGAAACCTATTGTAAAGGTAGTAGTCTAATCCAAATCCTTTGAGTGCGACAATGGTACAAATATTGAGCACTCAGTGGTCCATTTCATACCAAACTATAAAACAATTAGATAAAATAGATTTGGTGGATGCAGTCCATGTGATTTGAACCCTACACTTACCAACTACTAAAGACATTGTGATTGTAACAAACTCTCCTATCAAACCAAAAAAAAATTATGACTTACTTGATGATAACCTTTATAATAATTATCACTTACACATAATCTTTTTATAATATTACAATTTTAAGACAGTCTTGTAAAAAAAAATTCAAATTCAAACCACATTTTGAAATTGCTTAGAGATAGAGATAAGAAGATAAGCCCTCCACAAAGATATGCACGTAAGCCTGTCACATAAATACACTTATCGTGGACGTGTCTTCGTAAAGTCGCACTCACTAACTCTCCATTAACGTGTCTTCATAAAGTCGCACTCACCAACTCTCCATTAAAAAAAAAAAAACAACGGAACTGCCTATAAGGGGACAATTCGGGTCCCTCGCTGCCTGCTTGCTTGCGGTAGAATGATAAACGTTTAGTGTTGGAAGTGCTTTCTTGGACCTACCCGCACAGAAATGCCTGTCCATGCGTTGTGGGCCAGGGGCTACATGGAATCACATAAATGAACTATACACCTCTGTATAGTTAAGGATGTGTACAAGAACATTGAAGAGGATGTTTAAGCTTCGAATTAAGCGAAAGGTAGAGTACTATATCTATAGGATATTTTATTCTATGTTGTTCATTTTACTTACAAAAATGCATGTTTATAAGTTATGGACCAAAGGGTACATGCGTATCGCATAAATGAATCTTGAAGGGTGTTATCACTATACACCTCTTTAATTTTATGTATATTAATGGATGTATATATGAATTTTGAATAGAATGGTTAAATTTTAATCTAATGAAATATATGGTTAAGTTTTAATCTAAAGAAATGTAGAGTTGTGCATTATGTTTTTTAATTAAATTTTGATTAGATAAAAATATATAAAATAAATAACTTTTTTAAAGAGGGTTTATGGTTCAGGGGATGTTAAAAACTATTGATATATTTTGAGTGGTTTTAATACTGACTTTAAGACTTTAAAGAGAAGGTTCAAAATTCATTGGTTGCACAACATGCTTCAATAACTAAAGTATGGTTGAATAACCAAGTAAACAACATCCTCTATCAAAATAATCTCATATAGCCTATGGTCTTATGAATGTTAAATTTTATGAGTATGGTTGAATAACCATCTATTACGTAAACAATATCCTCTATCAAAATCATCTCATATAACCTATGGTATTATGAATGTTAAAATCTATTTTGCCTTTTACATGGTACAATCACAAAGACAATCACAAAGACTACCAGGTCTTGGATGCGTGGAATGTTGTGAATAGATCAAGGGTTTAAGTCTCCCTTACACTCCACAATGTTCATCATGATCTTAAGTCCTTATATAAGTCTCGTATGTACATAACATTTTATAATAAAATGCAATGTCACATGGTTTTATTATGCTTATTTTACAAGCTAGTGCCATCATTATTATTATTATTATTATTATTATTATTATTATTATTATTATTATTATTATTATTATTATTATTATTACATGGAAATAAATTTATTTAATGTAATATTTTAAGCTTAAAATTTATTTTATTTTATTTAAAACAAAAAATCAAGAATTTAAAAAATATAATCATATATACTCTTAAATTGAAATTATTATTATTATTATAATATACTTGTTTATTATAACATGGAAATAAATCTATATAATGTAATATTTTAAGTTTAAAATTTATTTTATTTTATTTAAAACAAAAAATCAAAAATTTAAAAAATACAATCAATAAATGACATAGAGCTTAGCTATTAAAAATTCCTAAATTTTCAAGAACATTCAGATTCAAATATTGTCAAATGATACATGCATAATTATCAAGCTATTGTTACACTACTATGTGGTGGTGATAATGTAATATGAGTAGAGCCCATTTCAATCTCATTTAATCAATTAAAAAAATAATATTATGTTTAATGTCCACCAACCAGTATCTTATAAACATCATCATATCTATAGGGAAGGAAATAGCATAGAAGATAATTTTGCTAATCACAATGTTATTGTTCATCTTGGAAAAAGTTAAATTTAAAATACAACTAGCCAAGGTAGATTCCATCTCTTAATGAAAATGATATCAAAGAATTAATCGTGGAAGTATAACAATTTGAGAAAGATAAATAAAATCTTGGATAGAAAGGAAAGTTGGGTATAGTCTTAATTTACCCAACAATAAATGTAATGTATTGTTATATTGATGGGAGTGACCCCCAATAGATGCTAAATGTAGCTTTAAAAACTAAACTAAACTAAACTTTGGTGTTTGTTAAGAATACTATCAAAAATCAAATGGCATTAGCTCAATCAGTTAGATTCCTCAACTTTGAAGGAGGAGACCAAGGTTCAAATCTTGTCAAATTAAACTTTTAGTGCTTAAAGAGGAAGCATGTCCTTCTCTCCAACATGTATGCACTCGTGACACAACAATAGGGGTCATGCATTGTGTGCATAAGGATGATTTGAATCCCACCAGCACGAGTCATTGAAAAAAAATCTTTGAGGCTAACATGGCAACCATTTAATATTTTAATGTATATATGCATCATCAACCAATTAGACGAAGCAAAATGATAAATTATGAGCACACATTGAAGGCCAAATGACAAAGAGTGAATGGTATCCATTAAAAAATGAGTGATCAACACATGACGAGTAGTGATTGGACATCATTTTTTCTAAGATTTGGATTTTTTTTAATTTTCTCTCCTTTTAGCTCATATACATATTAATATTCCCAAACTTCTGAAGGTCAAAATGTTTGCATATGGAAGTGTTTTGGGCCCTTTTTTAAAAAATGCATAGTTTTTCAAGCTCTATAGATTGACACTATCAATTTAAGG
Source organism: Wollemia nobilis (assembly GCA_028583015.1). NCBI lineage: Eukaryota > Viridiplantae > Streptophyta > Pinopsida > Araucariales > Araucariaceae > Wollemia > Wollemia nobilis. The sequence continues at coordinate 212,200 of JAQPPZ010005913.1, forward strand.
ATATGTTATTATTTTCTATGAGATTTTTCTATACAAAACAAACCCAAATGGTAATGTTTTTCATCTTGAGATCATGTATAATTCTTCTCTTTTCTCATAATGGTTGTTTGCTCTAACTCCAACAACCCTTTAGTGTAGTGATTGGTAATCGTTTAGGTTGTAATAGGAGTAAGTTTTAGATGATAAAAACAAGGTTCACCTTTTATCTATGGGCCATTTTCTAATAATTGGGATTACTTATTCAAATACCTTCCTGTTACTTCATGATTCAATTTACTTTTCTTGAGATAGGAGGATTGGTTGTGGTCACCATAGTGTATGTTGAAGATCTTCTCACGGGAAGCTCAACATCTTGATCCAACAGGTGGAGTCACTTCATGTTCAGGATATCATGTTCCTTTAGCAAAGAAAAGATAACAGGATCCAGTGGCCCATATGAGCATTCATTATGGATGGATATGTGTCATCTCTAATGTCTTCTCTCCTTGGACCCTCAATTTAGATTATGAAGGGTGTTGAAATATTTGTAATATGATCTTATTAAGCCAAAGCCAATAATGGCGAAGTACCTACGAATGCTCTTGACGTAATCCTATGGGCATCTTCATATAATATTATGTACAAGTGCTCTATAAGCCTTCAGACATTCTTCTATGTAAACCTACAAGCATCTACATGTAAGCCTATAGACATCTTGATGTAAGCCTAAGGTCACTCTCATGTATTCACCCTTAGTGGTGTTGGTTAATCCACCTCTATGGATAACCTTACATAAAGGGTAATTTATTAATATTTTATTATGAGGTTAATCTTTCATTGGGGTTTTTGTATCACTATAAATACCCCTCAATGAGCAATCATTTATATCATAATGTGATATATGAAAAATATTGTGGGGGTTCCCATGGGCACCCACTCTTTATTCCTTCTCTCATATCATGTTGTTTATCTCTTTCCTTATTTTCATCTATGCTCTTCTTCTTTTTTTCTGCATATGATTGTGGTAAATTGATGTTTATGTATGTTTATGGAAAATATTGTAAATTCCAACACCTTGTAGGGAAATAATATGCAAAATATGCTCAAATTAAATAAATAAATTAAAAACAATTTTTATTTTTCCATCTTATAATTAAATTAAATTATATATATATATATATATATATATATATATATATATATATATATATTATTTTGTAAATTGATGGTAAATATGATTATGATGTACCTTTTTCTCTATTCTACTTTCCAATTAAAACACTTATATTATTCTTTATCATCTATATTCTTACATATGACAATGGTTGCACACTACTTGGACTTTAAATACCCTTTAATATTTATTAGAACAATTCTCTTCTTCAATTATTCTAATAAAGTAACCATTCTATATCTATGGTAGGACATACTGTTGTTATGATGTCTACTATCATTACTACTACAATGGAATCTTAATAAATAAATAAATTGGAGTTCCAATGGTATTCAAGTCTACATTCTAAAAAAAAAACCATACATATTTCATTCATAGATAGCAGGGCTCACAAATCCATTGAAAATAAAATCAAGTTTATCATAGAAAGGATATAAATAAAAATGATAGAAAATGTTACAAAAAGTACTTATAATACATAGTGAAAATACATACATACATATATATATATATATATCAACTTGTCATTCACCTTGATTTATTGTGGTTAGGGACTTGATTTATCAAGTTTGGTCCCATGTTGACCTTGAATATCACATTTTTTTTATTATTTGTGTTTGATTTTTGCAAGTGCTATGTGAATGATGACTCCATTACAAACTTCAAAATAAAAAAAAAATCATGAAGCTTGCAATCAAGACTACATCAAATCTACAAGATACCTCAAATTTAATTATAATTTCACATTTACAAGAAGCATTTGGATCAACTTTTGAGAAAAATCTGCCAAATATTAGATAGTCTATTGTGATATATTTGAGTTGTTAATGGAAATATTTCCAAAATTTCGATAGACTACAAATATCATGACTTTCACCTTAATTAAAAGAATGAATTAGAATATTGTCATAAATAAATGCAACTTGAAGCAAATGATGAGGAGCCACGAGTTTCATATCATAATACAATGTGTCTAATCCCATGGATGAGCATTACCATTTTTCTATCAAGCTAATATTGAGTGGTGGGTTCAAATCTTGATAAACATAGAGGCCCAATGTGTGTGAGTTCTTTTTTTTTTTTGGTAAGTAAGAGAATATTATAATTAACACCGGGTTTTAACTGGTTGACCCAAAACCATTTTACAAAATAGGGTCCACTGACCAACTGGACAAAGGCCAAGCCCTAAAAGTTTAAATTGACAACAAAAATGGCCAAGACCTACTCTTCCATTAGAATACATCCAAACTAAACTATGGAAGCCTAATATTATGGCCATCAGAAAAGAAAGACGCAAAAAAGAACTAACAAAGACAAAAACTAATCATGCAAGCACCATGCCTAATGTGTGTGAGTTCTTAAGTTCAAATCTTGACAAGCATAAAATCTTAGTGTCTGACCCTCGATGAATTATCTTAGCCTCATTATAAACTAAAATTTTTGGAAGCTCATTAAACATGTACATCACTCATAACAAAAACATTCATATAAATTTAAAACATAGTTGTAAGTTAAATGAGATTAATGACTAACATAAATTTTATTTTCAATTAATTTAAGCACATATTATTACAACTCATAAATAGAGAAAGTTTGAAAGGAAATTCTCTAAAACATTATTTTTTTAATTGGTTCAATGTTGTTCCAACCATGTTCATAAATTTAGATGAAGATTGAAGTTAATATTTAAGTAGAACAATGATTTTTTAACCATAACATATTATTGAATATTATATATTTATAAAATATATCTTAACAATCCATTTTTTAAAAAACATATTACAAAGTTATAAATATTCATTAACCAAATGCGCATTAAATAAGGTATTACCCCTTTTAAATTAAAAAATATCTTCAAAAAGATTATTTGAGACACTAGTAATACCGAGTCATTCCCAAAATATTAAGAATAGGGGTTCATTTGGAACCCTTTCATGGTGAGATAGGATCAAGCTTAAAAAATAAAACAAATAAAAGAGAAGAAGCTTTCAAACACTAAGGTAGAATTGTCGATAAAATGAATAACCATTCAAATTAATAATAAATGAGGTATTTTACTAGTAATTTTATACTCTTCTAATTTATAAAATTATTTTCTCAAGCACAATGACTTTGAATAGGCCATGTATGCTCAAGCGATAAAAACCTATCACAAACAACAATATGCACACATGAAGTTTTTATAAAATATACATTTAACAAAGATAAGGGATTTTAATAGAAAATAATAGATTTTCAACTTCATTTAAATAGATTCTTTTTTAACTGGTTATATGGAATACATGAAGTTTTCATATAATATACATATAACAAAGAGAAGGGATTTCAAAGCAAAGTTATTTAGATTTTTAATTTAAAGAGAAGGAACACCCTAACAGTATGTCATTGGCATTTCATATTTGACTAACTATTTTAATATGGATTATCTTAATTATATTATCAAAAAATAAAATATTTAACACATGATATTTTTCTAGTAAATATAGAGCACTAAGCAAGATCATAGCAAATAAAACATACTTGATTCCATGACTCAATTTAAGTTACCATTAGTCATTAATTAATCTAGTAATTATCTAAAAGATAGACTTCAAATCAAAAGAAGGGTAATTTGAGGTATTGGTCATGTCATTTGACCCACGTACTATGTCTGTGACATTCACAAGGATCGTGCTTGGCATCTTATGATTATTTATAAATTCCTTCGTGGTCATGTGCATGGATGATATACCCATATTTAGCAAGAATGAAAAACATAAAATATATTTGAAACACCCTACATTAGGACAAGTGTCATGTGTAGAGACATGGATAAACATTCCTTTGGAACTAAAAATATCTAGCATCTTAAATTTATTATTGATAAAAATGATGTACATGTGGACCTGAAAAATATCCAAGTCATTCAAGATTAACATACTCCAAATACCCTCACAAAGCCTCATAGTTTTTTAGGCCTTTTTGGATTCTATGATAGGCATATGTTGGATTCTCAAGAGTTGCTTGGCCACTGAACTAGATGACCAAGGTGCAAAAGTAAAATTCATGTAAGTAGAAGTGTAGCAAAAAAACATTCAAGGACATGAAGTAGTATCTCTATTTAACTTCATGTGTTCCCTTAGTAGGCTTATAATAACATTTTGATATTAATAATGATGTCTTACAATATTCATTTAGCACAATCCTCACTCAACATGCACATTCCATTGCTAACCACAATGAATATTTAATGGTGTTATTCAAAGATGCACTACATATGATATAGAGATCTATGCCTTGTTCAAGCATTACTTTAGTGGAATCACTAAAGGAAACAATAATTCATATAAATCATAAGCCTTTACAATTCCTATATATAAAGTGAGATATGAAATCATTGCTATTACAAGTGGTCCACCTATTTGTATCAGTCCATATAAACATCAAGTATAGGAAATGAAATGTCAATCTAGTTATAGATTGTTTAAGTTAGTTGATTATCACAATATCAACCATGGTTCTTAATTTTTGTGGGCATGATACATCCATCCAATCTTATTTTTATATGGAACCCTATTTTATAAACACATATCAGACATTACTTATGGGTCAATAAATTTCTAACCACCATCTCAAAGATAAATTGTTGTGAAACTTAAGATATCTTTATATTTCAATAAAAAATAATTAAAAGAAGATCTAAGGAGCATATTATAGTTAAGGGATACTTCAATGTATTAAATACCTTGATAGTCCTATAAAAGTAGTTTTATTGGTTGACTATGGTGGTGTCCTTGTATACATCATATACAATATGCACACTCGTTAAGAATATTGATACATAACTCATAGATATGGTTTGATAATTTTAAATATTTTATACGAATGATGTACAACACCACTTTCAAGAAAAAATAAATGATTTTCATGTTATTCAAAAGAAGAGGCAAATAAGAGGTATTGTGTGTAAAAGTATATAGCTTATTGTGACAACCCTTAAGTTCCTATAAATTGAAATCTTAAATTATTTAAGATCTCTTCCTAAAACCTTTATTTACATATTGTTATTATTTTTCTCATAAATTCCATGCCTTACTCTACTATACAAATCCCCAAGAAAGGGCCATCCATATCCACAAGCTACATGAAAAGTGACCTTAAAGATTTTAGCTTAGGGAATAGACATTTGATCCTAAAATTGTTGTTGGATATGATAAAGAAGCAATGGGCCTTGAATGTAGGGATCCTTATTGGATCTCCCTCCATTTTAAAGCAAGTTATGTGTGGCTTTTGGGGAGAGAGCTTAAAGTTCCTTATTTATGGATATATGACCTCAGTCTTTGAGGAATCAAGGAAGCATTAAAATCACCTAATTTATGGGATGGAAGGAACCATGGGTGTTGAGAAGAAATGAACGTGCTTGTTGGGAGGTCCAATCCTAAGTTAATCTCTTTGTGTGACCATAAAGATCTAACCATGAGCAGGAGGTTGAAGTTGGGATGACATTGCAAGGAAGTTTCAAGTTGTTGCATGGCCCCCTCGGGTGAGCTTGCGAAAAACACTCCATTTTTTGTCATTATTACCAGCAAAATCATTGTCTCGAGCTAGATTCTTTTAGAAAAATTGCTAGGTGGAATTATATCTTCTAAATTTTGTTTTTATACAAACTTTGGAGGAAAGGTGTCTCTTGTCGGAAGATACAGTAATATGACCTTATTGGTCAATTTTCATAGATGATAATATAAGCCTATGAATAAGATAGTTGTATTCATTCCTTGTGGAATTGGTTAATCGACCTGAATAGTCATGTTTCATCCCTTGTGTAATTAGTAAAACCACTCATATGGTCAACCTTAACTAATTTTTAATTAAAATTTTAGTAACTTAACCTTAAAACCTTGAATCTTATATCAACCTTGATTAACTTTGGTTGAAGGATGGATAAAACTTTACTCTATTTACTCATAGTAAGAGTGGTGAATGGGACATTTACTTGTTAAAACATAATATGAATCTCTTATAATTCCATGTCTTTATAACATCTCTATTAAAAATAAACTTTTTTATTCTTTTATATACAAGCTATACACATCATATAAGCTTTCCAAAATAAAAGCAATTGCAATTCAGGAGACTCATGTTCAAACCTCAATAAAAGGGGACCAGGACCCTTTTCAAAAACCCATGCTTTACCCTAAAACTTAGGTCTTGTGAGGGATACCATAGCAGTATGTCTTTGGGTTTTCATCCAGAAGAATTAAGTTCAAACCTCGATATAAGGGGACCAAACCCTTTCAATAACCATGCTTTACCTTAAAACTTTTTATACTGTGAGGGATACTGTAGTGGTACGTCTTTGGGTTTTCTTTCATGAGACCCAAGTTCAAACCTGGTAAAGGGGGCCAAGGTCTCCTTTCAAAAACTCATGCTTTATCCCAAATTTTTGTCTCACAAGACATATTGTAGTGAATGTCCTTGGGTTTTCAGTTAGGAGACCCAAGTTCAAACTTTTTACACGTTTAGGAGACCCAAGTTCAAACCCTAATACAAGAGGACCAAGGCCTCTTTAAAAAACTCACACTTTACCCTAAAATTTTTACCCGAGAGGGATATACTGGTTGGTAGTGGCCAAGTGTTTTTCGGTGGGCTACCCCTTCAAAAACCCACACTTTACCCTAATATTTTTACCCAAGAGGGATAGTCCAGATAAGTTGATAACAACTAAGTGCTTGCCAATGGACTAACTCGATTCGATTCCTTGGATGGTCAAAGATCCTATTAACTTTGTCTTTACCCATAAGACTAGGGGACTAGGATTTATAAAGGTTTCCTAATAACTTTATCTTTTTTTGCTTGCTTAATAGGAGAGTTGGTTCCAACCACACTATTTTTAGTAGTTGGAAAGTGTAGGGTTCAAACCACAAGGGCTGCATCCACCAAACCTATTCCACCTCGTTGTTTTATAGCCTAGCGTGAAATGGATCATCGGGTGCAAGCGCAGGGTTCAAACCACAAGGACGACATCCACCAAACTTATTCCACCTCATTGTTTTATAGCCTAGCGTGGAATGGACCATCAGGTACTTAAAATTCCTACCATCATTGTCAATCTAGCACGCACTCACAGGATTTGGATTAGACTACTACCTTTACAACAAGCTTTCCCCGATAAATGCCCAACCAAACTAACACTTACTAATACACCTAACCCTACAAATCTAATAACTTTACCTTTATCCAATAAATTAAAATCCTTTAAAAATCTATAAACATTTCAAAGTGTATGCCTCAAAACGGCCCTACACTCGAGTTAAATCGTCCTTGTCAAAACGGCCCTACACTCGAGTTAAATCGTCCTTGTCAAAACGGCCCTACACTCGAGTTAAATCGTCCTTGTCAAAACCACAAACATGTATCTCTAAATAATTTTCCCATTTCCATTCACATACGTGCAACCACGTTCACATCCGCCTATAAAAGTTAAAGTCTATGCACGTGCGCACCGAAAAATCCGGACCCCTCTTCAGATTTCATATTAACTTTTTGATTAACCATTATATTTTGGATCGTGAGGTAAGGAGAGCAAGGAAAACCCTTGGGTTCTTTTTCAAACTACAAGTTCAATCTACGAGGCAAAAAAAATATTATCATAGATAAAAAGGTAAAACTTTTAGTTAGGCCTTACTATAAATAGTTTTACAGAGTTTGTTTATAACAATGTAGTGGTTAGGGTTTTAGTTCTCTTTCGAAAGATCTAAGTTCAAATCATGATGTACTAAAAAGGATAGGCCAATTGTAGTGGTTGAGTGTTTATTTAAGGTTGAGGGTTTGTTGACTTCGTCTTACATGGTAAACTAGGGATTATAATGATGGCGTCCGAGTTTGATGCAGAGTCTTTGCCAGTATCAAACAAAGGCCCTGGTTCTATTTTTATATATAACTATTTTTTTTCAAATGAGTTTATACAAGTTTTTATGAAAGGTCCTCGTCCCCTCATACTGAGTGAGGTTTGAACCTTGGATCTCTCAAAGAGAGGTCAAAGCCCTTGCCACTGCAACAAGCTTGAACAATTATATTAACAAAGATTATTAATATATAGATATAATTTAGACATTAAGCTTTAAATTAATTATAATTTATAATTTTTTTATTTTTTTATTTGGTTAGTGTGAAAACCCCTTACCAAGGCACAAGGTTGAGCAGTCTCCTCCCAACCATGAACCTTCGTAAAGTCGAGAGCTATCTCCTCCCAACCATGACCCCTCATAAAGTTGAGAGCTATGCTTATCAATAGAGAATTTAACACACAACCACCTCACACCCACCCTCTCACACACTCGTCCACACCGCGGTTTGAACCTTGGACCTCCTAAAGAAGAGCCAAAGCCCGAACCGTTGCATTGTCCCCCATGGGACAATTTATAAATATTTTGATTTTAATGATAAATTAGTTTTTACTAAATTGTGTGGCTTTTATTGAGGATCAGTTATGTCAAAATAATAAAACATTACATCTTAGATAATATATAGTTTACATTTTTATTAAATTATTATTTATCTCTGTCAAATTATTAATTTTTGTGTATTAAATTATTGATATCAATTTCAATAAGAGATATATTTTTTCTTGTCCAATTACCTTTTAATATGTGAATGCCACCAAGATGAAGATCAATTCTATAATTAGTTAAATTATCTATCACTCCATTTCCTTCCTTGAAGATATGTTAACATTTACAAGATATTACCTTGATCAATAATTTATAGACATTGAGAATAAGGCTATTGTTGAGCCAATCTTGGCATCATATTTTTCAAAACATTAATAATAATATGTGAATCTCACTCAATTAAAACGTGTCTCCATTAATTTTCTATGGCCATCTTGTCCATGTAAGAAAATTTGTTTTCGGCTACATAGGAGAGTTGGTCACAACCACACTATTTTTAGTAACTAACAAGTGTAGGGTTCAAACCATAGGGGTTGCTTCCACCAAACTTATTCCATTTCGTTATTGTTGACCTAGCGTGAAGGGGACCATCGGTCACTCGGGATTCGTACTATCATCGTCGGTCTAGCGCGCACTCAGAGGATTTAGATCAGACTACTACCTTTGCAAACAGGCTGCCCCCAAGGTTTAAACCTGGTTGTCCATGTAAGAAATTGCATAACATGTACATAGTTGGTTTTTGAAGTTCCATATGATTTTGAGTAGGTGATGAAAAGTTTGCCTTGATTATTCCCAAAAAAAAAAAATCTACTTTTGCTAGCTTTTCTAGGGTTTTCTTTGGACACACCATCAAAATAATGTTGATGAACCCAACATTTAGATAGTTCTATTATACCATGAGTCTTTGTTGATCCTTCAAATTCGCTCCATCATTGCAAATTGTCCTTGCTTGTATCTTTAAATCCTATAAACACCACACCTATATACATTATGCAAGAGAAACAATAATATGAATCCAAATTTGAATATGATTTTGATATTTATTTTTAAAAGTTTTATTATTCCTTTCAAGCCAAAAATTCCAACAAATTATAATAGGACAAACCCTCCACAAAATACCCAATGCTTAACGTTTGAAATAATATATCCAACATTTCAACTTCTAATGACAATGAAGCAACAAGATATATTTTTATTATTAAAAAAGTATTCAAAATGGTGGAAGCAAAGCAATAATAAAGAAGTAGATAATCTAAAGTTTTGTATTTCTTCTTACATGAGCCACACCTAAAAGTTCCATGACATTCTCTTCTTTGCAAATTATCACTCATGATAATTTTGTTTTGGACTGTCTAAGGGCCTCAAGTCAATAGACACACTTCAAAGGAAAATTTGTGGGTGTAGGAAATTCTAATTTCCCTAAATCCTTTTATGCCAACTTGACATGGTATCCACAACCTTTTGATACATTAAAAACTAGCTTATTCATTCATGGAAAATGGCCAAATAGAACTCTTGAAGCATATTTTAGAGTTCATTTGATGCTTGTTTAAGGTCCTCTACCTTGATCAAATTGCTAATAAAAATTCAATATTTACAATTTTTACTCACTCATGGACACATGATGTTAATTTTGAACCTCTACAAGCCAAACAAACTTAGGCTAATGGTTTCTATTTTATGAAAAATAAGACGTTAAGGCTTCACTCAGACATTAGACCAAAACTTTGTAGAATTTCCCCATTGACTGACCATATTATATGCTTTTGGATTAGCTACAAACCCTTTGATATGGAGTTCTATATTGCCAAAACCCTAGGGAATGTTTATTTCTTAAACTATTTTATTGCATGCATATGACCTATATAGTTTTGAAGTTACACGTTTTCCTAATTATTTTTTTGTTCTTTGAATATTATCTAAGCAAGTTTTGCCCCTTATGTTAGGACTTATAAATTTATAATTTTACAAGCCTATATATTATGATATATAGGGATAGGTAGATTGGGATATGATAACATATTATATAAGGGTGTTATGGATAGTTGGCATGAGCTACATATATCTCAAGGTTTATTGTATTGAAATAATATATTATATTACTGAGTTGAATAAGGGTTTAGTAGTCAATTAGAGTTAGGCTTATACCCTCACCAGGTAGCATTATATGATTGGTTTATAAATAAGGGATATCATTGTTATCATCATTCATACTTGTAATATTTTATCACCTCTAGTGCTTGTAAGAGAGTTCATCCTGTTTAAGTGGCTATGAACTTGGGTAATATTTTGTCGCTTATTGGGTCTCGTGATGAATTATCCAGGCTTGTGACATGTAACCCTCTTCATATTTATGCAAGAGAAGCAATAATATGAATCCAAATTTGAATATGATTTTGAGATTTATTTTTAAAAGTTTTATTATTCCTTTCAAGCCAAAATTTTTAACAATTTATAATAGAACAAACCCTCCACAAAATACCCAATGCTTAACGTTTGAAATAATATATCCAAAATTTAAACTTCTGATGACAATGAAGCAACAAGATATATTTTTATTATTAAAATAGCATTCAAAATGGTGGAAGCCAAGCAATAATAAAGAAGTAGATAATCTAAAGTTTTGTGTTTCTTCTTACATGAGCCACACCTAAAAGGTCCATGACATTCTCATCTTTGTAAATTATCACTCATGGGAATTTTTTTTTGGACTATCTAAGGACCTCATGTCAATAGACACTCTTCAAAGGAAAATTTGTGGATGTAGAAAGTTCTAATTGCCCTAAATCCTTTTATGCCAACTTGACATGGTATCCACAACCTTTTGATACATTAAAAACTAACTTATTCATTCATGGAAAATGAGAAAATAGAACTCTCAAAATATATTTTAGAGTTCATTTGTTGCTTGTTTAAGGTCCTCTCCCTTGATCAAATTGCTAATAAAAATTCAATATTTACAATTTTTTCTCACTCATGGACACACAATGCTAATTTTGAACCTCTACAAGCCAAACTTAGGCTAATGGTTTCTTTTTTATGAAAATAAGACGTTAAGGCTTCAATCAGGCATTAGACCAAAACTTTATAGAAATTCCCCATTGAATGACCATATAATATGTTTTTGGATTAGCTAAAAACCCTTTGATATGGAGTTCTATTGATGCACCTTGTCGGAGCCATAACTTGTGAACCGTACGCCCGTTTGCCTTGAAATTTAACAGGTGGTTCCGCGTGCGTGTTCTGCATCAGGATGATCTTTGATCCTCCTGACCCTCCAAAAATCATGTTTTCGGGACCTAACTCCGACATCTAGTGCCCCAAAATTAGCTTTTAGAATAGGTTCCCGGGTTTTTGGGTTTTTTTGGTTGTTAGAAGTTTATTATCTTTTGTTATACCTTAAGTTGAGACCTAATATTTTAAATTAAGGTTCATTATTGTAAGAGGGATGTGTGCACCAAATTTGGGCGCAATCCGACTCATTTCTATTTTTAGCAGTTTTTAGGAAAAAGATCTATTTTTAGCAGTTTTAGAAAAAAGACATTTTTAGGGTTTCTTTGGTTTTCGGTTGCTATATGATGGATTGTAATATTTTGTAGAAGGGGTGTGAATTCAGGAATGAGAAGAATATCAATTGGCAGTTTTCTTCCATTATTGCATTTGTGTTATGTGATTGGAGTCCATTTTGTTGGTCTCTTGTAGCTGAGTTTACACCATTTGGTATCAGAGCGGGTGTGATCTCGCTAGTGAAGGGAAGATGCCACCTAGAAGATATGCCCAGATGAATAGGTAGATCGAGGATCTAAATGCAAAAATAGCATGACTGACTGGTGTGATTGATCGCATGGGAGAGAGACGTCCCAGGGCACGTGCAGATCAAGGATCTGATGATGAAAATATACCTGAGGAACGTGGATCTGAGGTCCACGTAGAAGTAGAACCAGAGGGCCCAGAGGAAGAAGGGCACGATTTTGAAAATTGACTGATACGAGCTCTAGAGGGGCTTAAGGGGAATCGATATGGGATCAAGATCGAGGTTCCCGAGTATCTTTGGTGGGTTGAAACGAGAGGAGTTGATCGATTGGATCAATAGCCTAGAAAAATATTTTGAATGGAGTAACCTTGTTGAAGAGAAGAAGGTTAAGCTCGCATGCACAAAGTTGAAGGGACATGCATTGATTTGGTGGGATCATTTACAGACTACATGATAGAGGAATGGAAAGGAAAATATCGGGGATTGGACAAAGATGAAGAAGAAGTTACAAGAAAAATTTATACCTGTAGACTACTCCCAAACCCTATTTCATAGATTTCAGAATCTTCGACAGAAGGATCAAAGCATTGAGGACTATACTAATGAATTCTACAAGCTATCCATTCGAGTGGAGCACAATGAGACGGAGGACCAAAAGGCTGCCAGGTATGTAAATGGCCTAAGTTTTGTTGTTCAAGATGAGATGAGCATGCATCACACTCTTACAGTGGAGGATGCATATCAAATGGCCCTCAAGGTGGAGGAGAAATTGAAAAGGATTAATAGAAGAGGTAAGAAGGGATTCACACCCTCTTCAGGTCGGGGTCGAAGTGGATCTAATTTTCTCAAGGGAGAATCCTCAATACCTGCTAAACAAGAAGAAGATGGGCAGAATCTGAGAGGAAGAGGATACCAACGAGGTAGAGGTTACGATGGTGGACAAAATGGGAATGATCCGAGGAGGTCGTATACCTATTATGGATGTGGTGAGGAGGGGCATAGAGCATTTGAGTGTCCCCAATGTGATGTCCAAGAAAGGGGTCAAGGAGGACAAGGAAGGGTCAATCTGGTTGAGATGGAAGAGCAGGATGAGGATGAAGTTGTTGCTGACATGGGGGAAGCACTTATGATAAGGAGGACATTGATTGCTCCTAAGAAAGAGATGGTGCAGAGCAAAGCAAAGGGGCAGACCATAGATGGTGAAGATTCTTGGCTATGAATGAACATATTTTGAACAAGGTGTACATCAAGAGGGAAGGTATGTAACATTGTCATTGATGGTGGTATCTGTGAGAATATGGTGTCAAATGTCATGGTTGATAAAATGCACCTGAAATGTGAAAAACATCCTTATCCATATCGCATATCATGGGTTAAGAAGGGGAATGAGGTAACAGTAGATCAGAGGTGTTTAATTAAATTTTCAATTGGGAGCACTTACAAGGATGAAGTGTGGTGTGATGTGATCTCGATGGATGCATGTCACATTCTATTGGGAAGACCTTGGCGAGTACGACAGGGATACTAACCATAATGGGAGAAAGAATACTTACACATTCTGGAAGGATGGTGTAAAGGTAGTTCTTGTACCTCTGAAGGAGGATGGGCCGAGTGAGAGCTTGTTGATGATGAAGGAGTTTCTTGCAGAGATCAGGGATGCTAGCTTCTATTATGCCTTAACAGCTAGGAAGCTAGAAATAGAGGAAGTGGTTATGCCTACAACAATAGCTAAGTTGCTAAGTGAATATAAAGATATCACACCATAGGAGTTACCAGATGGGCTACCACCAAAAAGGGATATCCAACATCACATGGATTTGATTCCAGGATCAGCGCTCCCAAATCAGGTAGCTTATCGGTTGAACCCGACACAGAATGCAGAGTTGAGTAGGCAAGTGACAGAGTTGATAAAGAAGGGATTAGTTAGGGAGAGTATGAGTCCATGTGCGACTCCAGCATTGTTGACCCCGAAGAAATATGGTGATTGGTGAATGTGTGTAGACAGTAGAGCCATAAACAAAATCATAATAAAGTATCGGTATCCTATGCCGAGAGTGGATGACATGATGGATGGATTGGTTGGAGCTAAATACTTTAGTAAAATTGATCTACGGAGTGGCTACTACCAGATCAGAATTCGAGAAGGGGATGAATGGAAGACAACTTTTAAGACAAAATATGGATTGTACGAGTGGATGGTGATGCCATTTGGGTTGTCTAATGCACCCAGTACATTTATGCGGTTGATGAACAGAGTACTACGAGAATATAATGGTAAGTTTGTGGTTGTGTATTTTGATGATATTTTGATTTATAGTAAAAGTGAAGAAGACCATTTGTTACACCTGAAATTAGTGTTAGACGTGCTCAGGAAGGAGAAATTGTATGTCAACTTGAAGAAATGTAGATTTCTTCAAGATAGTTTAGTGTTTTTGGGATTTGTAATCTCGAGAGATGGCATGAGGATGGATGATGAGAAAGTGAAGGTGATTCTGGAATGGCCTCTTCCATGATCTATAACAGAAGTAAGGAGCTTTCATGGACTAGCTACCTTTTACAGGAAGTTCATCAGGAACTTCAGTAGTATAGCTGCCCCTATAACTGAGTGCACGAAGGGGAAAGAGTTTGTATGGACTACGACAACAACAGAGAGTTTTGAACTCTTGAAGAAGAAGGTGTCGGAAGCCCCTATTCTAGTGTTACCAGATTTTAGTAAGGTGTTTGAGGTTGATTGTGATGCCTCATTTGTTGGAATTGGTGGTGTCTTAAGTCAAGAGGGCCGACCTGTAGCATTTTTTAGTGAGAAGTTGAATGATGCAAGGAAGAATTATTCTACATATGATGTGGAATTTTATGCAATTGTGCAAGCATTGCAACATTGGAGGCACTACTTAATCTCAAAGGAGTTTGTGTTGTTTACTGATCATGAAGCATTGAGGTATGTCAATTCTCAAAAAAAGTTAAATAGCAGGCATGCCAAATGGGTTTCATTTTTGCAACAGTATACATTTGTCCTGAAACACAAGTCAGGAAAATAGAATAAGGTTGTTGATGCATTGAGTAGGAGAGTCTTGTTGTTGACCACTATGGAGAATGAAGTGGTAGGATTTGAGGGGATTAAATATCTGTATGAATCTGATGCGGATTTTGGGAATATTGTGCAACAGTGCAAAAGTGCGGTAGGGGGCGAGTCCCATACTATTTTTGAAGAGTATTTTTTATAGAATGGTTACTTGTTTAAGGGTAATCGATTATGCATTCCCAATGGCTCTATGAGAGAGAACATCTTGAGGGAATTACATAGTGGGGGTTTGGCTGGTCATTTTGGAGTAGCCAAAACTACCACTCTTGTAGAGGAGAAGTACTATTGGCCAAAAATGAAGAGAGATATAATCAAGTTTATCTCTAGATGTAGAGTATGTCAAATGGCTAAGGGCCATGCACAAAATACAGGGTTGTATATGCCACTGCCAGTTCCTACAGGACCATGGACCGATCTGAGTATGGATTTCATGTTGGGGTTGCCCAAGACACAGAGGGGTAAGGATTCAATTTTTGTTGTGGTAGACAGATTTTCAAAAATGGTGCATTTCATTGCTTGTCAAAAAACTAATGATGCAACTAGGACTACAGTCTTATTCTTTGATGAGATTGTGTGGTTGCATGGTGTTCCAAAGACTATTACTTCTGATCGGGATACTAAGTTCTTGAGTCACTTTTGGAGGACATTGTGGAAAAATTTGAATACCAGGTTGTAGTTCAGTAGTGCTTACCACCCACAGACCGATGGGCAAACAGAGGTAGTGAATAGAAGCTTGGGAAACCTCTTACGATGCATAGTTGGAGAAAAACCAAAACAATGGGATTTAGCCTTGTCACAAGCCGAATTTGCATACAACAGTTCAGTGAACAGGTCAACAGGTAAATCTCCTTTTCAAATTATTTATGGTCAAAATCCTAGAGGTGTATTAGATTTGGTTGAGTTACCAATTGGGGAACAAGTTAGTGATGATGCAGAAGCATTTGTTGAGCATATCCAGAAAGTGCAAGAGTCAGTGAGGGAAAAATTGTAGAGTAGTAATGCTCACTACAAAGAGTCTGTTGATGCACACAGAAGGGTGAAAGTGTTTGAAGAGGGTGATATGGTCATGGTTCATCTTAGGAAAGAAATATTTCCTAAGGGGACATATAACAAACTGAAACTTAAGAAAATTGGGCCATGCAGGATTTTGAAGAAGATCAATGATAATGCCTATAAAGTGGAGTTGCCCGATGAATTTGATATTTCACCCATTTTTAATGTTTCTGATTTATTTCAGTATCCTGGTACTGCCGAGGATGGTGAATTATAGGAGACAGTAAATTGGGCATGACAGATGCCTAAGAAGAAAAAATATAGAGTTGCACAGGTGCTCGATAAGAAGGTGATCACCACCAGACATGGGAGCTACAACAAATTCCTGGTTCAGTGGGAAGGATTACCACAGTCAGATAACACTTGGGTTTCAGAGTCAGAGCTAAAGAAAATTGATAACCAGAAGCTACAGGATTTCAATTCAGCTGAACTCGCAGGAGCTGAGTTCTTTTTCACCAGAGGAGAATGATGCACCTTGTCGGAGCCATAACTTGTGAACCGTATGCCCGTTTGCCTTGAAATTTAACAGGTGGTTCCGCGTGCATGTTCTGCATCAGGATGATCTTTGATCCTCCTGACCCTCCAAAAATCATGTTTTTGGGACCTAACTCCGACATCTAGTGCCCCAAAATTAGCTTTTAGAATAGGTTCCCGGGTTTTTGGGTTTTTTGGTTGTTAGAAGTTTATTATATTTTGTTATACCTTAATTTGAGACCTAATATTTTAAATTAAGGTTCATTATTGTAAGAGGGATGTGTGCACCAAATTTGGGCGCAATCCGACTCATTTCTATTTTTAGCAGTTTTTAGGAAAAAGATCTATTTTTAGCAGTTTTTAGAAAAAAGACATTTTTAGGGTTTCTTTGGTTTTCGGTTGCTATATGATGGATTGTAATATTTTGTAGAAGGGGTGTGAATTCAGGAATGAGAAGAATATCAATTGGCAGTTTTCTTCCATTATTGCATTTGTGTTATGTGATTGGAGTCCATTTTGTTGGTCTCTTGTAGCTGAGTTTACACCATCTATATTGCCAAAACCTTAGGAAATGTTTATTTCTTAAACTATTTTATTGCATCCATAGGACCTATATAGTTTTGAAGTAACACGTTTTCCTAATTATTTTTTGTTCTTTGGATATTATCTAAGCAAGTTTTGCCTCTTGTATTAGACTCATAAATTTACAATTTCACAAGCCTATCTATTAGGATATATAGAGTGGAGGTAAGAAGCCACCATTTATAACTGAGATATAAAGACAAAGAGTGCAATATCTAATGAAATTTTATTACAAATATAGGCTTTTTACAATGCAAAGTAAAACTCTTTATCTTTACAAATTACAAACTAGCCTGAGAGGGCTTTAACAACAACAATGATGTATATGATTCTATCCCACAACTGAATGCGATCGAGAGAAACTATGAGAGTGCATGTGGGGGGTGCAAGATTTTCCAAGTGTTGCTGCATATGGATAAAGGATCTGCACACAACCAACAAAGAAGGTGTTAGTAGTTAAATAGACCCACCTAAGTTGTCCCTTTGTTCATGTGCAATATAGACATCAATAAATTCAAAGATAATTGATGCTATATTAAGAGAAATGCAAGGAAAAACAAGATATACCTATCGCACTCGTTGAATTGTCATCGAGAACCTTATTGTAGATGCTACTCTATGTCAGGGGTGGGAGCGTATCTAGTAAGGTGGTAAGGCAAGACTATCTAAGGTAGTCTCAAGACTGTCTAAAGTAGTATCAAGACTATCTCAGGGGAGGTGGTCTTGAAGCGACTATTACAAACTAAAAACTATAGATCAAAATAATGTTAAAGGGTTAAAGAGGTCTCGAGGAGTGGTTAGAAGTTGTGGATGATGGCAAATAGGCTAAGGAAAGTGGTGAGTAGTGATTTTGGCAACATATACTTAGCACAAAATGGGCTTCCTTTCTTTAGCCATGGCCAAGGGTATTTATAGGTATTTTAGGGTTGGGTGAGTGGGATTCCACATAGGCTTCACTTGGTCTCCACATGGGCATTGTAGGTGAGGGAAAGTATAGAAGGAGGTGAGGTGGAGGGGGGTCATTTAATTGCTTTGGAAAAGGGTAGCCTAGGGGAAGGGAAACTAAGTTTAAAATTAGTTTCCCAAGGCATATGGGGGAGTGTGGAGGTATTTCAAAATTGTTAAAATGTTGAGGTGGATGTCCTATGGCTAGGTGGGTTAAATGCATCTTTTTGACTTGTCATTATTTTGAACTTAAAATTTCTTTTTATGGCTTGGGGAAAGTGCATTGGGGGTGCAACATTAATGTAGGGATTTCTAGAGATTTGGAAAGAGCAAATTTTCTAGGTTTCTAGAGAATTTTTAATAAATGCTTTGCCTAGAACATTGGTTAATCTTGATTAAGGGTATTCAATGATGTATTTGATTAATGTTAATTTGCATTGTTATTACTTTATTTATTTTGTCATTTTCTATGTAGGAGGGGTCATGATAGTGATATTAATTGTATTTAATTAACATAGTTAGGGTTTAATTAATTACTAATGGTATATGGAGATGACTAGGAATCATTAACATAGTTGGGGGAAATTATATTAATTGGAGAGATTATATTAACTTAGGTTCAATATACAGTAAGTTGGGGGAGATTATATTAATTGGAGATTTCAATGCAAGGACAACAAATAAGCAACCTAACATTCTATAAGGTAATGAATATATTGAGATTAATCCTCTTTGGATTCCAGAAGAGGAAAATCAGTAGTGGACCAGGACTTCAAAAGATGAGCATGGGGCTATCACACAATATGGAGAAGAGTTGTTAGGTCTTTGCAGCATATACAACTTGATTATTTGCAATGGGATGAACAAATGGAAAAATTTAGGAAAGTATAAATGCAAAACATATAAGGGGCAAAGTGTAATAGACTATGTAATATGCTAGCAGAATTACATACCAAAAATAGAGGAGCTAAACCCAGGTGTTGTAGGTGAGTTGGAGAGGAGAGGGCAATCCTCCAAGGGAGGTCCAAGGTTCAAATCTCCACCCTACCAAAAAGCTAAATTGGGTATCCAAAATCCAATTGATAATGTTGGTGCGGGAAGGGTTGGGTGCGACTCCCGGGTGACTTTGACGGTGTAGAACCCCCTGTTCGTGGTCTCCCAGACCAAGGCGGCCCCACAAGGGGTTTTCGCTTAAAAAAAAAAATAGAGGAGCTAGAAGTGGAAGATTCTTTAGTGGAACTTAAGTCAGATCACAAGCCAATTGTTATGAAACTTCGAATGCATGGAGACAAACCAAGGGAAAACCACTTGCAAGGCAATCAAAATAAATATCCTCACAAGGGAAACATTATCTTAACATATGAAAATAGGCAAAATTTTAGAGTAGTATTAAATAACAAGTTACAGTAAAGGGAAGAACTACCTCACAGTAGCAGAGATTACAGTAAGAGTTAATGGTTAATGCACGTTATTCAATAAGCTCTAAACAAATGCAAGAGAGCTAAACCTAAAAATAAATAAAGGAATAGCTTCCCAACCAACCCATGGTTCGATGAAGATTGCAAAAAAATGCGAAGATTACTAAAGGAACCAACGGGTAAAACAAGAGAAAACCAAAAAGCATATGAGAAACTGGTAAGGGCAAAAAAAGAAGAATACACTAGAACAAGGAGGAAAGAATTGATTTACTTAGGGAAGCATGAACCAAAGAAATTTTGGAAGGAACTAAGCGTGAAAATGATGCAAACTGAAAATAACATAACAATTAATCAGTGGTTGGAGTATTCAAAACAACTGATATCAGCATAGTAACCAGAAAGAGACACCCCCTACTATCATTGTCAAAAAAGAACTTTTCACAATTGAAGGCATTATTCAAGGGATAAAAAAGTTAGCAACTGGTAAAGCCCGTGACATAGACAATCTTCAAGCAGAGCTTATAAAATGGGGGGTAGATATCCTGGCACCGCAGATCAAAGAAATTTTCAATGAGATCATACAAAATGGCTTTCATACTAAGTGGACAACTAGCTTGACCATTTTTTATTTAAAAGTGGAGATGTATATAACCCCTCAAAATATCAAACTCTCATGATCAACCCTCTCTTTTCAAAGTTGTTTGGGATTATGATAGAGCGTAGGATCAGCATATGGGAAGAAGAAAAGAGAAAGAGAGGGGGTAAGCAAGTTTTAGGCCCAAGCACTCAACTATTGATCACTGTATCACGCTCAGAAACATAGTGGAAAAAATATGGGATAAAAAAGAGGAGGCTTTTTGTTGTTTTGTAGACTTCAAAAAAGCATTTGACACAGTGCCAAGGAAAAAATTATGGAGCAGAATGGAAGAGCTAGAGGTTCCAATTCACTACAATGCAGCAGTTCATAGACTATATGAGCATGTAAAGGCTAGAATCAGAACACAGGAAGGGTTATTTGAATGTTTTGGTAGTGACATAGGTGTCAAACAAGGTTGCCCTCTATCTTCGACATTTTTTGGGTTGTACATTGACAATTTAGAATAATGGATAAACAAATTTAGGGGAGAGGGTGTACTCTTAGCCAAATATGTGGTAAAACTCCTCATGTATGCAGATGATGTAATTCTTGTGGCCAAAACAGCCAAAGATCTAGATCACCTTCAAGCTCTAGAAATATTTTGTAAAGAAGTTGGGATGCAGGTGAACACAAGCAAAACAAAAATTATGATTTTTTTAGCAAAAAAGAAGAAGCAACAACTCAAATTTTAGTTTGTAGGAGAACCGCTTGATGTAGTACTAGAATACAAATACCTGGGCATAGACTTTCATGACAAACTTAATTGGAATACATGTAGGATGAAAAGAAATAAAAGTGGTTGGAGAACACTATATACACTTCAAAACAGGTGTAGGAATGTCGAGTTGTGGGATTGGAAGACCACCAAGGTCTTATTTGGCCTACTTGTTACACCGATTTTGTTGTATGGTTGCGAGGTGTGGGCTAGTGGCACAACAAATGCAAAATGGAGGCAAATAGAAAGGATTCAAAAATATCTAATCATATTTTTTCTCAAAATTAATGCCACAACCCCTTATGAAATTATTCTAGCTGAAACTGGAATGTTCCCTTTAGAAGCAATTGCTATGACCAAGTTGTTATGTTACTCGAAGAAAACAGAAAACATGAAAGATGATAGATGGCCTAGGGTAGCTAGGGACGAAGAGTTGCATAGGCGAAAGAATACATGGATGAAAAAAAATAAAAAATGGATGAAACGCTGGGAAATCAACATAAATGAATGCCCAAATGTCAACAAAGACATAAAAAATTAATATTTTATGAAAAGTTCAAAAGTGGAATGTGGAAAAATGCAAGCAGAAAAAGACAATATTATATTTCAAAATTTAACCCAACGTATGACCATAAGGAAAAAGCGTATATAGGCGCTGAAATCAAGTGGAAGGAAAAAATACTCATTGCTCAAATAAGGACTAGCTCTCATAGGCTTAGATGTGAAACAGGGATATGGACAACGCCCAAATAACAATGGGAAGAAAGGATATGTACTCTATGTAGCACAGGGGCAGTAGAGATAGAGGAACACTTCATCTATAAATGCCCGAGTTTTTCAGATATTCGTGACAAATACAAAGAAACACTTGGGAACGGGTTTATGGCAGATTTATTTGAAGACAATAAAATAAAAAAAGTTGGAGAATTGCTAACACAAATCAATAAAAGAAGGAACAACCTTCTCAAAGATATTAAAGATCATATGATATGATTTGAGTAATTGTACTTCCATATTTGAGGTCCCATAGACCATATTTGGGTCTCACGGACGTAGTTAAAATCTTTCATTCATTCATTAATATTTTATTTTACTATGTTTGTGATTTTTGTTATTTTTTTATTATTTATATTAATATTTATGGTGTTTATAAGGTTTTATTAGGCATTCTTAGGGAATTTAGATTATTTGTGATTTTGTAAGGCTTATTTAGGTATTTTTATTTTTAATTTATTATATTAGCAAAATTGTTAATTTTAGATGTCTACATATAGGGATAGGTAGACTGGGATATGATATTATATTATATAAGGGTGTTATAGATAGTTGGCATGAGCTACATATATCTCAAGGCTTATTGTATTGAAATAATATATTATATTACTTAGTTGAATAAGGGTTTAGAAGTCAACTAGAGTTAGGTTTATACCCTCCCCAAGTAGTATTATATAATTGGTTTATAAAAAAGGGATATCATTGTTATCATTATTCATACTTGTAATCTGTTGTCGCCTCTAGTGCTTGTAAGAGACTTCATACTCTTTAAGTGGCTATGACACTCTACGCTCTTTGAGTGGCACTCCCATATTGCAAGATCTTATGGAGCTATACCTTCCTTAAGGAGTATTATTAATGTTGCCATACCTTAAGCATGTTATCAATATTTGTATTATTTTATGGATTATTGCATTGTAGATTGTTATTTGTAGATGAATCATTTGATATTTTTGCATATTAGTAAATAATTTATGTTTATGAGAGTAAATTTTTATAATAATTGGTATTAGAGCAACAAGTCTAGCAAAGTGGGGATTACTTTTTCTTGGATTGTAAAATCTAGGTAATTTTTCTAGAAAATATTTTATTTTCTAGGAGATATATGTTTACATAGAGTTGTTTGAATAGATTATTCTTACACCATTGTGTTTAAAATTTGAAAATATTTGAAATGAGTGGTCATATGAAATACTTTGAGAAGTATTGAGGTAGATACAACTCTATGAAGTCATTCATCTAAAACAATGATAGTTATATTTTTTCAAATCATCTTTTTTTAAAACAAAAATTCAAGTATCTTTTAGTCTAGAGTGGTGCAAAACCAACACAACACCAAAGGAGCAATTAGTATAGTTATCAAAGAAAAGCAATGAAGACACAAAATCAAAGGAGCACTAATTGATGTTAAATTGGCATAACCACAACATGGCATCACAAAATACCATTGTCAATCAAGATTTCATTGGGATGTATGGATGATCAAGATGAGTACAAGTTGACTACAATGCTTAGAAGAAGATATCATCTAGTTTTTCTCATGTTTCAAGAACAAAGTATTTTTAAGAGGGTGGAATTTTGTGGTACCTAGGAATAGGTATATTGTACAAGGGTGTTATGGATAATTGACATGGGCCATACACAACCCAAGGTTTATTGTATTGGAATAATATATTTTAATAATGAGTTGGATAATGGTTTAGCAGTAAACTAGGATTGGGGTTATACCCTCTATAAAATAATATTAGATGTTGGGAATATAAAGAAGATATATTGTCATTATAATTATCATTCATACTTGTAATATTTTATCGCCTCTCATGCATGTAAGAGACTTCGCCCTCTCTAAGTGGCTATTAGACTTTATCCTCTCTATGTGGTGCTCCCTTATTGGGAGATATTATAGAGCTATTACTTACTTAATGAGTTTTATTGATGTTGCCCTATCTTAAGGGTATTATCCATCTCTATCTCATTGGGTGGATTATTGCATTTTTTATTGTTATGTGTGGATGAATTATATGATATTTTTACATATTAGTGAATGATTTATGTTTGTTAGAATGAATTTTATTAACACTAGCTCTCCAATATTTATTTTTTTAAAACCTTATCTTATTTACAAAAATAAATCCTAAATTTCTTCTTATATAATTTTCAAAGAAAATATCTTTGAATTTATCAAATTTAAATGCTATGATTGTCTATAATATTATGTAACATCTTATATATAGGGATAGATTGTAATAAAACCTTTATGAGTTGAAGTTTTCCATCCACTTTTAGAAACTTATTATTCCAACCATCCAAACAACATTTTATTTTATCCAAAAATTGGTTCTCAAAGGTTCTTTCTTTTATGTATTAAAGAAATACCTAGATATGTTGATGGTATTTTTACAACTTTAAACCCTATTATCTTTGCAATAATCCATTGTAAATCAAGGGCAACGTTGATGAAGAAGATGCTGAATTTTATCATATTAATATTGAACTATATGAAAATGTGGTGGTTCAGCTTCTATGATTTAGAAGGTCACCCATGTAGAAATGTAGTGTTTAACCTTCCATAAGTTACAAAATGTATATAACATTAAAAATTACATACATATGACTTGTTCTTTTATGGTTCATCTTCTACTAATATGCCAACATAACTAGAGATGCATTTTGGCAATGAAAATTTAAAAGGAGAAAATTACTATTTTGAGTAAAGTATTTTGTTTTGCATTTTTTAGGTCCCTTGGGATATCTTTTCCACAAAGTTCATGGCAACTCTTCTATGATAGATTTTCTTGTTGAAATTGTTGTTTTATCTTTCATAGTTCTAACACTTCTTGAATGGATCAAAATAGAGTCTCAAGCACAAAGTTATACCCCTAACAATGTGGTTAGGATTAAAAAAATATGTTTTTTGAGAAATTTCGAGCATGAATACATGTCACAAGCCTAGATCATTCATCCCCCTTGAAAAGCAATGGTCCCATTGGATAACTTTTGTCATTGAGTGTGGAAATTGTTTCTTTATCTAAATTTTTTTTAGCCATTCTCATTGGTGATTAAGTTTTCCTGCATTGACCACTCTATACATTTCAATGGACTGCCTTCTATTGGTCTTAGTCCATGTGTCAACAATCTAATCCTTCTCTAATGTTATTAAACTATTTGGATTGAGTTCTTCAATGCTCAATTGTTCTGCTACTATGGAATTATCCAACACGGGTGGATGATGGGGCTTAAAAAGTTCAAAATTGAAGATTTGATGCAAACCAAGATAAAATAGAAGATTTAATTCAAAAGCATTTTCTCCCACCTTCTTGATGACGGTATATGGCCCGTAGCAAAGACGTTTGATCTTCGTATAGAGTCTTGCAAGTCTTTCTTTTTAAAAAGGTATAAAATAGAATACCTTTCACAAATTTAACATATTTATATATATAACTTAATTTCTTTCAAAATTAATAAATAATAATACTAATTCAAAACATTTATTTTTAAAATTAATAATTAATATTTAATTAAAAGTAAATAAAAAAATAAAAAAAAATCAAATAAAAAAATAAAAACTTATTATTATAAATAAAATTTTAAAAACTATTTATATATTTTAAAATACTATTAAATGTACTTTATATTTTATCATTATTATGTAATGTTGTTCCATACAAACTGTTTATTTCAATTGACATATTCCTATATTAATTTTTTTTCCACTTTTATACCTCTTCATCTTTAAAACATTCCAAAACACCCAAAGGCCAACACTTAACTCACAATTGTTTCTTATAAAAAAAGTCATGACAACTCACTTAAATTCAAAAGGCCACGATTCATTTTGTCCTATATGCTTCTCTTATTTCAATAATCATCTATCTTAATCACTTAAACCACGCTCTACTTATACATATAAAAAGTTATATATATATATAATTTTTTAAAATATTAAAAAATTATTTTATTTTTAAGAGAATGATTAAAAAAAAGGGTTTTTTTAAAAAGAAGAGAATGATTAAATTTTTTTATTTTTTTAAATTGAAAAGGTTTTTTTTTTTAAAGAAGAGAATGATTAAAAAAGAGTTTTTTTTAAAGGAAGAGTATGATTGAAAGAGAGTTTTTTTAAAGTGGAGAATGATTTAAGTTCTCTCGATAAAATAACTTTATATAATCATTAATATCGTGGCGACGTGATTCATGTGAATGAAGTTGCAAGTGACCTGCCAATTTTTGTTTGTATGGATCCGACACAAACGATGGTTGTGGTCAATTTCTACATAATTAAAATCGTGAAGCCCACACATATTCTCTATTCATATCATATCAGTCGGATAATGGCTGCCTCAGTTACAAATAACTCTTTCACTTCCAGATTTCAGCCATATTCCTGAAAATGCACTTCCATTTTCACGGCGCCGTTCACGTCGTACACCCCTTGGGGATAGGAGTGACATCTTTTCGTCACGCTGGGAGATAAGACTTAAAAGTCAAGACTTAAAAGTCATGTCCGCTTATATCAATTATAGAGGACAGGTAGGCAGCAGCATTTCTTGTCACATTTCTTGTCAATATTTGTAGAAATTGACCACAAAGAAGATATCATCTGTTTTTTTCTCATTGTTTTGAGGACAAAGCATTTTTAAAAGGGTGAGCTGTAGTGGTATTTAAAGTTACTTTATAGTCTGAAAGCATTTTGGAGTAGTATTTAAAGTTATTTTACAGTCTGATATGATAGTTCACATGTTCACACGTAATTCAAGGTTTATTGTATTGAAATAAGATATTGTAATAATGAGTTGGATAATGATTCCTTAGTTAATGTATAAAGAAGAGGTATTGTCATTATAACTATTATTTATATTTTTAATCTTCATGTGAGGAACTTCATCCTTAAATGGTTATAAGGTTTTGTCCTCTTTAAATGGTGGTCCTATATTAAAAGATTTTATAAAATTAATTGTATCTCTTTGTCATCCTCTTTCTATGAATGATTTGCAAACAACTCTTTTTTCTATGAAGAATGACAAAGCTCTTGGCTTGGATGGGCTTCCAGTGGAGTTTTATAAAAAAATTTGGCATATTCTCTCCTCTGATCTTCATCACGTTTACCTGAAAGCTCTTCATAATAGTTCCCTTGGAGCTTATATCAATGCAGGGCTTATCAAGCTTATTCCTAAAGGTACGACCCATAACCAAATCTCCAATTGGAGACCTATTACCCTCCTCAATGTTTCTTACAAGATCATAGCTAAAGCTATAGCTTTAAAAAAAAAATTGTTACTCAAGCGATTGTTCGCCCTGAACAATTTGCTTTTCTTAAAGGTCGTTATATTTTAGATAATCTTATGATGGCTTGGGAAACTTCGCAATGGGCTATCGATTCTAATCAAGATGCCCTATTGGTTAAGTTAGATTTTGACAAAGATTATGATAGAATCAGATGAGATTTTATTCTGAGTATGCTTTCTTGGCTTGGTTTTGGTACAAAATTCTGTAATCAAATTGGTATGTTTTTTGGTGATGCTTCGGCTTGTGTTCAGGTTAATGGAGCTCT
This sequence comes from Wollemia nobilis, assembly GCA_028583015.1. NCBI lineage: Eukaryota > Viridiplantae > Streptophyta > Pinopsida > Araucariales > Araucariaceae > Wollemia > Wollemia nobilis. The sequence goes on from JAQPPZ010005913.1 coordinate 239,765, forward strand.
TTCCCCCTCCTTCCCTCTTCAACGGTCTATTAGACAAGGTTGCCCCCTTGCTCATTTTTTGTATGTTTTGGTTGCTGATGCTCTTGGTTATCTTCTTCATAAGGCTCATTCTGATGGTCTCCTTCAGGGTATTAATCTTCTTGGGGATAAACATGCTCTTAACTCTCATTTTGCTGATGATTCCCTTCTTTTTCTTCAAAATACCCAACAAGAGGTGGAAACGGCTAAAGAGATTGTTCAACTATTTTGTGATGTTTTTGGTTCTCGTATTAACGATTCTAAAACTGAAGTCTTCTATACCTCTTCCTCTCCTCGTGAATACAACTCCTTAACTGAGTGGAAGATCATCCCTCATGGTAAGATTATGCGTTATTTCGAGAATTCCTTTTGGGATTAATATGTCACCTAAGGATATGTGGAACTGGGTTATGGAAAGACTTCAAAAAAAATTTAATGCTTGACAAAATTGATTTCTTTCCTTAGCAGGAAGAATTCAAGTTGCAAATAAAATTATGGTAGCCTCTCATGTTTATTACTCCTCTTGTTGGATGGCCCCCAAGGTAGCCTATAATAAATTAACTCAGGCCATTCATAATTTTTTATGGACTAAATGGGATGGAGAGGTTGGTATGACACCCATCTCTTGGAAACTTTGTACTCAACCTAAGGCTTTAGGAGGTCTAGGCATCATTGATCCTCTTACCCAGAGCAAAAATTTGGCTGCAAAATGGATTGCGATAGCCATTATTGGTGATGAAAATTGGAAACACATATTTCGGTACAAAATCTCTCTAGCTACTCACAAAGGTAAATGGAAAGAAACCCCTTGGGAGGATAAGGTTCTTAATGCACCTTGTTTTACAGTTAAAGGTTCTATTCTAGTTACCCAAAAATAGGAAAGCTTGGCAATCAGTTTCTCATTTATTGGCTTGGAAGTCTGATTCCTTGAGACATGGTCTGAGCATCGGTCTTAACAGTATTTGGTGGAATAAACTTATTCTCCATAATGATAAACATTTAACTTTATGCAATGCTATTCATGGGCTAGTTTTTTTGAAGAAAGAATTAATAGAATTAGAGATATCTGGGATTTGGGTAGCTGCTCAATTCTTACCTGGAACCAGATCTACAATAATTGCTCCCTTACCTCTAGGTTCAAAGAGTCTTATGGTTTAATTGTGGCTTCCATCCCTTGTGAGGTCCTTATGAAGTTGGGAACAACTGTCCATAATATTTGAAATGACTGGAGATGGCTTAATGGTCATAGAATATCTTCTATTACTTCTAGTTGGTTATACAAAAATCTTTTGTGTCCAACTTCTTTAGACTCTAAGCTCAATGTCAAGTGGTAAGTAAATTTTACCAATGCCCAATGGCAGTTTCTTGCTTCTCAAATTTGGAAAGCTCCAATTGAATAAAAAACGCAACTTCTTGGTTGACGGATTTTGCATAAAAAATTACCAACAGCTGAAATTTTGGCTATGATTTTACACATTCCCCCTCAAATGCAATTTTTGTAATGCTTTAGAAACTCTTATTCACTTGTTTTGGTTTTGTGGCATGGCTAAACAGCTTTGGGATATCTTCTACTCTTTTATTTTTACCTCTTTTGCTAGATCTTGGAAGCTTTCTCTGCTTGGTTTTTCTCAATTGGATCAATGCCCCAAACTTTGGGATGTTTGTAGACTCATCCTTCTCAAGCACATTTGAAAGTACAGATGCAAAAAGGTGTTTACTGGATCTGCTCTTCCATGGGATATAGTTTTGGAAAACTTGACCTTTGATATTTTGCTACATGTGGGACACATTCATTCCCAAGTCTATGGTCCTTCCAACATGCCTCGAAATGTTATTGACAGACTTCATCAACTTTCTCATATGATTCAAGATCTTCAGAAAGTCCAACAGGAAGCTAAGAAGAAGACAACTAACAATGATAAGCAGGTTCAAGGTTTGATTACTTCTTTTTAATCTCTGAAGATTGCAAAAGATAGCACGAAAGACATGCCTAGAATTTTTTTATATAACAGACTCTCCCACAGATGAATGTTGGTATATGGTGTATTGCAACAAGATATAACTATAGGCTTTTTTTTTATATTAGCTTCTATTCTTATATATATTCAGTTATGGATGCTTTACTTCTGATCCACCTCATTTTATTTTTTAGCTGGTGAACAGTATTAACACCAAAATATTGTAATGTTCCGGTTAATAATATAATATAATCTAGCTTTTAAAAAAAAAAAAAAATTAATTGTCGAGTATTATTAATTTTATTGATGTCCTTTGTTAAAGAATTTATTGTCAAAAAATTATATATATTTTAAAGTGCTGTAACAATTTTTAATCCATTCAAATCAAAACCAAATTTTCTAAAATTATTATATAAAAAATTCCATCAAAGACTATCATAAACGGTGTAAAGAATGCATAGTCTACGGTGTAAAGAATGCATAGTCTTTCATACAATGATTATACCATCAAACATTTATTTGTGAAAATAACTTGGATTATTCCTTTAAAATAATTTTCTTTCTATACCATTTTTTAATTATCACATAAATCATTCATATCTATATATAACCGTTTTTTATTCTTAAATTTTTTAAAATGGTAATGACATAAATCAACGCTACTAGGCCATTTAAATCATTTAAGATTAATTGAAAGTGCAATTAATGGTTTTTTATAGAATTATTCAAGAAAATGTAAATATTCCAATGATTTTTCTTGTGTATCTTTTTTACATGATTACCATTCAATTTATTGAATTGTTTTTTTAATTTACATGTGGAATGATTCAAGCACCGCCTCTATGGCAGCCACGGTATTCCACCCTATCTGCCTCTTTGGTCGTCACAGTATTCTAAGCTATATGCCTCTTTGGCCGCCACAGTATTTCAAGCTATTTGCCTAAAAAAAATGCCACACAATATTCCGCATAGTCTGCCCCTATAACCACCATGCCACATTCATTTAAAACCTTTTATGCTGCTAAAACTAGGTTTCGTCATACCAATTGGTTTACACCTTCGGGCCTTACTGTGATCTAAAATTCATAATTTGGACTAATGTGAAAATCAATTTTTTTTTAGTTAAGGAAGACCATGAAAGAATGTAATTAAAAAATAATAAAGAATGTAATTAAAAAATAACATAATGAATTTTATTACTCTAATAATAAAATATAATGCAAGCAATCTCTAAGAAAAGATGTAATGTTATAACATTGAATCCATTACTCATGCTTTTTATAGCTAGTGGTGCATCACTCTTTATATAAGAATTGATGTATTGGAAATCCTTTCTATTGAATAGAAAAAGGTCATCTAAATGGAAATGTGGTGGTTCACCTTCTATGAGTGAGGTCACCCATATAGAAATGTGGTGATTCACCTTCTCTAGGTTACAAAGTGAATATTTAATGAAAATTACATACACATGATTGTTCTTTTGTGGTTTTTCTTCTACTAATGTGTCAAAATAGTTAGCAATGCATTTTGGCAACAAAAATCTAGAAACAAAAAATTATTATTTTGATTAAGTATTTTGTTTTGATTTTTAGGACCTTTGAAGTATTTTCCACAAAGTTCATGACAACTCTTCTATGATAGAGTTTCTTGTTGAAATATTGTTCTCTTTAACCTTTTCAACTCTTTTTGAATGGATCAAAACAAAGTCCTGAGCATAAAGTTATGCCCTTAATAGTGTGATTAGAGTTAAAAAAATAGATTTCTTGAGCATTTTCAAGCATTGACCCATATCGTAAAAATGTAACAAGCCTGGATCATTTGCCCCCCTTGAAAAGCAACGGTTTCATTGCGTCAACTTTTGTAGTCAAGTATGGAAATTGTTTCTTTATCTAATATTTGTTGAGCCATTCCCCTTGGTGACTATGTTGTCCTACTCTGACCACTCTGTATATTTGAATGGTTTGCTGATATTGGTCCATGCATCAACAATCTAATGGTATTAAACTGTTTGAATTGAGTTCTTCAATGTTTAATTGCTTTCTTGTAATGAAATTGTTCAACAAAGGTGTATTATAGGGCCTAAGAAGTTCAACATTGAAGATTGGATGCAAACCAAAATAAGATGGAAAATTCCATTCAAAGACATTTTCTCCCATCTTCTTGGTGGTGGTATATGATCCATAACGAAGAGGTTTGATCTTCTTATGAGATCTTGCAAGTCTTATTTTTTATTTTTTGAAAATATACCTTTCATAAATTTAATGTGTTTATATTTACAACTTAATTTTCTTCAAAAATAATAAATAATAATACTAATACAAAACATTCATTTTTAAAGTTAATAGTTAAAATTTAGTTAAGAATTCAATTTTCTTCAAAAATAATAAATAATAATACTGATACAAAACATTCATTTTTAAAGTTAATAGTTAAAATTTAGTTAAGAATTCAAAAATAAATAATGAATTACAAAACAAAAAAATATTTTTTTTAATAAAAAAATTATTATTACAGATGAATTTTTTAAAACTATTTATGTATATTTTATATTTTGTCAATGTTTTATATATATTATAATTGTAATTGCTTTGCTTGTATTCTATCAATATTATATTACATTATATTATATGAAGGGATGTGTTGAATTAATTCCCTTTGCATCTTTGACACTCCAACTCCTAAGGTTAATGCCATAACTTGACACGAGGACAACGTTGCAGCTTCCGTGAACTACGGAGATGTAAGATTGCATGTGACTCAAGTTGCAGGCGACCTGTCAGACTTTTCTGTCTGTGTCCGACAAAACTATGTTTGTGGGCTTTTTCTACAGAACAAAAATCAACCTAGTCCACACATATTCTCATTCCACACATATCAGTCAAATAATAATAATAGCTGCCCCACCTACAAATTCGAGAAAACTATGTTTGTTGACCTTTTCTTCAAATTTAAAATCAATTTACTCCAAACATATTATCTTTTCATATCAAATCAGTCAAAATAATAGCTGCCCCAGCTACAAATCCAACTTTCATTTTCACATTTTCAGCCATCTTCCACAGTGCACGGTACGCTTGTACCTCAAAGTGCACTTCCATTTTCAACGGCGTTCTTCACGTCCTTAACGCCTTGGGGATAGGAGACAAACCATTTTTATGTTTAAACAAATTCACATACCTTCGCTATATCATTGGTTTGAACTTAGTTTCTCAGTTTAAACTTAAATTTCTCGAATAAAAATCAAAGCTCTATCAATGTGGTTTCCCACTACCTCAATTATAGAGGGCATCCATGCATGCATTCCCATGCTTGTCACATTTCTTGCCAGAGCAGGAAAGGGAAAAAGAAGAAAGAAAATGGTTTTCTTGCCAGAGCGGGAAAGGGAAAAGAACAAAGAAAAAGTAATCAAAGCTGGAAAGAAATGATGTGAATGGAGTAAGATCTACAATATAAAACCATAAACTTTCAGGCCGAGGACAAACCTAACATTCAATCACGGGGTTCGTTCACGTGACTAAGGTTGTCTGTCCGAAAATGATTCAGAATCTTCTTTTAAAAAACTTAGTACTGAAAAACCAAGACAATCCGGACAATATATTGTAAGCATAGTTATATATCAAAGTATTAAAACTAGTCACGTGTAACAGATTCAGTAGGTAGTTTAATTTTGGAGATTCTACAATAATGTAGGAAAATTAAAATAATAATAATAAATTAAATAAATTTTTTAATAAATATATGAAAAATAAAAATATTTTAAATAATAATTGAAGAGTCAGAAAGGTGATTTTATATTATATATTTATTTTAAAGAGTATAATTACAGCTTAAATCAGTAAATAAACTTAGATACAACATAAAAATGCAACATTTTAAAATGGAAAACAATTTTTAAATTGTTCTTTGTTTTTCCTTTATTCTCCTTTTACTTGATGGTTGGTTTTGAACTAGGGGACAAATTGGGGACTACTCAAGAGAAGTATCATCATGGTATATCTTCTTCAATTCTCTTAAATGTTCTGTTTTCCATCTCTAGAGCCTCAATGTTCTCTATATAGTGAATCTAACTCATCCAATTGAATTGTCTCATAGGATTCACTAGCCTCCACTTGTCTTGTGCGAAGTTTTACAAACACAAGGTCATTGAGGCACTCCTATGTCAACTTATTGCACTTCTTGGTGTTTACAGCCTCAAATAGAGACCAATTGGCTTACACCTAGAAGAGCTACAAGACTGCCTCAAGATGTAGACAAGAATATTAATCTACAAAAATAAAAGTCAAAAAAATAATTTATATTCGTAAACTATAAGAATGTTAACTACATGAAAAAATTAAAAAAATGTTAAACTTTAAAAGTTTAAATGCATTACCTGGTCATAAGCTTGACCTTGCTTCTTTAGAAAAGGGGTGCAAACAAGCTCTCTCTTGTAGCCTTATATAGTTGCAACTTAGCAAGGATAAGGTGATGTTTGTCAAGGTTATATGTCATCCTCTCTATGCAAGTATAAAACCCTTCCTAGACCTCTTCATTACTGCAAAGGCTACTAGTGTAAAATAATTTAGGGTTCAAGAAGCACCTCATAACATGAATTGGTTGACAAAGTTACCTTGTCCATCTCTTATCAATATGCAACAAATAGGTTCAAATTACACTAGTTGCCATTTTTAATAATGTTCAATTGCATTTTTGGCTCTACCCATTGCCTCATATATATCCCATGGCCAAATTTTCACCATCTACAAGGTGAAGAACCCTTACCAAGTGTTTTTGTCATTTGCTTAATATTCAATAAGCAAATTGTAATTACCTTGAGAATTTTCTAAACATTCTTCCAAAATGCATTATCATACAATTGTTTTCATATATGTTGCCCCTCCTCTTTTGCATGAAATGGTGATGCATACCATTCCTTGCTCATAAACATCCACTTCAAAGCAAGTGATGCTAATAGAAGGCTCTGCAAGTTGATGAAATTGGAGGTAAATCATGTTTCCTTGGGAGAAGAATATCCCTCCCATCATTGTGCTCCCTCATCAAGCTGAGAACCCATGTGTGGTTATAGATAAACCATGTAATGTTCTTTGTCTCTTCTACCATGGTCTTCACCCATGATATTTTACCAAAGTCCTCAAGCATGAGGTCAATACATGCCTAGCTAATTTAAGAGAAGGAGGAATTGTCACGGGAAACACACGGGCTCTAGTAGATAGACGGGTACTTCTCAAGAAGTCCACTTGTAGATACATATATTGTTGCATTGTTTATCACTACTTGGACAAAATTCTCTACTCATATTTCTACCACAACCTCCTCCAATAAATTGAATAATAATTATGCATTCTTTACCTCTCACGAGGCATCATTTGACTTCAACAAGACCATGGATCCACTTGAAGCCACCACGAAGTTCATGAGTGTGCTATTTCTTGCATTAATCCATCCATAAAAAATAATGTTACAGTCTATTTGCCTCCATGCAATCCTTTGCTCTTCTACAATATCATGTGTGTTGATGACACAATCCTTCAAATATAGTCCACTTAAATCATGGGCTGAAGGCGTTTAAACTCCTTTGCTAGACTTATTTAATGCCCTCACTATGACTTCCCAATAGGGGCTACTCACATAGTGGAAGGGAATGTTGCAGTAATAAAAAAAAATTGCTATAATTTTCCTAACATACTTCACCTTATCCCTCCCCCATGTAGTATTGTAAATTATGGTTTGTCTTATGCTAGAGCCTACTCTCGCACTTCTCCCACTCCCACTAGCTCTACCTCGCTAAATGCAAGGTCTAAGAACAAATTATTTGACCATGACATCGACATCTTACAATTCAACATCATCCCCATAAAATAAGCCCCATGGCCCTACTCCTTGTCCCATTGTATCTCTTGTACTTTTGTGCTCAATTTTATTAGAATCTTTTTTGCACAACCAAACCTTAACCTCATTTTCAATCATATTATCTACTTTAGGGTAGGGGTCCACATCATGCCTCAATTACACAAGTTAGTGGTATTTGAAGAGATAGATGCGACTTCACGTGTCCTTGTCATAGTGTTTATAGAACACTTGGTTCGACAAGTTTCCTTTAACTCCATGCTTCCACACCAGGACTCTTCTTGGATTTTGATTTAGGGTTGCAAATAAAAAAGTTTGTTGGGTTCCACTTGTAGATGGATCATTGTTACCCATGATGGTTTCGAGGACCTTACTTGAAGAAGCCATCTCTATTTCCTAATACGAGGGAAAAATATAATTAGTAAAAACATAAAAAATAATTCAATAATCAGATGCCCTAACCTACATGCTTAAAAAATAAACCAAACAAATTATTGTGTAGCCTACAGGCTTGAAAAGAACATAAAATTGAAAGAAAAAAACCTAACAAAACCCATAGTTTTTTTGAGTTGGGGATAAAACAAACAAAAAAGAATACGACCTAGCCTACATGTTTGAAAAGAACTTAAATTTTTGAAAAATCCTAATAAAAGCCTAGTTTTCTTTTGGGAGAGGATTTGGAAATACCTCAGAACAACCACAGAAACAATCCAAAATCTCCTTGAGTCGATGTCTATTCTTGAATGTGATCTAGCAAAATGGTTTAGGATTTTTGTTTTGAGTCTTTTAACTTATTACACGTTTTTCACAATGCTAGAGAGAATGAAGAAATGACCAAATATCTCGAAATGGACTTATAAAAACAAATCTGGAATTTGTCCTCTTTCTTTGCACCAGTGGTTAAGAAATCGATAAGAAACTTGTTGTGAGTTGACTTGACACCAAGAAAATTAAAAAAAACTTGTTGGTCATGAATTCTCATGAGTTTTATGAGAACTTGTGCTTTCTCAATGATTTTTAAAACATGTCTATATACATTGTGTACCAATACTCAATAAGACGTGATAGGAAAATATTAGTAATGATAAAATGTTATTTGTTTATTTTTAAAAAATAAATTATATGTAACTTTTATTAAAGTTATAATAAATAAAAGTAATTAAATATTATATTTGATTTTTTTTCAATTAAATTATATTTAATTTATGTTTTTTATCAAAGATATTTTCATCTTTCTTTAAATGTTACATTTATGTAATCAATTTTTGATATTTTCTTCTAAAAATTTGAATTTGGTCAAGATGAAGATCAATATTGCAATTAGCTAGGTTATGTGCTACATGATTTCCTTCTCTATAGATATTGTAACAACCCAAGTCCTACCCACTTGGTTGTCTTATAATGAAAAACTCAACACGAAATTTTTTTAATCAATATCAAAGTTGTACTAGTATGAGGCATGTTAACTTCTTCATGAGTATCCATTTCGCTGTAATCGAAAAAAACTCATGAGATTGATATTGGCCAAATCTCGCTATTATTGCCTTAAGTGAACTTCACTCTCAAACCCGAGATTCCAAGTTCAGGCAGGGGTTTCTCCTCTAGGTCCTATTTCACCTAGAGGTTGGACGCGTATTTTCCCCATATATTTTCATGAATTCAGGTCATGCAAGAATTAGTGTATGCATGATAGAGCTAGACGAACAACCACCCTTCCTAGAGTTCATCTAGGGTTTACCAATACCTTGGTAACTACTCGATGTATTTTCTTATTTGATAACATAATATCCCATTCTATTATGTTGATAGTATCCATCCAACATTTGAAGTACAAGATTCACCACTTAGTACTAACATGATTTAACCTAGGAGTGATTCCCATATCATCCCCTGTTACCTCTTGTCCTGACCCTATCCATCAAAAATATAGTTAACCCTGAGTATGGTATTGGTCCTCCTACAATCACCAAAAATGGATGATAACAAGATTGTCCTACCCATAATATTGGGTTGTGAATCAAGATTGTTCTTCCTACAATCTTAGAACTTTTTGTTATAGAATTCCTTTTATGGTTTAAGAGGTTATGTGTTTCACTTGCTTTTGGGTATAAAATAGTGGTTTGAAAAAATACTACTACCTCTATAACTAATGATAAAACTTACATCAATAATTAATTAACATCAAAGCTTATGTCAAATAATAATAACAAAACTTAAACAATTTATATTTCATATTATCTTTAAGAGAATTTATTTAAACTTACCAACCTCACATTTAAAAATAATTATTTTAACTAGAACAATACTTTTAAATATTATTATCGAAGGTGGATTCAAGCTTTCAAATAAATAATTGTTTGTTTGTCATTATGAAAGAATAGAAGTCAAAGAAGTTATGAGAATGTCATATTATTTGAGAGATCGAAAATAAAAAACCTTAAAGGTAACACTATAATAATTTAAATAGGTTTCGTTTTGACTCAGATTATAAATGTATCCTACAGTTGTTTAAGGGATTACTCTATGGTTTTTTGGTATAACTCCATTATGTATTATACACAAAATTGTCTATAGTCGCATCCACAATGTTGTGCAGGTAGACTCCTTTAATCTGAAGCAAAACTAAGACTAACATAATGCTTTAACTGAGATATGATGACTAGAAAAGCTTTAACGATCCTGCGATTACGCGTAGATGAAAATACCTATGGCACATTTTGCATTAATTAAGATATAAGATACATTGTTTTCAACTCATGTATGCCAACCTTCAATGTTAAGGAAAACCTAACCCTGTTTTCTTGTACCACTGCATGACTTCTTTCTAAGCATAGCATACCGCCATGCAAATACGTGAAGACAACTTACAACCTAATGTATCACATAGTCATAGAAGCTATAACTCATTTGAAAGGAGAAAATAAAAAAAGAATGAATATGTTGATCCAAATGACCATCTATTTTGACCCTGGCCTGATGCCAATTTTACCAAATGAGAGCTTGTCCAAACAATGGTTATTAAGAGTGGATTCGAAGTATATAACTCGACAAACTGATTGCAATATTTCATAAGATAACAAAACTCGGGTTCGTTATTCAAAACGTGAACAGAGTGGTGTTCGTGAAGATAGTTAACAACCAACACAATTATAAAGATGAAAATGATTGACTAAAATTTAATTTTTCTACCATGCATTCCCCAATTCTCATGGAGCGCTCTAATATGGAATACGTCTCCCGGACGCACACCCATAGCCGGATTCATTAATTACATGCTACGGATGCGAGTAGTATTGAAGGTGTGGATGGGTTTGGATACTAACATAATGACTTAGAGATCTTAATGTAACAATTCAAGCATATCACAAAGAACAATATGTTTATTCAATATGTCTTTCAAAAAAAAAACACAGATAAAAAATATTTATAATATAATATTTTACATATAATTAAAGTATAATCCACATACATGAAACGAAAACCTTCATGTAAAACTTATCCATCCATTCTTTAAAACAGAACCAAATATATTTTCAACAATTGCGTTCGACACATTAACTTTTATAACCCAAAAAGATGCTCAACATTTCACTATGCAAATCTCTCTGAATATCCATAATCCAGTGTACATGCAAGATACAATTAATATCTGTTTTGGATACTCTAAGTCCTCTGGACTCAATATTCACAAGTTCATTGCATTATAATACAAGAGTCTCAAGTTTGAACAGTGTTATGTCTTCTAATTTAAATGTTGTATTTTGTGATCTAGCGTAGGTGAATTCTCATATATTACCAAGGAAAAAAATGGTTTTACATCTTCAAGGGTTCTCCAGGTTTCGTACCAAGGTTTGCCAATGTTTCCATGGATCAGAGCGGCCAAAACTAAGATGATATGTAACTAAAATTTTATATGCATACAATCGTTCACATCCAACTCATAATGCAGTCCATAAATTTTAATTAAACATCACATGCAGTAGGTAGTTTAATTTTGGAGATTCTACAGTAATGTACGGGAATTGTCACGGGAAACACATGGGCTCTAGTAAATAGATGGGTACTTCTCAAGAAGTCCACTTGTAGATACATATATTGTTGCATTGTTTATAACTACTTGGACAAAATTCTCTACTCATATTTCTACCACAACCTCCTCCAATAAATTGAATAATAATTATGCATTCTTTACCTCTCACGAGGCATCATTCGACTTCAACAAGACCATGGATCCACTTGAAGCCACCACAAAGTTCATGAGTATGCGATTTCTTGCATTAATCCATCCATAAAAAATAATGTTACAGTATGTTTGCCTCCATGCAATCCTTTGCTCTTCTACAATATCATGTGTGTTGATGACACAATCCTTCAAATATAGTCCACTTAAATAATGGACTGAAGGCGTTTAAACTCCTTTGCTAGACTTATTTAATGCCCTCACTATGACTTCCCAATAGGGGCTACTCACATAGTGGAAGGGAATGTTGCAGTAATAAAAAAAAATTGCTATAATTTTCCTAACATACTTCACCTTATCCCTCCCCCATGTAGTATTATAAATTATGGTTTGTCTTATGCTAGAGCCTACTCTCGCACTTCTCCCACTCCCACTAGCTCTACCTCGCTAAATGCAAGGTCTAAGAAAAAAATATTTGACCATGACATCGACATCTTACAATTCAACATCATCCCCATAAAATAAGCCCCATGGCCCTACTCCTTGTCCCATTGTATCTCTTGTACTTTTGTGCTCAGTTTTATTAGAATCTTTTTTGCACAACCAAACCTTAACCTCATTTTCAAACATATTATCTACTTTAGGGTAGGGGTCCACATCATGCCTCGATTACACAAGTTAGTGGTATTTGAAGCGATAGATGTGACTTCACGTGTACTTGTCATAGTGTTTATAGAACACTTGGTTCGACAAGTTTCCTTTAACTCCATGCTTCCATACCAGGACTCTTCCTGAATTTTGATTTAGGGTTGCAGATAAAAAAGTTTTTTGGGTTCCACTTGTAGATGGATCATTGTTACCCATGATGGTTTCGAGGACCTTACTTGAAGAAGCCATCTCTATTTCCTAATACGAGGGAAAAATATAATTAGTAAAAACATAAAAAATAATTCAATAATCAGATGCCCTAACCTACATGCTTAAAAAATAAACCAAACAAATTATTGTGTAGCCTACAGGATTGAAAAGAACATAAAATTGAAAGAAAAAAACCTAACAAAACCCATAGTTTTTTTGAGTTGGGGATAAAACAAACAAAAAAGAATACGACCTAGCCTACATGTTTGAAAAGAACTTAAATTTTTGAAAAATTCCAATAAAACCCTATTTTTATTTTGGGAGAGGATTTGGAAATACCTCAGAACAACCATAGAAAGAATCCAAAATCTCCTTAAGTCGATGTCTATTCTTGAATGTGATCTAGTAAAATGGTTTAGGATTTTTGTTTTGAGTCTTTTAACCTATTACACGTTTTTCACAATGCTAGAGAGAATGAAGAAATGACCAAATGCCTCGAAATGGACTTATAAAAACAAATATGGAATTTGTCCTCTTTCTTTGCACCAGTGGTTAAGAAATCGATAAGAAACTTGTTGTGAACTGACTTGACACCAAGAAAATTAAAAAAAACTTGTTGGTCATGAATTCTCATGAGTTTTACGAGAACTTGTGCTTTCTCAATGATTTTTAAAACATGTCTATATACATTGTGTACCAATACTCAATAAGACGTGATAGGAATATATTAGTAACAATAAAATGTTATTTTTTTATTTTTTAAAAATAAATTATATGTAACTTTTATTAAAGTTATAATAAATAAAAGTAATTAAATATTATATTTGATTTTTTTTTTCAATTAAATTATATTTAATTTATGTTTTTTATCAAAGATATTTTCATCTTTCTTTAAATGTTACGTTTATGTAATTAATTTTTGATATTTTCTTCTAAAAATTTGAATTTGGTCAAGATGAAGATCAATATTGCAATTAGCTAGGTTATGTGCTACATGGTTTCCTTCTCTATAGATATTGTAACAACCCAAGTCCTACCCACTTGGTTGTCCTATAATGAAAACCTCAACACAGAAAAATTTCATTCAATATCAAAGTTGTATTAGTACGAGGCATGTTAACTTCTTCATGAGTGTCCATTTCATTGTAGTCAAAATAACTCATGAGATCGAGACTGGCCAAATCTTGCTATTAGTTGCCTTAAGTGAACTTCACTCTCATACCCGAGATTCCAAGTTTAGGCAGGGGTTTCTCCTCTAGGGCCCATTTCACCTAGAGGTTGGATGCATATTTTCCCCATATCTTATCATGACTTCAGGTCATGCAATAATTAGTGTATGCATGCTAGAGCTAGATGAACAACCACCTTCCCTGGAGTTCATCTAGGGTTTACCAATACCCTGGTAACTACCCGGTGTCTTGTCTTGTTTAACAACATAATATCCCATTCCATTATGTTGATAGTATCCATCCAACAATTCAAGTACAAGATTCACCACTCAGTACTATCAGGATCTAACCTAGGAGTGATGCCCATATCATCCCCTCGTTACCTCTCGTCTTGACCCTACCTGTAAGAAATATGGTTAACCCTGAGTATGGTGTTTGTCCTCCTACAATCACCAAAAATGGTTGATAACAAGATTGTCCTACCCATAATCTTGAGTTGCAAATCAAGATTGTCCTTCCTACAATCTTGGAACTTTTCTATCATAGAATTATTTTTATGGTTTAAGAGGTTATGGGTTCCACTTGCTTTTGGGTATAAAATAGTGGTTTGAACAAATACTCCTACCTCTATAACTAATGTCAAAACTTACATCAATAATTAATTAACATCAAATCTTATGTCCAATAATAATAACAAAACTTAAACATTTTATATTTCATATTATCTTTAAGAGGATTTATTTAAACATACCAACCTCACATTCTATAAAAAGTATTTATTTTAACTAAAACAATATTAATAAATTTTATTATCGAAGATGGATTCAAGCTTTCAAATAATTAATTGTTTGTTTGTCATTATGAAAGAACGTAAGTCAAAGAAGTTATGAGAATGTCATATTATTTGAGAGATAAAAAATAAAGAACCTTAAAGGTAACACTATAATAATTTAAATAGGTTTTGTTTTGAATCAGATTCTAAATGTATCTTACAGTTGTTTAAGGGATTACTCTATGGTTTTTGTGCATAACTCATTCATTCTGTATTATACACAATATTATCTACAAATGCACCCACAATGTTGTGTAGGTAGACTCCTTTAATCTGAAGTAAAACTAAGACTATCGTAATGCTTTAACTGAGATATGATGACTAGATGAGCCTTAAGGATCCTGTGGTTGCACGTAGATGAAAATTCCTATGGTACATTTTGCATTAATTAAGATATAAGATATATTATTTTCAACCCACGTATGCCAACCTTCAATGCTAAGGAAAACCTACCCTATTTTCTTGTACCATTGTGTGATTTTTTTATAAGCATAGCATATCGCCATGCGATTACGCAAATATAGCTTACAACCTAATCTATCACATAGTCATAGAAGCTATAACTCATTAAAAATGAGATTATAACAAAAGAAATAAGTTGTTGGTCCAAATGACCATCTATTTTGGCCCTGGCCTGACACCAATTATCCCAGATGAGAGCTTATCTATACAATGGTTATTAAGTGTGGATTCAAAGTATATAACTTGATGAACTGATTGCATTATTGCATAAGGTAACAAAACTCAGGTTCGTTATTCAAGACGTGAACAGAGTGGTATTTATGAAGATAGTTAACAACCAACACAATTATAAAGATGAAAACGATTGACTAAAATTAAAATTTTCTACCATGCATTCCCCAATTCTCATGGAGTGCTCTAATCTAGAATACGTCTCCCGGATGCACACCCATAGCCGGATTCATTAATTGCATGCTACGGATACGAGCAAGATTGAAGGTGTGGATGGGTTTGGATACTAACACAATGACTTAGAGATCTTAATGTAACAATTCAAGCATATCACAAAGAACAATACGTTTATTCAATATGTCTTTCACAGGAAAAACACAGGTCAAAAACCTTTATAATATAATATTTTACATCTAATTAAAGTGTAATCCACAGACATGAAATGAAAACCTTCACGTAAACTTATCCATCCATTCTTTAAAATAGAACCAAATATATTTTCAACAGCTGCGTTCGACACATTAACTTTTATAACCCAAAAAGACGCTCAACATTTTGCCATGCAAATCTATCTGAATATCCATAATCCAATGTACAGGCAAGATACAATTAATATTTGTTTTGGGTACTCTATAAGTCCTCTGGACTCATGATTCACAAGTTCATTGCATTATAATACAAGGGTCTCAAGTTTGAACAATGATACGTCTTCTAATTTGAATGTTGCATTTTGCGACCTAGCATAGGTGAATTCTCATATATTGCCAAGGAAAAGAAAATGGCTTTACGTCTTCAAGGATTATCCAAGTTTCGTACCAAGGTTTTTCGATGTTTTCAAGGGTCAGAGCTGCTAGAACTAAGATGATATGCAACTAAAATTTTATATGCATACAATCGTTCACATCCAACTCATAATGCAATCCATAAATTTGAATTAAACATCACATGCATCAAAATGTTTTTGTTCATCTTTAGTTCACATTTCGTTCAATAGTTTTACATCCACAAATCAAAAATATCCAACAAACTTAACAATCAGTTAACCATTGTTTCATGATATTAATTTATCAAATAAAATTGCTACAAAGAGCCAACCTTACTGATGAACGCTTATTCCCTTCTCTTGCTTCTGAAAGTCCTCTCCTTTTTCTGATCCTTTCCAGCCAAAGAAGATGATGCCTTTCTATTTTTTCCCACTTCCCTTTTTTTAGAAGAAAATCCTATTTTCATGCTTAACATCTATTGATCGCCTACGAGTCCTCCATCCTGAAGCTCGCCATGTGGAATCCACAATGTTTCCATGATCAACAACCGATTCTTCATAATAATTTTAATGCATGATGTTTCAAATTGCCTTGTTTAATAAATAACAAGGTTTTATTTTATTTTTCATTATTATTTATATTTTTATTATTTATTAATATTTTATATTTTTATATTATTACTTTTATTATTATTTTTTAATTATTATAAATATTACTATTATTATGATTATTATTATTTTTTAATATATATTTACATTTTTTGAAAATAAATTCCAAAATAAAACATACACAAGCATACCTATTAATGCAACTACATGATATGCATCTATATGGACCATTGGCGGATGCATTGCCAGTAGGGTTCTTTACCCCTATCAATGGTGAATACTCCATCGCTCATCATTTCCCTTGACTTACCTTCCATCGATCAACCCTTTTTGCCAATTGGAGGAGACATCTATCCTTCGAATTGCTCCCACCAGTAATGGTACCTGTCCCTGCATCCACAAATACATTAGCAGTATCTCATCCTTGCAGATAAATTAGGTATATAAGAAGTTAGATCTTGGAGGGATATTACATACTCTCCCTCTAATATTAAACACAATCCCTGTGTTTACAATGCACATTGAAACATAGAATATGTTGCCATGAATAATATGAAGTCAATATAGAATAGCAAAAAAATTACATGGTCAAAAACTTAATCATCATTTATAGCAAAGATAACATGCATTCACATACAACAGAAATATTATTATATTCCTCAAACCAAAAACATGATTATATCATTGTTCAAACAAAAATGGAAACTATCTTTTCATGATAGCCACATCCTCCCATGTGGCACTGTTTTTAGAATACTGGTCCCATTGGACCTTACATTGCTCAATATTTTGTTTTCTCAACTATTTTATTCTATAGCCAAGGATCTTAATTGGTCGCACCTCAATGCGTAGGGGATCGATCATCTGCAATTGATCAACATTCCAAACATGCGAGGGGTCAGAAACATATTTCTTGAGGAGGGACACATGGAATGTATCATGGATTTTTGACAAGCTGGGTGGTAAGGCTAGCTTGTAGGCAACTGGGTTTATTTTATCAATAATTGCAAAAGGTCCTACAAATATTGGACTAAGCTTAGAGGATTTGATAGAGCTTTTGGTTGGTTTAACCCTTAGGAATACTCTATCTCCCATAGTGAATTCCCTTGGTATTCTTTTAAGGTTCGCATAGCTCTTTTGTCGGTCTGAGGCTTCCTTGAGCCTCCGACAAATTTCATTGAGTTGCTCTTCCATTTCTTTAACCATATCCGGCCCGATCATCACTCGATCCTCTAGATTACTCCATGACAATGGCATTCTGCACCTTCTCCCATATAGAGCCTCAAATGGAGCCATACCCAAAGAAGTATGGTAACTATTATTATAAGAAAATTCTACCAGAAAAGGTAGTCTTCCCACTTTGTTTGATGATCCATGCAATACATTCGTAGCATATCCTCTAAGACTTGGTTTACCCTCTCAGTTTGTCCATCAGTTTTTGGGTGATAAGCAGTACTGATATTAAGTTTTTTTCCCCATGCTTGATGCAATGTCTGCCAAAATTTGAAAGTGAACCTAGAATCTCTATTTGATATAATTATTTTAGGAAAATCGTGTAGTCGTACCACTTCCTTGGAAAATTTATGAGCTACAGTAGGAGCTCCATATTTAATATTTCTAGGCAAAAAATGTGCCACTTTAGTTAATTTATCAACCACCACCAAAATGGCATCATGTTGAAATCATTTTTTAGGTAAACCAACTATGAAGTCCATAGACACAACCTGCCATTTATATATTGGGATTTCATGTGAATACAGGCATCCAACTGGATGTAGATGCTCTGCCTTTACCTTTTGACATTCTAAACATCTTGCTACAAATTTGGCAATATATCTTTTTCATCCCAGGCCAATAGTAATCTTTCCTCATATTTTCATGCATCTTAACATAGCCCGGATGTGCGAAATAAGGAGTAAAATGTGCCTTCTGAAGAATTATATTTCTTAGAATCATTTGGCATTACTGCCCTATTCTGAAGGAACAAGATATCCTCTTGAATCTTAAATTTCCTTTATTTTTTAGAACCCTATCGTACCAAATTCTGATATTTTTGAGAGAATTCATCTTGAAGTTGAAGGTTTCTTATTTGTTCAAATATATCAAATTGGCATTGTGACATAGCAATG
Source organism: Wollemia nobilis (assembly GCA_028583015.1). Taxonomy (NCBI): domain Eukaryota; kingdom Viridiplantae; phylum Streptophyta; class Pinopsida; order Araucariales; family Araucariaceae; genus Wollemia; species Wollemia nobilis. The sequence continues at coordinate 258,821 of JAQPPZ010005913.1, forward strand.
ATATGCCTTCTTCTGCTCAAAGCATCTGCTATCTTGTTTTCTTTTCCCTTTATATACTCAATGTCGAAATCATATTCTGCCAGAAATTCCATCCAACGCCTTTGCCTAGCATTGAGCATTGGTTGAGTGAAGATGTATCTTAAACTTTGATGATCAGTTCTAAGCTCAAAAGGTTTACCAAGCAAGTAATGATACCACATTTTAAGAGCGTGCACCACTGCAACCAATTCTAAATCATGTGTGGCATAATTCAATTCATGTTTCTTAAGCTTTCATGACTCATAAGCTATAACTCCCTCTTCTTGCATAAGAACACCACCTAGTCCTTCAATGGAGGCATCAATACATACTATAAATGGAAGTTTGGAATCCGGTATTCTAAGGATAGGAGCAGTTGTTAATTTTTCTTTGAGTGTTCTGAAAGCTTCTTCACACCATGTAGTCCATTTAAAATTTTTTCCTTTCTTCTAAAGATTTGTTATCGGATAGGCCAATTTAGAAAAATTCTTGACAAAGTGACGATAGTACCCAACCATTCCCATAAAACTTCGCACTTCAAAAACATTTGTTGGAGCGGGCCAATCAATAATGGCTTCTATTTTCTTTGGGTCAACAGACACTCCTTCAATAGAAATCACATGTCCCAAATATTGTACTTGGGTTGTGTAGAACTCACACTTGGACAACTTCCCATACAACTGATTCTTTCTAAGTATTTTGAGAGCGATCCTCATATGGTGATCATGCTCCTCTTTATTTTTGGAGTAGATCAATATATCATCTAAAAATACAAGTACAAACTGGTCTAGTTGTTCCCAAAATACATTATTCATTAAATTCATAAAGGTTGTTGGAGCATTAGTTAATCCAAAAGGTAGCACTGTAAACTCATAGTGGCCATATCTAGTTCGAAAAATAGTTTTATGGGTGTCTTCTTCTCAAATCCTTAGCTGATGATAACCAGATCTAAGATCAATTTTTGAGAAAATGGAAGCTCCTTTCAATTGATCAAACAAGTCATCTATTCTGGGTAGAGAGTACTTATTCTTAACTGTCATCTTATTTAGCATTCTATAGTCAATACATAGCCTTAGTGTCCCATCCTTATTTTTAACAAATAGAACTGGTGCACCCCATGGAGAGACACTAGGTTTAATGTGTCCTTTTTCTAATAGATCTTGAAGTTGAGTCTTGAGCTCTTGCAACTCTATTGTAGTCATCCTATAAGGTGCTCGGGCTATAGGGGTTGCTCCTGGAAGAAGTTCTATAGAGAAATCAAATTCCCTTTGGGGTGGAAGACCTAGTAGATCCTCAAGAAAAACATCCCAAAAGTCATTCAATACCGGATAAGTTTGGAAAAGACTTGCCCCAGAGTTGGTTTCTTCCTTCTTATTAAGTTTAACTACATAAACTCTACTACCCTTTCTTATGGCTTTCTTAACTTGTATGGTTGTTAAGAGATGTGGTTTCACTGATTCACGTCCGCAATAAATTTGAATCCCTTTGCTTGGTGTCATCAGTGAAATCCATCCATATTTCCTCAAATTTTATCAATGCTTTATGTGCTTTAAGCCAATCAATGCCCAAGATAACATCAAAGGCATGTAATGGAGCCACATACAAATGCCAACTAGTTTTTCCTTGAGGTAGTATTATCTGAGGGTCAAATAAGCATTGATTAACGGTATAGGTTTACCCAAATCCATACTCAACCTTCCACCCATTTGCCATAAACCCAAGTTTTTCTGGTATGTCCCTCAGAATGTTAGAAGAAATAAAACTATCAGTTGCTCCAGAATCAACCAAAATGTGAATATTTCTATTGTAAATTTTACCATTCAATAGAAAAGGTGTTGCTTGTCCATTGAGTTTAGGATTACCTATTGCTGCATATATCTTATGGGTAGGCTCCGTAGGTTCTTTTCTCTTATCAGCTCTCAAAGGACACTTATCAACATAATGAGCTTCTTGGCAGATATAGCATCCAGTTCGAGGTGCCCTTTCTCTCTTATTTCCATCATTGCCCTCCTGAGTACCAACTCCTGGTGCATTAGCCCTTTGATCATTCCTTTCTCTAAAATTCCTTCTGTCTTGGCCACCTCGATTGTTAGGATTACCTCTGTTTCCTTGATACCTATTTTTGTTCTGATCAAACTTGTTTTTGTTTTCATTCCTACCCTTTTTGCTCCAGTTCTTATCCCATTTTTTTGAGCCAACATTCTTCTTTTTCTGTGGCTCTTCTCTATCAATAGATTTTTGATAATAGGCCTTCTTGGCCTTATAGTTGTCCTCTTCTTGCCGAGCCAAGTCACAGGCAGCAGTAAGGGTTGTAGGCTTAAGCATAAGAATTAGGTGCCCAATATTTGGGTGTAATCCTAGAAGAAATTTTTAGACTTTGATTTCAGTTCGTTGCTCATATTCAGGCATATATTTAAGCAATTGCACAAACCGTTGATAGTACTCAATTACGGTCATGCTACCCTAAGTTAATCTTGAAAATTCTGTAGTCTTTTCAAGATAAAATTGTGGTGTCATAAATCTATCTTTAAACACCTTCACAAATGTATCCCAATGGATATCTGCAACCTCCACATTATGAGTTTTCCTATAGGTGTCCCACCAATCAGCAGTTGCTCCAATCAAACGAAAAACCACCCACGAGGTTTTTGATTTAGAAGAGAGGGTTCTAACGATAAAATATGCCTCTATACTGTTCAACCATCTCTCAGCTTCTTCTCCATCACCTGTACCATCGAATTTAGCTATGTCAATTCTCTGCATATCTTTATCTAACTCAGAACCCACTTGTTTTCTCCTAGGATCAATAGATGTTTCTTCCTCAGTTATTATCGGTTCCTTTCCTTTGGATAAATTTTCTATTATTTTCTATTATTGAGAGATCATCTCTTGCTATTGAGTTAGTTGAGATTTTTGTTGTTCCATATGTTCTAACATTTGAGCCTTCTATTGAGCCATGTGCTCAGCCATTTGAGCTCTTTGTTGCTCCATTTGCTCATTTTGTTGGCTCATCTACTCTTGCATTAATTGTATCATTTGGACCATTTTGTCCTCTTTTGGAGCTGATTATTTTTCCTTCCTAACCACTCGAGGAGATTCTGTGGCTTCCTCTATAGTTTTGGTCCTTACAATATTTCGAATGACCCTCCTAGGATTTTCAATCAGCCCTTCCCATCGTACTGCCACAGGTCTCTTCAAAGAACTAGCTTTTTGTCCAGATGCCATTGCCTATTCAGAAAAGAGTCTTGTCAATTTTGGGTTTAGATGTTCAAATTGGCAACATAAATTATATTTGACACAAGGTTTTCTAAGATTTTATTGCCTAGGGATTCACAACCTAGGCTCTGATACCAACTGTAACAACCCAAGTCCTACCCACTTGGTTGTCCTATAATGAAAACCTCAACACGAAAAAATTTTATTCAATATCAAAGTTGTACTAGTACGAGGTATGTTAACTTCTTCATGAGTATCCATTTTGTTGTAGTCAAAAAACTCATGAGATCAAGACTGGCCAAATCTTGCTATTATTGCCTTAAGTGAACTTCACTCTCAAACCCGAGATTCCAAGTTTAGGTAGGGGTTTCTCCTCTAGGGCCCATTTCACCTAGAGGTTGGACGCATATTTTCCCCATATCTTATCATGACTTCAAGTCATGCAAGAATTAGCATATGCATGCCAGAGCTAGACGAACAACCACCTTCCTTGGAGTTCATCTAGGGTTTACCAATACCCTGGTAACTACCCGATGTCTTGTCTTGTTTGACAACATAATATCCCATTCCATTATGTTGATAGTATCCATCCAATGATTCAAGTACAAGATTCACCACTCAGTACTAACAGGATTTAACCTAGGAGTGATGCCCATATCATCCCCTCGTTACCTCTCATCCTGACCCTACCCATAAGAAATATGGTTAACCCTGAGTATGGTATTTGTCCTCATACAAGTACCAAAAATGGTTGAAAACAAGATTGTCTTACCCACAATCTTGAGTTGCAAATCAAGATTGTCCTTCCTACAATCTTGGAAACCTTTCTATCACAGAATTCTTCTTATGGTTTAAGAGGTTATGGTTTCCATTGGTTTTGGGTATAAAATAATGGTTTAAGCAAATACTCCTACCTGTATAACTAATGTCAAAGCTACACCAATAATTAATTAACATCAAAGCTTATGTCCAATATCAATAACAAAACTTAAACATTTTATATTTCATATTACCTTTAAGAGGATTTATTTAAACATACCAACCTCATTAATTATTTTAACTAGAACAATATTTATAAATTTTATTATCGAAGATGGATTCAAGCTTTCAAATAATTAATTGTTTGTTTGTCATTATGAAAGAACGGAAATCAAAGAAGTCATAAGAATGTCATAATATTTGAGAGATCGAAAATAAAGAACCTTAAAGGTAACACTATAATAATTTAAATAGGTTTCATTTTGACTCATATTATAAATGTATCCTATAGTTATTTAAGGGATTACTCTACGGTTTTCGTGCATAACTCCTTCATTCTGTATTAGACACAACATTGTCTACAGTCGCACCCATAATGTTGTGCAGGTAGACTCCTTTAATCCAAAGCAAAACTAAGACTGGCGTAATGCTTTAACTGAGATATGATGACTAGATAAGCTTTAAGGTGCCTATGGCTCACTTTACATTAACTAAGATAGAAGATACATTGCTATCAACCCACGTATGGAAAATCTCAATACCAAGGAAAAAACCTAATACTATTTTCTTATACCACTGCGTAACCTCTTTCTAAGCAGAACATACTGCCATGCGAATTTGAAAAGATAGTTTACAATCTAATCTATCACATTGTTATAATGGCTGTAACTCGCTTGAAAGGAGGATATAACAAAAGAAAAGAGTTATTTGTCCAAACGACCATCTATTTTGATCTTGGCCTGATGTCAATTTTTCCCAAATGAGATCTTGTCATACAATGGTTATTAAGAGTGATTTCAGGGTATATAACTCAAAGAATTGAATTGTAAAATTGCATAAGGTGACATAACTCAAGTTTGTTAATCAAAACGTGAACAGAGTGGTGTTTATAAAGACAATTATCAACCAAAACAATTACAAGTATGGTAATGAGGGTCTAAAATTTAATTTCTCTACCATGCATTCTACAATTCACTTGGAGCGCTCTAATCTAAAATACGTCTCCTAGAAGCACACCCATAGCCGGTTTAATTAATTGCATGCTACGGATACGAGCAAGATTAAAGGTGTGGACGGGTTTGGATACTAACACAATGACTTAGAGATCTTAATGTAACAATTCAAGCATGTCACAAAGAACAATACGTTTATTCAATGTCTTTCACAGGAAAAACATAGATCAAAAAAAATTATAATATAATATTTTACATCTAAATAAAGTATAATCCACAGACATGAAACAAAATCCTTCATGTAAACTTGTCCATCCATTTTTTTAAGGAAAAATAGAACCAAATAAATTTTTAACAGATGCATTCGCCACATTAACTTTTGTATCCCAAAAAGACACTCAATATCACGCCATGCAAATATTTCTTGAGTATCCATATTCCAATGTATAGGCAAGATACATTTAATATTTGTTTTGGGTACTCTAAGTCCTCTGGGCTCATGATTCACAAGTTCATTGCATTATAATACAAGAGTCTCAAGTTTGAACAACGATACGTCTTCCAATTTAAATGCTGCATTTTGTGACCTAGCGCAGGTGAATTTTCATATATTGCCAAGGAAAAGAAAATGGCTTATGTCTTCAAGGGTTCTCCAGGTTTCATACCAAGGTTTGTCGGTGTTTCCAAGGGTCAGAGCGGCCAAACTAAGATGATATGCAACTAAAATTTTATATGCATACAATCATTTCACATCCAACACATAATGCAATCCATAAATTCGAATTAAACATCACATGCATCAGAATGTTTTTGTTCATCTTTAGTTCACATTTCGTTCAATAATTTTACATCCACAAATCAAAAATTTCCAACAAACTTAACAATTAGTTTACTATTGTTTCATGACTTTAATTTATCAAATGAAATTGCTAAAAGAGATCCAACCTTACTGGTGAGCGCTTGTTCCCTTCTCTTGCTTCAAAAAATCCTCTCCTTTTTCGATTCTTTTCCAGCCAAAGAAGATAATGCCCTTCTATTTTTCCCACTTCCATATTTTTAGAAGAAAAGTGCTATTTTCATGCTTAACAATTGTTGATCGTCTACGAGTCCTCCATCTTGAAGCTCGCCATGTGGAATCCACAATGTTTCCATGATCAACAACCAATTCTTCATAATAATTTTTAATGCATGATGTTTCCAATTGCCTTGTTTAATAAATAACAAGGTTTTTATTTTCTTTTTCATTATTATTTATATTTTATTATTTATTAATATTTTATATTTTTATATTATTACTTTTATTTATTTTTTATTTTTTAATTATTATAAATATTACTATTATTATGATTATTATTATTTTTTTATATATATTTACATTTTTTGAAAATAAATTCCAAAATAAAACATACACAAGCATACCTATTAATGCAACTACATGATATGCATCTATATGGACCATTGGCAGATGCATTGCTAGTAGGGTTCTTTACCCCTAACAACGATGAATACTCCATCGCTCATCATTTTCCTTGACTTACCTTCCATCGGTCAACCCTTTTTGCCAACTGGAGGAGACATCTATCCTTTGAATTGCTCCCGCCAGTAATAGTACCTGTCCCTGCATCCACAAATAAATTAGAAGTACCTCATCCTTGCAGACAAATTAGGTATATAAGAAGTTAGATATTGGAGGGATATTATAGATATGCTCGTATTTCTAATATAATACCTCCAGCATTAGTTGATGAACAACAATAATGTTATTTTCATCCAATCTCCACTTCCACTTTTATTGATGATGTTAATAATAATTTCATAACCTCCCTTCAATAGAAATTTAAATGCAATTTTGATCCATGTAAGAAGTCCCTTAGTATTTACATGGCTGTTAATTGACATTCCATATGATTCTAATTAAGTGATGGGAACTTGGCCTTTATTATTTTGGAAAACACCACCTTTGCTAGCTTTTCCTATATTTTTTTAAAAGCATAATTAAAATTTATTTTAATAAACCTAATTTGTGGTTATTTCCATTTTACCACAGATCTAAGTAGATGCTTCATGTTAACTCTATTGTTACAAATGACCCTTCTATTATATTCAAATGCTATAACCAAGAAGCTAGCACATTTTTTTTCTGCAATTAAAACTTCCTATAATGAGCATAATGTCTATAAATATTATGCAATAGATAATTATATGATTGTAAACTTAGGCATGATTTAAAGATTTATTTTAAATTATTCTATCATTATATTCAATCCATAAATTCCAACAAATAATGCAAGCACCAATCCTCAATAAAATACATGATGCTTTAGCTTTGAAACCATTATTCCAACATTTCATCAACTTTTTCAACATTGATGGGGCCATGCAATATATTCTCATATTTTGGAAAAATAGCTCCAAATGGTGTAAGTAAAGGGATGATAAGAAGTAAATAATCTACTGGCTTTAGATCCTTACATAAGACACCTAAAAGGTCAATGATATCATCTTCTTTATATATTCTTACATAGAAGATTATTATTTTAGACTACTAACCAAAGGAATGTTGAGGCCTTAGGGAGGATCTCAAATGACCAAACATTTTTCCAAGGCAAATATTTGGAAGCATAAAATTTTGACCATTTTGAATTCTTATATCCCAAGTTGAGCAAGTATCCACCATATTTTGATAGATTTCAAACAAACTCATCTTTAAAAATAAATAAAAAAGCAAAGAGGACACTTGAAGCATCTTTTGAAGCTCATTTGCTATTTATTTGAAGTACTCTCCAACCATATTGCTCATATAAATCCATGATTTGGAGTTGTTACTCATATTTTTTGAACTTTGAACCTTTATAAGATAAAAATTTCTAAGCCAATAATTGTGATTTTGGATTATAATTAAGAGGGCAAGGCTTCAACCGAGCATCAGACCAAAAATTTATAGAATTCTACTCTTTGAATTGTCAATTAATATGTTATTGATTAATTGTAAACTATTTAACATAAAGCTTTATGTTGTCTATCCTCAAGGTAGGTTTTGTTTTCTAAACAATTTTATTGTATAAAGAAAACCTATATATTTTTGAAGTGACATTTTTTAAAACTTTTCCTTGATCTTTGAATAATCTCTAGCTAAATTTTACCCCTAATTCCAAAATCATAATTCTATAGTTCCACAAGTCTTCTCCTCCAATATTATTTCCTTTGCAAACCCTATCTCACTTATAGAAAGGAAACATTTTTTATCTCACATACTTTTTAAAGAAAATCTCCTATCCACAATATTGAAAGGGGTATGACATGTATAGGGATAAATTGTAATGTAGTTTTTATGGGTTGTATCCTTTTAGCCATAGTTAACAACATGCCTTTCCAACTTGATAAAAAATATTTCATTCTACCCAAAACCAAGTCTTAAAGTTCTTTCCTCTTTCCTTTATTCGATAAAAGAATACCTAGATATGTTGATGCCAACCTTCAAAATTTGACTTCTAAAATATCTAGTATAATATATTATAAATATATGATAGTGTTAATGCTAAATATACTATATTTTGTAGTATTAACGAACTATCCATGTCATAAACCCGATTTCTAACTCCAAATAAGATTGTTTTCTTTAAAGTGAACTCGACTATGCTAAATATATATTCATTTCATACATCACTACTATTACATGGATTTTGTCTATGCAATAGCACTAGGTGCCACACCCCATTTAACTAATATTCTCATTGGCCAAATGATCTAGTTAATTTTCTCTTTTCTTTCAATCGAAAAGTATCATAGCTAATCCCTACCCTCACATAATTCCTTTGAGTGAGGGCACTTAGCATGAAGGGTGTTAACTTCCTCTCTCATCCATTGGAGAGAAAGTCATAACAATCTTGATCTCCTTTTTAACTCTTAATAATATCCATCACATGTAACTTATTTACTCTAACTTTAAGATCTACTTATCTACTTACAAGAGTTTTGGTTAAAAGATATCGCTAATTCCTTAAAGCGTTCCATATCTTTATAACACAATATCCATATTCAAACTCATTATAATAAGCACAAAGAATAAATAAGTTATAATGTGCGATAATTTAATCTAATCAAATGTCCATGCACTGACTTCCATAAGCTCGTAATTAACTAGAAGATTTCACTAATATTTACTTTAAGTTAAACTCCCTTCAAATCGGTAAAGAGATTTCTAAGCTTAAATAAGAAAGACTAGCTTCACTTTACTCTAGAAGACTCATTCACATAGTCCTCCATGGCACAATGTTGATATTTAACTTCTACTTGAATTCTATTAAAATAGATTACACCATATCAACACGACAACTAACGTCAAAGCATCTTCACCGGGATAACTCAGACCCCAAGATACAGTCAATATTTAAAAACTAAAACTAATATTTTTAGGTAACTCAACAATAACCATTCCATATTTTAGTTACATTAAGATCCCAGTCCAACGGTGATCTCATTCCTGATCCATTTTCTTTGGTCGATGTTCCACAATAGGAACTTGTAACTCATTATATAGGATTAAATTTAAGGATCGTTGACTATGCTCTATATTCCTTTGAACTACACCAGAAAGTATTCCTTTCTTCGGTGACTCCATCATCATTACAAAAATTAGATGATGTATTAATTTTTGTTATGTCTTCACTAACCACTGAGACAGGTTACCCTCCAGCCAGGATCAAAGATGGCTCCCAAATTTTTTAGGATAAGCATTTTTTTACCAGTAATATAATTTCAACTACCACATCTTCGGTATCCATCCTTATATAAGAATTTCATGAATGCATTATCATCATAGTATTAAACCATTCCCAATATGCAAACAAAAATATTGCAGATATTTCCCTTAAAAAATGTAATATTTTCTATCCATTCTACAATAACCACAGTCACATGTTTCCATATCATTGTAGAAGAAGTATCATTGCTTAAACTAAAAATCAATCATTTGATTCTATTCATTACACTTTTAATTAAAGCACAAGGTAATATGTTAATTCTAAAAATAATCATAGTTATACATTTCTATATCATTGCAGAAGAAGTGACATTGCTTAATCTATAAATCAATCCTTTGATTCTACTCAAACTATTGGAAATAATGTCTATTCCATCATTTGGATTATGTAAATGTATCCTCCAATAGATTACTTCCTGTGCAAGTTATCTAGTGACTACATGTAATGTAATAAATGGATAAGTGTCCATGTGCAAGCTGTACATGTGCAAGGTATCCTATGCATAACTAGATAGAGTTTTGGGCAAGCATCCTATTTTGCATATATAAGGATGGCCTCTTAGATAGATTGATAGGACAGTCGAGAGATATTTTTAGATAGCATAGGTTGAAGAACACAAGCTTATACTGAGAGGGGGGGGGTGAAAAGTATAAGACCTCTTTTTAATTTTTCATTTATACTTTAAAACAGTAAAGCAATATACCCAAAGCAATATCAAAGCAATGTACAATATCATCCACAAAGTAACACCAATTTTAACGTGGTTCACCCAGAATGGCTGGGCTACGTCCACAAAACTTTTCTCTAAAAGTTATCTCAAAGTTCTTTGGGAATCCTTCCCAATTACAATGTTTATAAGCCTCGGCCCAAAGGAGATACCTTCCCCCAATCAGAATTTATGAGCCTCTGCTCAAAGGAGATACCTTCCCCCAATTAGAATTTATGATCCTCTGCTCAAAGGAGATACCTTCCCCTCTACTCTGGAAATGATCCCTCAGAAGATCAACTGCCTCTACCTCTTTCCAGAACGTGAAAATCCTTTCCACCGAAGACCTTCTATCCTCAATGCTTAGCCTAAGAGACCTTTTCCTTCTATGATCACGTCCACAACAACTCAACAACCTGTACCAAACACAATCAGTTGGTCTAGTACAAGTCTTCCTTTGTCTGTCAGATTTGTCCAACTCTTGAAAAAATCAATCCTCTGCATACAAGCCTTCTCAAAGACTTGCCAACTGTCCTCAAGTTCTTCTCATAGAACCAATGCACCTCTGTCCTCAAGTTATCTGATAGAACTATCAAACTCAGCTCATAAGTCCTCTGCTAGGACCTGTCCAAATCTGCTCACAAGTCCCCATTGGAACCTGTCCAAAAACTGCTCACAAGTCCCCACCGGAACCTGTCCAAAAACTGCTCACAAGTCCCCACCGAAACTTGTCCAAAAACTCAACAAGCTCACCAAGAAAAACTTTCTTAGTAGGAAATCACAAAGTGAATTGTTAGAGACCCAATGTGATTTGTCAAACTCATAGAAGCATAAAGAGAATTGTTAGAGACTCAATATGTTCTATACTCAAATCCCAATCTCAAAACTCAACTCAGCTCAATCTCAATCTCAAATCTGAAAACTCAACTCAATATCTGAAATGGATAGGATAGAATGTTTTCTTTCAAGAACATGAAACCCAAAAAATTGCCAACTATGCAAAGAATTACATAACAATGATACTCATGTTCCTTTCACCATCAATTAGGGTTTCAACAACAATGCTCATCAAACAAGGTTTAGTCAACCAACATCATTCAACTCAACATCAACCTTGAAGCATTCAACCAATCATCACAAGAAAAGGAAACAAGTAGAAATCCTTTTCCCTCCAAATATATTTGAACAAAACAACCACCAACACAATATCACCAAATGCAAAGAATAACTTGCTCAAATCAACTCAATGGAGTAAGCCCAATATCATGAATCAAGTAAAGCAATAACTTGATCAAACAACCTCTATGGAAGCAACTCAACCATCAAACTCAAAACAACCAACCAAGGGTTCCACCAAATCAATGCAAGTAGCAAGACTCACAAACATAAACCCTAGTGCACAATGCTTCCACTACCTCAAACCAGAATTATGCATTCACCAAAAATCTCATCAAGGATAGCAATGCATAAGAAGTCTTCAACAAACCAAAAAATAGGATTTAAACCCAACCAAAGGAAACCTAGTTGAAAACCTTTTCACTCCAACCTTATTTCAGAAAAACATACACAAATCATACTCATAAGGAAAATGTGCCCATACCTTTTGGAGTAGAAGAAAATTGATCCTTAAAGTTGTCACCACACACAACCCTCAAACTTCCAACCAAGTTAGAGTTAGAACCAAGATAAATGAGCATATATAAAAACTTTCCTTAATACACCTTTTAGCTCCTCTTCTTTAAAAACAACCACCAAAGAAGCCAAAAACACAACAACCAAAACTTACACCTTATATCTCCATTTTTAAATTTAGCATAGCAAAAGACTAATCTCAAAAATACAACCAAAGAAATATCCCCTTATTTCTCCTATGTATTTTAAACAATGCTAAACAATGCCAAAAATCATATCAAGAAAATAATCACACCTTATAATGGCTGCCCTTGAAGAATCCGAAATTCGCGGCACAAAACATGTTTTAATAAAAACATGACTTAATCCATACATAGCTCCCTCTGCGGGGATCGAAACGTAGACCTTCACCTACGCAAGGCCCAAATGCAGCCTTGGTTGCCACTAGCCCACAAGGGGCTTACGAAGTCCAAGACGAACTTCCTTCCACATTAACGGTCAAGCTTTCCGAAAGCTTTTCAAACCACGAGCTCTCCTCTTTTGCAGCATAAACAGAACATTCGATCGTAGCCAAACCAATTAATTGCCTTCGATTTTCCAAGAGGGTTTAACCTTAGGAACCTTCTCATATTTATAGTCCATACGTGGACTTTAGAACACGTCGGCTGCAAAGAAAAGTAATTTCAAATTTAATCGAAATTTGCTTTCTAAAGGGTTTAAAAACCCTTAAAGTATTTTTAATAAATTAAAAATAATTTCTCCCTTAATTAATTAAATAATTAATTAATTAAAACCTTGAAGGGTTTTAAATAATAATTAAATAAATAATAAAGAGAACCTCCATTGGTTTTAATAAAAACCATTGCCAATGGAATCTCTCCGGATTCTCTTAAAAAGATTCTCTTGGAATCTTCCACCTTTGAAACCAACACATCCTTTTAACATTAATGTCATTTCCTTTTGACATCAATGACAACTCATAGATAAGAAGCTAGGATCTCAAACGCAGAATTGCCAACATAGGTTAGTGGATTGTGTTCCACACCATTTATTGGTGATGGATATGATGTAGATCTATAGCTTTGTTAATGGAGTGCTCACTTCCTCCATAGCTACATTGTAATATTTTATATGTTTTATATTTCAGCATACTTCAATCATCTAGCAGATTTACTTTCTTGCATGTTATTCTGCATCTTGTGATTGTTATCTCTCATGGCTCATTCATCAAAAGCTAACAGTGGTATCAGAGCCATGGTAGATCTAATCTATGTAGGTCAATAGGGAACCACCATTGTTGGTTAGCCTGAGAGTTTTGTCAAACTGACGCGCCATTGGACCAACCATTGGAAAAAGATCTCAAGAGTATCTAGGTGGTAGATTTTGGGAGAGTCACAAAGATAGGACTGAAAGGAATCTTAGTTTCAGAAAATACTAAGATCATTTTTATCTAGAGTCTTTTCCACAGAGTTGTTATGAAAACTCGTGAAGACTAGGACTCAACATTTCAATCCACTAGATTGATAGATCATCTAGTGAAGATCATCCAGGTCATCTAGAATTTTCTAACTGGTGCCTAAAGTTTCTTTTATTGTAGGAAATTAATCCTTAGAGGATTGGGACTCCTCCTATGATAGAAAGCTAGGAGACTCCAACTTCGTTGCTCGATGGTCGAAGTGCCCTCATAGTGCAGAGGTTAGTTCATCATGTGAGAGAAGAATACTATGAAAGAAGACTTCTAGTGAAGGATCATGGTGAAGATAGGAGACTGAAGATATCCATTATTAGATTGTAAAAATCCACACTTGAAGAACATGCCATAAGAGCCTTGATACAGAAAGGCCATAGAAGCCTTGCAGAAGAAGCCACAAAAGTCTTATACTAAAAAGCCATAAAGCCTTGATATTGAAAAGGCCATAGAAGCCTTGATATTAAAAAGGCCATAGAAGCCTTGATACTTAAAAAGGCCATAAGAGCCTTGGTACTAAAAAGGCCACAGAAGCCTTAACATAAAAATAGGCCACAGAAGCCTTGATCCTAAAGAAGAATTCAAGAAGAATATCTGATTTAGAAGTAGACTAAATATTTTAGTACTAATATTCTTGTTGTAGGAACAGAAGATTCAGTGAGTTGGGAGACTTCCTACAAGAAATTTAGGAAGAGCATCTTCTTCAGAATCAGCTTAATCCTGAAGCAAAAGAGAAGAGATCAGGAGAAGATCTCATTGAAGAACTTCCAATCTTGGAAGAAGAAGAAGGACTAGGAGAGTCCTACTCGAAGCCAGAAGTAGCAGAATCAGAAGATCTAGGAGAAGATCTCACCACCAACACTTCCAAAAGTAGAAGGTTGAAGAAAAGGTCTAAAGGAGGACCATCAGAAGTTGCCAGATCAAAGACCTTGAGAAGGTCTCATCGAGCATCCAAGAAAGGCTAGGAGAGCCTTGTTGAAGATCAAGAGAGTTCTTTGAGAACTCATTGGAGAAATCCACTATCTAGGTGAAGTCCTTGATAGTGAAGGACTTGGGACAATTATCACCATCCGAAAACAAGCCCAAGAGGAGAATTTGGCAAGGAGTGCCAAATATGAGAAGAAGAAGTTTGGCAAGGAGTGCCAAACCCTAGAAGAAGATCCTGCTTGAAGTCAGAACTCGGCAAGAGGACTTGAAGATAGAAGAAGCTCACCAAATCTTGGAGATTTGAATATTACCTCTCACAGTGAGGAGGCACCACCCTAGAGACATAGACTTCTCCAAATCTATAGCAGAAGGAGGAGAACACAAGAGGAGAACAAGCCACCAAATCCTAGGCTCATAAAAGAAAGTTTGAGACCATCATTTGGTGAAGAAGGAGTTGTGCAGGACATCCTACTGGAAGCAACAACTTGGTGTTTCTAGACACCAAGGTCTACATCCTCTACAAAGGTGGGAGAAGAGCTACAGAAAAAGGTATGCAACTTATGGTGCAAAAATATTCATTAAATTGAACTACTTATTAGATTTATTAGAGCACCTAAAATTGGATTAAAGTTGCAAAAAGGAAATTAGATTTCAGTCTTCTAAAAGTGCAAAGAAAAATATATTCTTTTTAAGGATTCAATTGCACATTTATTAGGAGTTGATTAGATTCCAGATTAGTTTCTATCAACTACCTATTATCTATTATTGAAAAAAGAAGACTAAGTCCTACAACATTGATTGTAGTGAAATTGTAGAATAACTCCTAAAGATTCATTTTAGGTTATTCTTGATTAGTTGCAGTAGATTATTAGTGCATTTCTTTGAGAGTTGATTGGAGTGATAAGGTGTAATATTAGTGCATTAAAAGTAAAGAGCTTGTACTATTATACCACTCTCAAAAAGAAAATTAGTTTTGTGTTTCCTGAAAGGCACAAAGTCTGATTTGTATCAAGTGTCTAAAGACACTATTGAAGCACAAAAATCTGCAACTTGATGTGGCCAATAGAAGCCACCAAAAAGGGTTAGAATCCTCCAGATTTGGAGAAGAACATAACTAACCAAAAATAGAGATAGAAGCTTATGAAAGTGAGACTTGGTGAGTCTCAAAATCAAAAGCATTACAAGTGAATGCAAAAGAAAAAATGCAGAAAATTTGCATCAATTAAAAGAACTTCTATCTACTATTATTGAAGCTTGGACTTGTTATCAAAAGTTTCCAAGTAAAAAGGGAAAGGTGTGTCTATTGTTAAAGACAACCTCAAACCCTTGTATTGCAAGAAATCTGCCACAAAACCAGAATTTAAAAATCTAGAAATAGAGTGCAAAAGAAGGTATATTAAAAGCCTTATTATACAAAATATAATACATTATCTTGCACTACTCTAATCTAGTTTTTGATAGCATAAGTGCAGATTTGAAAGTGCCATATTAGGGCACATTTTCCTACAGGGAAAAGAACAACCAACAAAGGCCGGACGTCAGCACTCTTCCTCCCAAGCTAGAAGGAGCCATTCAAGGGCTCATCTTGGATGTACGTACCTACAGAATCAAAGCTCATTTCAAATCATCCATGAGCCACATTTACGTAGACAAGCGAGTGCAAATCAATCTCAAAAGGATGTCAAAATAGCAACAAGAAAAATAATGCATTTGGAGGCATAAAAGAAAGGGAGAAAGGTGTTACATTCATGGTCTCAATCTTGGAGAAGACCACTCACCAAAGGAAGCGTCGAACTATCATCCAAGCTCCGTAGTGCATCGCCCATCCACCTATAGAAAAGAAAGCTTGCTTGCTGCCCAAGCAACGTTGCAAAGCAAGAAAGTTATGGAGTTATAATCTCCATATTTGAAGGTATTACAAGAATGGTCTCCATGCAAAAATGACACTTGGCATTCTAGTCATCATTCCTCTCAACGTTCTAGAGACTTCTACGAAGGAGTTACAAGCAAAGACGTGCCACTTGGCATTCTTCACCAGCTTCACACAAGGGCCTATACATTTTCAAGAAGTGTTGGACAAATATTCTGGAGCGTTACGTAAAGAAGGGAGCACTCACTTGTAATGGACGTGACACTTGTCACAATGCCTATGATCAACATTGCTTAAAAGGCATATTTTAGTCCAAGACCAACATGCAAGAGTGAAGCACAGTCAAGACGTTCGAAGGAGGAACGTAGCACAGTCAAGGCGTGAGAGAAGTAACAGAAATGTTCGAACTATAGCGTGGAAGACAAAGGGGAAGGAGCATTAAAAGCTCCCCATTTTTGGAAGGTCAACATTTTCAGTGCCTACGTACAACATTCACATCTAGCATTCCATCGAATCTCCATTAAACCAAGCGCTCAAGGTACATTTTAGACGTTGTTATATTCAATCATGGAAAGCACCAAACATCAAGGAGATATTGCGTATAAGGTAAGGTCTAAATCCCATTGATTATTGCTTTCATAAGTTGGAGTTATAAGGATTATAAACTAAGGTTAAAACTTAGGGTTTTGAAAGCTAAAGGGGTGACTTATCTTATTATTTTAATATTTGCAATCTTACTTAGGAGGAATAAGGAATTTAACTTGGATTAAACTATATTGCAAATATTATTATCATTTCTCTAATTTTCCAAACTTGGGAGTCATAAGGGTTACTCCATCAAATTTATTTTATTTGGAAATTAGAAATAATCCAAGGGATATAAAAGAGGTTATTAAGGGATTTTATTAAGGTTGGATAAATTTATTTTTACTTGTCTCAAATCTCTAAAAAGGGGACAAAATATTTCCAACATCAAAACCTCTTCAAAACTAAAATAGTGCTTAGTTCAATTAGGAGTAATAAGGTGTTAAAAGTTGATTTTTGATTCTTGCAAAACTTGTACAAAATCAACCAAATTTGAACTATTTCTTTACAAAAGCACTATATTCTACTTAAGAGCCATTATTTCTCAATTCTTCAAAGATCAACCTTTCCAATGGGTAAAGGAATGTCATACAATGGTTGCAAAACTTGCTCCGACAAGAACCAACTCACAAAGCATAATCACAGGTGGTTTATTGATTCAGGAGCTAGTCATCATATGATAGGAAATATACAATGGTTTGACTATCTTGAGGTTACCAAAGGTTACAGATTAAGAATTGCAGACAGCCAAACATATCTTATTCATGGATACGGATGTGTATCTCCCAGTAAATCCTTTCCAAATATTCTACTACAAAAAGTCTTGTATGTTCCTGGATTAACTTTCAATCTCATCTCAGTGAGCAAGCTAGTAGAAAATAACTACATGATTAATTTTGGATATATGAATGGGATCAATACATGTCTCATTATGAATCAATATGGAATAAAAGCAACAGGTTCAATCCATGAAAATACTTATATCCTAGACTCAATGGAAATACCACAAGATATTGTGATGTTACAAAATGCTTCTAACTCATTTGCAGAAGAACAGGTTGAAGAAAATGAAGAACCAGTACATCAAAAAGGTAAGTACAGAAGGATAAAAAATATGAGAGGACAATTGCATCATGCCCTACTTATTCATCAACAATCAGAATCAAATGAAGATACTTGCAAGGAGGACTTCAAAGGTGGTTGGATAGAAGATGAATCTGAAAATGTCAAAGATTATCCAATGAGAATAGAAGGCCTAGCTGCATCCTACTCTGCATCATATGAAGACACAAATTACCTGTTGAACCTGAATACAAAGAATGCAGAAGAAGAAGACGATGAAGACCAAGCAGAAGAAGATGAAGAAAATCCATATTGAAGACTAAAGCCTTCAATACCCAAATAATGTAATACAGGGGGTGTTGGAAATAATGTCTATTCCATCATTTGGGTTATGTAAATGTATCCTCCAAGATACATACCTAGATTACTTCCTATGCAAGTTATCTAGTGACTACATGCAATGTAATAAATGGACAAGTGTCCATGTGCAAGGTGTCATATGCACAACTAGATAGAGTGTTGGGCAAGCATCCTATTTTGCATATATAAGGATGGCCTCTTAGATAGATAGATAGGACAGTCGGGAGACATTGTTAGATAGCGTAGGTTAGTGGATTGTGTTCCACACCATTTACTGGTGATGGATATGATGTAGATCTGTAGCTTTGTTAATGGAGTGCTCACTTCCTCCATAGCTACATTGTAATATTTTATATATTTTATATTTCAGCATACTTCAGTCATCTAGCAGATTTACTTTCTTGCATGTTATTTTGCATCTTGTGATTGTTATCTCTCATGGCTCATTCATCAAAAGCTAACACAAACTATATATACTTTTTCCTATCCATAGGCATAATATATTAGACATCAATTTCATAAATCTGAAGCTGAATTTATTCACACAAAGAGATAACCAGTTTCTATTCTTTCTTTATCTCAAAAGTATATCCATCATACATCAGTTTCAAACAATCACAATCCAGAATACATCAGTCAAACACAGGTCTAGTTCTCTTCCCTACAAAAATTACATTTCCTCTAGAGTTTGCTATTTTCTATTAACAAGATGGGTACACCTGGATGCTTGTGCAAGCCAAGGGAAATACACAATACCTCATCCCACACCAAACAGAGTTACTCTGATTTTTCCTTTCTACAAGTTTAACAACAACCATACATGGTTCTTCAAAAAAAATTGGAAATAAAACCTAGAGAAACTAAAAATATTTATGAGGCTTCATTCGAAATTTATGAATAAAAGTTCTTCTTTTGTTAAGAAGTTCACAACTATCACTCTATAGTATAACTTAACACTACGGTTCATCGGGTTCCTTATAATATAGTTTTGAATTAAGCAAGGTTCTAAGTTTTCCTTTTTTTAAAGAGAATCCATTTCCTCTATCTTTAATAATCAAAACCCCCTTTCCTTACCATTCATTAAAATTTATCAACAAATATGGATTCCTTAAGTGCTATTTCAAAATACATAAAGAAAAAGCTTAAATCAAACTTCCATATTAGAGAAAAAGCATGATGCAAAAATATTATGATATGCATCTTCATGAATAGGGGCATTCATCCATGTTGCCTCCTCAAATAATTTGACAATAACCCATCACATCATTTCCCCAAGGCTTTCCTTTTCTCGATGGTTAGTTCTTTTTGCCACCATGAAGGAACTTGTTCCTGTAAAAGTGCACTTCCATTAGCAGCATCATATTCATACATAAAATGTAGGTTCTCCCAAAACCAAACATGAAATTATCCTATTTCCACAATAATATTTACAACTCACATTCTATTGAGTATCTTAAATACTGAAATAGTCCATCATTTCATCCATAAGCCATATAGAAAAATAAGTCCATCAAAATAAAAGTCTACCAAAGGTGGGGTCATGACAATCCAACAACCTTTGCATGTCATGTTAATATTGATTTAAACCCCATGGCTTCACTAAGTGAGGGATGACCTAAAAGAAAAATATCATCAATAGATTAGAGATGAGATTCAAAGTGACCATTTCTAAAATTGGTTATATGGTATTTAAATAGGCCCCACCCATATTACATCATGACCACATAGTGGTATACAAGAACTTGGCTATTATGCATGTATCACTTGGTAAGAATTGAATCTAGATCTCCTCCTTGAAAATTGAGGAATTTAAATAGTTGGGCTAATGCCATTTGATTCAAAGAGACCATTTGTTGCAACCTAAATATCTTTGATCTTTCCTTCCATTTTTTCCTTTGAGAAAGCTCTCCCCAAGCCTTGATAAGAATAATAAATTGATACAAAGATAGTGTATCACCTTGGAAGACTCCACGAGATGATTCAAACTATTCAACAAAGAATTTATTAATCAAAATGAAATATTATGCAATGTTGTAACAACATCTAATCCATTCACACAAAAATTGATCAAAACCATTTTACATTTTAGGAACATCATGTAGAAAAATCCAAAAATCCTATTATATGCTTTGCTTATGTCTAATTTTACAAGCATACTTGGTTTTTCCTTGGAATAAGAGAATGTATGGCCTCTTTTGCAATGATTATACCATCAAGAATTTTTTTACCATGATTAAAACCTCCTTATTCCTCTAAGATAACACAATCTATTTTTTTTTTCAGTCTATTTTCCATAATCTTTAAAATCATCATATGAATCATATTGCAAGGATTTATTAAACAAAAAATATCAAAATATTTTATGTCACCTTCCTTAGGAACCAATGTAATTAAAGTGACATTGATATTACTTATTATAGATTTCTTTTTCTTGACCTCTTCAATTGCAACCAACTTGTGATTCTTTAACAAATCCCAAATTTTTTGAAATAAAGTTTTAAAATATCTATAATGGCCAGGTGCCTTGTTAGGATGGAATGACAAAATTATGTTATATAACTTTTCCATAGACAACTTTCTCATTAAGCTTTATTTTTTTCTTGTGTGATAACTAATGAAATACTTTGCAATAACTTATATTAAATCTCCTTGTCTCATCTAAATTCCAATAGAATATATTTGAAGCAATTAATTACTTTCTTCCTAATATATTTTTCTTCCTCAATACTTCTAGAGTTGTAATATTTTTTATTTGACAAAAGTATATAATTATTTTGGATATAGTATGAAAATTTTGGTATTTCCATTCCATTCCTTAAGCCATATCTCCCTAGATTTTTAGGACCAACATGACTCTTCCTTTTTCAATACATTATGATAATATAAAAATAATTATTTTTATTGTATATAAGTATCTTGTCATTTCCATTGATTTCTACTATCTCCTATAAATTGTTGAGCTTGAATTTAATTTCCTATTTTGTTTTAAATATGTTACCAAAATATTTGGAATTGTAAATCTTAAATTTTCTCTTTAGATATTTCTTGAACAAACACATACATACATGATCCTTCAAATATTACTTCATCCCACTTTAACACAATCATCTCAAAAAAAGGAGGGCCTTGGAGAGATAAAATAAAATCAAAATGGATTTGAATTACCATTATTGAGTAGATCACATCTCAAGAGCATGGGTTCATTATCTAGTCCTACTCATAATAAAATGTTTAAAAAAATATAAATACTTCATTTATAATCATGCATTAGATAACAAAATTTGCTCCAATATTTTTGCTAAATGAGATTTTTCAATACATTATTGTCCTATGTATATTAAAATCTTAAAAATAGCATTCCAAAGGCCATTTGAATTGACAAATAAAGAAAAATCCACCATTGATTTAGACCATCTAGGAGTACCACCTTTCTTTTATGAAAGAGATAAAACTATTTGAATCCCCCCAATAATATATAGATCATAATTATGAATCATCATCAAATTTGACAAAAATAAATGAAGGTCCTTCCAACATCTTTCACGATCACAATATTTATATTTCGAGCATAGACATTTATATACTAACTTTGAAATTTTTCTCTTTCCAATAAAAAAGATCAACTTGGAATTACTTTTTGCTTCTAGCAATTGTCCATCCCATTTGTGTTTGTTCCATATTGTTACAATACCTTTTGAATCTCTTATAGAAGAAACTACCAAAAAATCCCCCGTTATTAAAAAATGTTTGAATGTATTCTTACAATCTTCAATGATTATTTTTATTTCTTGTAGTAAATTTGTTAGGAACCTTGTAGTAAAATAAAAACACATCTATATAATATTGAATTAATAATAGAAAAATGAAATTGAAATTAAGAATATCACAAGATGAAATGGAAAAGCAATAGATTATATTGTAGCAAAAACACAATACATAGTCATAGGCCTTTTCAAGAGGGAAACCTCCTTAGAAGCAGAGCTTTGATACAAAATATGAGAGATGCTTTCTTCAATGTCCCCTTGTATTTTTAATGACTCTTCACAATCCTAACTATAACACTCAAGGATAGGCTTCACATGCAAGTGGCCACCCAAGCTAGAATCTTCTACCAAACAACAATTACATTCTTTATAATAGTTACATTAAATAGCCCCACTTGTCTAGGTACCTCAAATACCACATACACATTACAAAATATTACATAATATTATTAATATGGGATCCCCACATTAGGAAGGGGGTAATTACATAATAATATTAGGATGGGGTCCTATCATTAATATCGTAACAGGTGTTCATCCCATGAATATTCAACATGTGAATTGGGATCCTTTTGTAATTGTTCTTGTAAGATTTGTAAAGACTGATCCTTGGTTGCTTCTTCTTGAAGTTAGGATCCATTAAGGAAGTGGGTATGAAAGGGTACACACTGTGAATTGATACTCAAACTGATGAGAGAGGGAATCTATCACAATATTCCCTTTTCCTTTCTTATACATAATGCCATAGTCATACCCCAACAATTTTGAAACTTATTTCTACTATTCTAGAGTAGATACCCTTTATTCTAGGAAATATTCCAAACTATGGTGGTTTGTTTTAATAGAGAAATGTATACCAATGAGGTATGGATGCTAATGATTAACAACATGGAGGATGGGCATCATACCTTTTTCATAAGTAGATTTTTCCAAAATTTTGCCTAAGAGTACCTCACTAATGAAAGCTAAGGGTTACCCTTATTGCATTAATACAACCCCATTGCCATGACCCAAAGAATTACTTTTAATTATAAATAGTTAAAAAAAATCAAGTATAACCAACACCTAGAAAAAATCATAGCCCTCTTAAGATCTGTAGATGCATGTTTTATTGGAGTTGATCATATAAATGAATTCTTTTTCAACATGGTTGTTAAGGGGGTGACTCTTTTCCAATTTTTTTGTACAAATTGATAGTAATAGCCCATGAGCCCCCAAAACCAATGAAGTTCCTTGAGAGTTTGTGTCTTAGGCCAATTTTGGATAGCTTCAATTTTCTTGGGATCAACCTTGACTCCCTCTTGTGAAACAATATGCCCTAAGTATTCAACCTCTTGCATGCCAAAGGAACATTTGGATTGTTTGAAAAATAATTGATGGTCCCATAATAATTTTAAAGTTTGATCTATATTTTGTAAGTTATATACCCAAGTGTGATTATAGATGAGGATGTCATTAAAAAACTAGGATAAACTTGTAAAGAAATGGGTAGAAGACATTATTCATGAGAATCTGAAATGTTGATGGTGCATTAGTTAAGCCAAATTGCATGACCAAAAATTCATAATGGCCCTCATGGGTTTGAAATGTTGTTTTGGGAATATCTTCCTCCTTGAGCCTTATTTGATGATAACTAGTGAGGAGATCCATCTTAAAAAAAAAATTGGTGCCATGTAACTCATCCACAAATTCATCGATTATAGGAATAGGAAATTTATACTTAATGGTGAGATAATTGAGCTCATAAAAGTCTATGCATAGCTGCCATGACCCATATATATTTATAATCAATAGTATCAAAGAATAATAAGCACCATTACTAGGTTGAATTACCTTTATTTTCAAAAACTCTTGAACCAACTTCTCAATTTTTGACTTAAGCATATAGGGGTATTTGTAGGGTTTGATGTTATATGGAAAACTACTTGGTACCAATAGTATGACATGATCATGGGGATGATGTGGAGGTAATTTAATTGATTTTACAAAAAACTACATTATATTTAATCAAAATGAGTTGCAATTCCCCTTGGGGTTCGTCTACTTTTGAAGTCTATGATGAATTACAAATAATTGGGCTACTACCCCATGTGAGGATTTCTTAATAGCCTCTCCATATGGAAGGGTTATGCATAGTGGTGAATATTAACAAATTGGGTGAATATTAGGATTTCCAAAATTGGAAATTGACGAATATGAGGACCCTCAACGTCGGCCCATTCGCCTAAAATTTTTAGGATCATTTTTTTTAGGGTTAATTCACCACAATATATATCCAAACATAGGCATATTTGTACTTGTTGGAAATATTTTTTCGAGACTGATCTAATGATGGTGTTTTAATGAAGTTATAAGGTGATTTAATAGGTCAAAATTTGCCCCAAATATTACCTTACTTTGTAGGGCTTCAAATACCCCAAATTTTAGTGTGAAGATGATTTATTTGATTTGCTTAGGATTCATCTTAATTTACCTTTATTTTGATTAGGATTCACCATTTTATTACAAGTATATTTCAAGTCGAACCCCTTATGCATAACCCTACCATATGGCTAAAACTGATAACCTGCAAAAATCTTGTTAATGAACCACATAGAGTGTAGGGCTTCCCATTCTACAAGAATTACATCCATAATTTTATAAAGTTCTAGGCTACTATTCCCAAGGTACGTAGCTATTGTACTTCCAAAACAACATCACATCCTCCAAGTGGAAGAACAAACATATCAATTTTACGTTTATAGTCCTCTATATTCAACTTAACATTGTGATATTTACCCTTACAAGGTAATGTTCCTCCATTTTCCACCAAGACTCCAAAATATCTAAAAGTATGTATGTCATAGTTCACTTGCTTAGCTACTTGGGGATCAATAATATTATGTGTACTACCTAAATAAATAAAAATAGTAATATGTTTCCCTTTGAAGAAGCCTACTACCTTCATCATCTGAGGGGTTGAGATTCCTACAAGTGCATGAACAAAGATCTCTGATTGTGGTTCTTCCGATGCTTCACCCTCATCTTGAGGCTCTTCCTCCTATGGTTTTACTTCTTCATTAGATATTTCGTTCATTATTGATTTATCCATATCCAAAAAAAACAACTTATATTGTATGCATTTATTCTCCAACACAAATTTCTCATTACAATTATAACATAAGCCTTATGCTCTATGAGCATCCACTTCCTCCCTAGTCAATTGCTTGATTGGTAGAGATTTATTGCTAATATTCGATGTGAACTTGGATGGAAATGTAGGTTTGGTCTCTAGGAATTTAGATGACCATCCAGGAAGAATTTTTTCCTCTACTAGTCTAGCCAATCCTATTGCTTGCATCATAGATTGTGGTTTGAAAAAATTTACTTCTTCCTTGATATCATTTTTTTAAGCCACTGATAAAACAACTCTGAAAATAATTTAGTCAAACCTTTTGTCCTATTAGCCAATTTTTAAAATTAAGTATGATATTCTTAGATATTAAAAGTCTATTTTAATTTTGTTAAGACTCCTATAAAGTCCTCATACTCACTAGGTCCAAAATTAGTGATTAATTGGGACTCAATGTCTTCCTAGAAGGGTCAAGAATTATGTTCTATAACTATTGATACCATTGTAGGGCCTCAAATTCAAAATTAAAATATGCCATGGTGACCCATAAATATTTAGGAACATTATAGAGTTTGAAGAATTGATTTATCCAACACAACCAACCATCAATGTCATTTCCATTAAACTTAGGAAATTCTAATTTGAGCATCTTAAATGGGGTATCTATGTCAAAAATAACATGATTTGTTGCTTTCTATTTATTTCCTAAAATGACCCTTGGTCCTTTGGCATTAATATGCTTGAATACTTTTAGGCCTTCCTTTAAATGCCCTTCAACCTCTAGGAAGCTTTCTTCAATCACTATTTTGACTTTAATGTTGTTAGTTTTCATATCTGCATTTGATCTTTCATTTGTTTAACTTCTTTTTCAATGTGAAATAATTGGCTCTATATGTTACTAAGTGTATGATTTAATTGTTCAATATATTGATTTTGTTCCAACTCCATTGCTCCTCTATCCATATACGTGTGATTTGGACCATCCCAATTGACTTACTAAAAATAGGTGTTGTTCCAGGGGTTACTATTTTTAGTAATAGGCCCAAAAAGTGTTTGGGTGCTATATATCAAAATGATCAACTTGAAAATATGAATACAATGGGCTAGGTCTTACAATGACATTTTTTTTGCACCCCAAACTTTTTTCTAGGCAAGTGATATCTTCAAGTGTTGTCTATTTATCTCCTAAAACCTTCCTTCACCTAAAAAGAATGACTTTCTTCTCTAGTCCTTGATAACTACCATATTAGTTATTAGTCAAATTGTTGTCCTCAAGTACCTTGTCATATTTATCACCGACACTACCCTATCTAATACTATTAATAATTTCTATTGATAACTATCCTAATAGATTTGTTTTTTACTATTACTGACAACTGCCTATTTGACACCATTTTTAGTTGTTACTGATATCTACCATGACAACTACCCTAATGACTACCTTATCTAACTCTATTCCTAATTGTTACTATTCCCAATAGTTTCTTATTCAACAAGGATTTTTTTTTGTTTGTCAAATTTATTCCAGATGTAGTCTCTACAGTATGCTCAAATATGTGGTTAGGATTTTAGAGGTGTAACATATGACTATAATAGGGTAACACTAGGCCAATGTATGTACACTATACATAGCCTTATATTATACCATAGTGACAAATGATAATGCTTAGACCAGTATTTTAGGCTACTACTTAAGGAGGGTTCCACACATACCCTTGAGTGCACTACTTGCCTCTTTGATAGTATGGGAGGGTAATCTTCTTGAGTGTTGTGCTTAGTACACTATGGATAGATACATGGTTAAAAATATTTCTACGACTAAGGATTTTTCCTAATCCCAAGGGTGTCTCTAGATATACCCAAAGAGATGTGGGAGATTAATTCAATATATAGGTGTTGTTTGAGGCTTAGGTATTGGAGCCTAATCACCCCTCACTTTACTAGATGTTGGATATGTGTTGGATAATTTTCATGTTTCATAGTTATAAAGAGGGGAAAATGATGTTTTTTGGATCGGTTGTTTTTGGGTTATTTTTAAACCTATGGTATTGTGTCCATGGTTTTGTAAAATCCATGCATGGGCCTTTGTTATTTGTTTGACACTTGCATTAGGGTTTGAACACAAAGAGAGAACTACATTGTTGTATTGGATATAGTTGAGTTTATACAATATGCATTAGGGTTTATAAAGAACTGTATTTTTGTATTGGATATGATTGAGTTTATGCAATAAAAATAAGGTTATTGTGTTGGATTTTTATCGAAAGGATTTTCCTAGGTGAAATAATGTATATTGTGTATTTACCTTATTTCTTCATCTTGATTCTATTTTATTGCTTATCTAGTTTAATTTTATTAGGGAATACTTGCTCTTCATTTGGTATTAGAGCTAGGTTTTAGCTTTGTTCGAAGAGTAAGGGTTTCTTCTCTGTTATAAAATTTTCCTTGAATGGTGAGCTTCGATAGTAAAAAATTTAGTGAGCTTTGATAGTGGTAGATCTGGTGAGTTTTAGTGGTGTTATATCTAGTGAGCTTTGACAATGGTATATATAATGAGCTTCAGTAGTGAGAGACCTAGTGAACTTCAACAATGATAGATATGATGAGCTTTGATAACAAAATATCTAGTGAAATTTTATAGTAGCAGTTTTGGAAGAAGAGTTTTTTTTTATGGAAAACATCCCATAAGGAATACCACTTTTGGGTAAGACCTAAGGAGGTAGGGGTATCTCTTTCGCCAAAATCATCCAGGACTCACACTTGGCTTATAACCTTTGACATACTCAAGGAGCAAACCTGAAACAACAAAAAACAAGAACACAAACACAAGCACACAAAAAGAATAAAAAAGAAAAAACAAACTGCTCCTTGAGTGTGTCAAAAATATAAAGCACAACCAAACACACACACAATAAGATATATATAAAAAAAAACACAACATGAACGACACATAAAAAATACAAGAACAACATAAAAAAACACAAACATAACAAAAAATAATAGAACGCTACAAAGACAACAAAAAAACAACCAAAACCTAAAAAAAATAAAAAAATAACATAAAAAAAACAACCAACAATAGACAACAGAGAAAAATAAAAATATACAAAACAATCACACACCAAAACACAAAAACACCAACTAAAACAAACATATAGAAGCACAAGCACAAGAACAACAAAAAATCAAGAACAACAACAAAAAATAAAAACAACAAAAACACAAGAACAACAAAAAACACAAAAATAAAACAAAACAAGAAAAAACACACACATAAATAGAAAAGAAAAAAGAAAAAAATAGACCACAAAAATGACATTTCTAGACCAAAAGACTATTAAGGCAAGAATCAACAGAGGAAACAAAAGAAAGATTAGTTTGAGTTAGGGAACTAAAATACCTTGATCCAACCAAAGAGAAGAAAAAATAAAGCAATAAGAAACTAGGTACCTCCAGAACTAGAGCCATCCAAAGAAATGATAGAAAGAAGAGCTTCCCTTATTTGTGAAGCCCACCATCTAGGAGGGTGGCTATAGCAAGTAAGATCACCTTTATCCAAAGTCAAATTAGCTAAAGCATCAACACTCTTGTTTTGATCTTTGACCACATGATTGTAATCAACTTTCAAAAATCCCATCTGGATAAGGTTATGCATAAGGGGTCAGACCTGAAACGTACTTGTAAAAAATAGACGAATCCATTTCGAATGCGTGGTGAATCTTGGTCAACCTAACATTGAATGAAATTGTAAATTACCTTGATTTTTGGGAAAAAAATGTAAACAACTTTGACAGTTTTTGATGGATTGAATCTATGTTGATGCATAACAAGGTTCAGATCCAGTCTGATGCATAATTAGTTTAGGATTCAGATTTATGCATAACTAGAATCAAAGTTGGACTAATGCATAATTAGGTCTAGTGGTCCACTATGATGCATAACCAGGTCTAGGGGTCCGGTCTGATGCATAACGAGGAATGGGGTCTGATATGATGCATAACCAGGTCCCAGGTTTGGGTGTCGTATCTAATGCATAATAAGATCTGGGTTAGATCTAATGCATAATAAGTTTAGGATGTCATGCCTTATGTAGAAATAGATTCGGTGTTTGGTCTGATGTAGAATAAGTTTTGGGTCACGTTTGATGCATAATAAAGTTTGGGGTCGTGTCTGATGGATAATAGAGTCCAGGTGTCGGGTCTAATGCAGAATAAGGTTTGGGTTGATATCTGATGCATAATGAGGTTTGAGGTCAAGGTCTGATGCACAATAGAGTCCAAGGTCGGGTCTCATGCACAATAAGGTTCGGGGTCAGGGTTTGATGCACAATAAGATCTAGGGTCAGGTCTGATGCATAATAAGGTTCGGTATTGGGCCTGATGCAAAATATGGTTTGAGATTCGACTTGATGCACAATCGACCATGTGTCGACTCCAACTATTCTATCTATAAAAGGGCATCAATGTCATTTTTTGCATCATTTCTACCACTGCACCCAACCAGAGCAAACCGTTATCGAGCAACCAAATTTTCCTATTTTTCCTATTTCCAAGTTTCCAAATTCTAGCAATGGCTACCATTTCCACCCCAATTCCAAAATTCAAAAACCCTTCTTGCACGTTAATTTTAGATTTGTTAATTACCCTAGGTACGGACTTATCGTGGTTAAATGATGCAGGTTTGACAACCCTTGTGTCAATGCCACATTTCAAAACTGATAAAGTCCTCTTGCAACATATCATTAGCGGTTATGACCATGACAAGGGGATTGTCAAAATGAAAATATGGAATAGAAATCTATCATTCAACATCACAACTGTAGACATAAATAGATTGACAAATATTCCTTTCGGTGATTGTCCTCCAGTGTCAGCAAAGTCCCAACTCTCTACAGAAGAGAAAGGCTACCTCGAGAAAATGTACGAACTCACCATAGAATATTTGGTAGGTATAATTCTTTTGTCTTAGAATTTGTTAATGCTAAATAATTCAAATTTGTAAATTGTTATCTAATTATTTCTTTTTGTAGCTTCTACCGCCAAGTCAAAATGGGGGTTATCAATCACCGATGTTAAGAATCCAACTTTGAAGGCCATTATTGAGTTCTTCCAGGCAAGACTGATTCTACTTGGAAGATCCAAAATTCCATTCTAGGGACTTTCGTATGTTATTCATTGTCAACATCATGAAAGGTTCGATTGGTGCACCTATATTGCAGATCGCATCAGGGTCGAGCTGCATGTAGTGCAATTGCAAACCAGAAACACACAACCCATTGTGGGCTCTGTTAATTATATTTTAGCTCTTTATTTTGAAAGTTTTCATAATTTACAAGATACTCCTCCTCCTACTGTAGTACATGCAACACTGCAAGCCATTGCCTTGACACGAGATGAATTGAAGGTAATCAGTCCATATTTGACAATAAAAATGTATTTTATATTTTAGTACATTTTTGTTTTTAAAATTTTCTTTTCATCTAAATGCAGGGTAGGGCAGCCACAATAAGGAGTAAACAAGATGCTGCCAATAGGAGTCATAGGCCAGAGCAAACTGGTGATTCTGAGGACACTGGATCAAAAAATTCACCATTGCAAAGGGCACCAAAACATCCAAGGCAAGCTCCTTCACTTGGTGGATCTAGTGTGGCCACACCCTCCCACATTGGTGCCCAAATTCATCAGATTTCATCATATTCAGGTAAAACAATGTGTATTTACTTTGAATTAATTATTATGGATGTTCTCTATTTTATTTTCAGAATAATGTAAACAATTTTTTTATGTTTTCAGCCGCCTCTCAATGCCAAACTATGAGAATGAGAGGCCATATGGTGCCACCACTTCCACCACAACTACCACTTCTTCCACAACAACACCAACAACAATAATAGCAACAACAACAAAAGCAACAATAGCAGTCACATTCACTGGAACATCTTGGGCCTACACAGATGAGAGGTCAAACGTAGATTGGAAAATAATTTTTTCATAGAGATCACAACCGACTCAAAGTTTTAGGCCTGGGTTCTCATATTTTACATTTCACACTTCTTCACAGGCACCAGAAGTTTCATCTATTGGGTTGGATAATATCCAACTTGATGACGATTTTTTGTTGCAAGGGAACATTTTAGGTTTTAAAGCAACAAATGTGCTTCAAGATCCACTGGGTGAAGCACAACAATAGGAAGCCCCTGTAGTTGAGCATAGTTCATTTATAGCTCCAGAGGGAAATGACCCTCATCCTCAAACTGAGGATGATATTGTTAATTTTGATGAAAATATTTTAATGGTTGAAAACACAGAAGCAACAATCAAAGAATTTGTCCTTCAAGATTTGGAGAAAATGAAGGATTGGGAATATCGGGCCAAGGTTCTAATCAAGCAAATAAATGCCCGATATAAGAATTATGCAAAAAGAGATTCAATATATTCTTTGGTTCAATATGAACCAGAAAAGCTTAGTGGTCTACTGAGTCAGGCCACAACAGGAACAGTGAAGTCTGAAATTGTTTTTGATGATGATGTTTTAAATATTGTTGTTAGCAGATTAGAGAATATTAATGTTGAAGCCCAAGATTTCTATAACCAATGGGCTTCCGATAAAGAAAAAGTTGCACTTGCTGAGTCTGCTAGGGATGTGGCTGAGGTAAGAAAATATTTATTGATTTTTCATTTTGCTTTTGCACTTTATTTTTCATATTT
This sequence comes from Wollemia nobilis, assembly GCA_028583015.1. Taxonomy (NCBI): domain Eukaryota; kingdom Viridiplantae; phylum Streptophyta; class Pinopsida; order Araucariales; family Araucariaceae; genus Wollemia; species Wollemia nobilis. The sequence continues at coordinate 290,942 of JAQPPZ010005913.1, forward strand.
CAATTTTCTTTAAAACAAGTAATAATTTTTTATATAGTTATTTTGAATGATTTCGCATTTTTTTTTTGTAGTCAAATTTTGAAAACTTAAAAAAGCAAGTAAACAACATGCAAGTTAATATCAATGCGACAATTTTTTTTTTGCAAAATGCAATGGAAATGAAGAAAAAAATGCAATTAAAAGTGGCAGATAATAATATTTTGAGAAGATATATCAGGGAGAAGCTCCATGAAGATCCGAATGTTGTACTACAACACCAAAAAGAAAAAGAAAAACTTCCAATAATACACGAAGATCCAAACCAGCAAGAAAGTGCATTGTTGGGAAGTATTGTGAAAGGTCAAGAAAATCTAGTCAGACTTGGTGCACTACCGGAACAAGGAGCCAAGCAAGGAGATAAAGGAAAACAAGCCATTGTTGAAAGTGAAAGTGATGTTGCTATGAAAAAATAAAATATTTTACAATGTAAAAAAGTTTTGAAGTTGACTATAGTCAACGATTTTGTACAATGTTATATATTTTCAATGATATTAATGAATACTATATTTTCTAAATTTGTGTCTTGACTTCTTCAATTATTCAAAGGTTGTTTGCATTTGTGATTTTGTGTTGCTATTATTATTTACTATATTTATCTCAAACATCAAATGAGTATTTTTGTTGATCATAAATGATAACACTTGTAATTTCTAAGAGCAGACACATATCACACAATATTTTTACTCCATAAATAGATAGAGATACATAAATAGATCATCTGGATTGGATGCATAAAGAGATTCGATTATGGATCAGATGCATAAAGAGATTCGATCATGGACCAGATGCATAAAGAGATTCGGTTGTGGACCGGATGCATAAGAAGATCCGATCGCGGATCAGATGCATAAAGAGATATGATCACAGAATGGATGCATAAGAGATCTGATCTAATAGATGCAAAAGGAGATCTACCATACTGATGCAAAAAAATATCTAAATGGATGCACAATATAACTGGATCATAATTATTACCCTTTGCAAATGTTCACCCTTTGACTGGTTGCCATGTGTCACACGTTCGATCAATCACACTACATGTCCAGTATGATGGTGCCACATGTCAACTCTGCCTCTTCCCTCTATAAAAGGTCATCAATGATTCAACAATCATTTTTACAGTTCATTTCTATGAGTACAACCAACCAGAGCTAACCTTTCCCAATTTTCCCAATCCAATTTCTTCTACTACAAACTTCTTACAATGGCCACCCCTTCGAACCTTGCACCAAAGTTCAAGAACCTTTCTTGCACTTTGATTTCAGATTTAATAACAACCCTAGGTACGAACTTTTCATGGCTCGATAACATAGGTTTGACAACCTTAGTTTCGATGCCATAGTTCAAAATTGATAAAGTCCTACTACAACATGTCATCACCGGTTATGACCATGATAGTTCTATAATCATAATCAAAATCAAAAATCAAAATCTGAATTTCACCATCACGCCTACAGACATTCACAGATTAACAAATCTTCCTTTCACTGATTGTCCTCAAGTGTCAACGAGGTTGCAACTGACTCCAGATCACAAAGGATACCTCGAGAGGAACTATGGACTGACATCAGAAGATTTGGTAGGTATAATTTTTGTTATTTATATTCTATTACTTTTTTAAGTTTAAAATTTGTAAATTCTCATCTAATTTTGTTTTTCCAGCTTCTATCACCAAGTCAAAAAGGGGATTAACTATCAACGATGTTAACAATGAAACTCTAAGGGCCATTATCGAGTTCTTCCAGGCAAGACTGATTCTTCTTGGAAGACCAAAAATTCTATTTTGGGCACTGGCCTATATTGTTCTTTCTGAACATAATCAGAGGTTTGATTGGTGCACGTACATCTCGGATCGCATCAGGTCTGAGTTGCATTGCATTCAAATGCAAACCAGCAAGACACAACCCATTGTGGGCACTATTAATTTTATTTTATCACTCTATTATGAGTCTTTTCATGATTTGCAATCTACTCCTGTACCAACTGTAGTGCATGCAACACTACAAGCTATTGCTATGACAGAAGAGGAATTGAAGGTGATTCTAAATTTTCTTTTTATCACAATGAGTGTTTTCATGATTTTATCACATTTTATTTTTTAAATTTTATTTTCATCTAAATGCAGGGTAGGGTAGCCATTACAAAGACAAAATAGGTTGCAACCAATAGGGGTCATAGGCCAGAACAAACTGGTGATTCTGAAGACACTGGATCACAAGCGACACCATTGGACAGGTCGTCTAAATATTTAAGGCAAGTCGCTACTCCTGGGCGTTCTCGTACACCTAGGTATGCACAAAATGTGCAGCCTGAATCTAGTGTGGTCAACCCTTCACCTATTGGCACCCATATTCAACATATTTCATCATCTTCAGGTAAATCTATGTTTGTTAAATTTAAATTAAGATTTTTTTCTATTTTATTTTCTAAAAATTTGTAACAAAATATTTTGAAATGTTTTCAGCCGATTCTCAATATCAAGAGCAAGTACAACCTTCAAGAATGAGAGGCCATATGCCACCTCCACCTCCATCACAACCATCCACCACTTGCACCACACCCACCACTTCCACCACATCAATGACAGGCACAACCTACGCAAATGCGAGGTCATGGGTGCTCTGGAAAATAATTGTTTTCATAGAGATTACAAGGGCCAACACCAAGTTCTGGGCGTGGGTTCTCACAAAGATCACAGGCACCAACACCAAGTTCTAGGTAGGGTTGGTCATATTTTACATTTACAACAAATTCATAGGCACCTGAAGCTTCAACCCCTGGATTGGATAATATCCAACTCGATGATGATTTTCTTTTGTAGGGCAACTTTTTAGGGTTCAAGGCAACATATGTGCTTCATGAGCCACAAGGTGATGCAGAACAAAGAGGAGCCCCTATAGTTGAGCAGATGCCATTGCCATCATCTCAAGGAAACATCCCTAATCCTCAGGGTCCTCCAACTGAGGATGATATTATAAATTTTGATGAAAATATTTTAATGTCTGAGAAAACTGAGGCAACCCTTAAACAGGTTGTCCTTAAAGATGTGCAAGAGATGAAGGATTGGGAATATCGAGCAAAAGTGCTTTTAAAGCAAATTAATGCTCGATATAAAAATTATACAAAAAGAGATTCTCTTTATTCTTTGGTTCAGTATGAACCAGAAAAGCTTGATGGCCTTCTAAAATAGGCCACATCAGGATCAGTGAAGCCTAATTTTGATTATGATGATGATGTTTTAAATGTTGCAATCGGGAGATTAGAGAACATTAATGCTGAAGCCCAAGATTATTATAACCATTGGACTTTCGATAAGGACAAAGTTGTAGTTGCTGAGGCTGCAAGGGACATGGCTGAGGTAAGTAAAGTTATTTATGTTTCAATTTTCTATTGCAGTTTTATTTTTATATTTGTGAAAAACATGTAATAATTTTAATATAACCATTTTGAATTATGTTTTCAATTTTTTTTGCAATCAAATTTTGATAACTTAAAAATAAAAGTTAAGAGCATGGACATCAATATTCATAGGGCGAAGACATTTTTGCATAGTGCAATGGAATTGAAAAAGAAAATGCAATAAAAAATAGTGGACAATAATCATTTAAGAAAATACATCAGGGAGAAGCTCAATGAAGATCCAGACCACGTTCTAGAGCAACAAAAAGCAAAAGAAACACTTCCAACAATACTTGAAGATCCAAACAAAGAGGAATCATCATTGGTGGCAAGTATTGTTAAAGTACGTGAAAACCTAGTCCGAGCTAGAGCATTGCCAGAAGAGAGCATCACAGAAGCAGATAAAGGAAAAGAAAAGGCAACTCCAAGTGATATTGAAGTTGGAAGTGCAAACCCCCAATCAAATGTTTGACTGTAAAATGCTCTCAAGTTGACTGTTGTCAACAATTTTGTATGATGTTATAGATTTTCAATCGTAGTCAACAATTTTGTACAATGTAATATATTTTCAATCGTATTAATGAAAACCTTATTTTCTAAATTTGTGTCTTCAATCATTCAAAGGTTGTTTGCATTTATAATTTTGTGTTGCTTTTCTAGTCTAAATTGTCAATATTATTTACTATCATCATTTCAAACAACAAAAGAATATTTTTGTTGATCAATATTGATACATTAACAATACAATACCAATACTGTGATATAAAATAAAAGACAACAATTTATTAAGGCAATTGAAATAGTATGATAAAAAAACATCCAATTTTTAAAAGCATAATGTGATATACAACGTACAATTTTTATAAGCTTAATGTGAAAAGTAAATTTTTGAAACATTGTACATCTCAAACAACTTTGTGAAATCTGGAATGAACATTTGTGAAATCTGGAATGAACATTTCTCAACTTGTGAAACAACATTGTGAAATATGAAATGAACATAATGAACATTTGTGAAATTTGAATAACATTTTATGAAAAAGAAAATTTGGAATGTCAAAATGTTACAGTGTTGTGAAATACTGGAAAAATCAGAATTCAGGTAGCTGAAACGAACACGTTTCAACTTATCCAGAATCAATCTGTGAAGACACCATTTGATCACTAAAAGCATCATTATCCTCCTTTTCAATCGTATTCGTAATACCCCTTCTATCTGCAATTGAATTCTAGTAAGCTAATGCTCTATCATATGGAAATTTGTCCAGCTCATATGATGACACATAAATTCTTAAACAATTTTCTAGATTTTTGTCCAACCTATTGCGGAGCTTAGATTTAACAAAATATAGTGCACTAAAAACCCTCTCATCTTCTATAGATCCCAAAATCATTGTTTGACATAATTCATATAAACAAAAGTATTCACTAATCGTATCTTGTAAGATACTACTTGGATACAAATTTTGCCACAAACGTGCAATGGAACCAGTCTCATGGATATTACTCAAAAGTGACGCTTGATGAACCATTGTTCTTCCAAAATGTTGTGATTATTGTCTTAAAAGATCTTTGTTGAGTATACCTTTTATTACAACACCATTGACTTCCACACTTTTATTGAAATGCTCAATAAGGTTACCCATATATTTAATAAACAACTCTTGTGTAGACTTTTGATCATTGCAAGAACCCCAAAACAAAGGGTTAACAACACCCATGGCCTCGAGCAATTCATGTCTTTGAAACTGATCTCTTATCTCCTTTGTCAATGATTTTGCTATGTTGAACAATTTTCTTTTTGTATTGTGTAAAACAACTTCATACCTATTGTGTGTTACACAAAATTTTTCAACATCATCAATAGCTACACTTGAATGCCTTTCATAACAATATAAAGGTATCATATTTTCATGAACATTAATACAAATATTATCATTAATGTCAAACTTCAAAAAACTATTTGCATCTTTCACATTTGTCAATGTTCTCCAACTTTCAAATAAAGGATCTGTAAAATCTGGTTCGGACACATATAACCTGTCAATAATCAAACATATTTGCTTTCTCATCCTCATGAAATCAATGATATACATGGATCTCTCTTGTGCAAGTTTAGTCAATCTGTTCATTTCTTGTAACATTGGAAGAATACCACATAATGTCAAAAGAGTTTCCAAGTTAGTCAAACGAAACAACATATCGTTTGCCTTATCATTTGCTCTACTATTTGCATACATAAACCCTGTTAAAGATTTATATTCTATAAAAACTCTGAGTGCAGGTTGATACAATGAAATCCACCTTGTATCCACATCTTTCAACAATTTTTTTCCTTTTGTAACTCCTAGTGCAAACTGTTGAAACTCTGCAAACCTTTTAGGACTGCAAGAAAAATAAGAATGTATATCACGAATGAGATCTTCCACTTTAGCAACATTTTCAAAAGTGCTCACGATTTTATAAGCAAGATTCACTCTATGAGCCATGCAATGAATGGGTATCATATATGGGGCAACTGAAGTTTGGAGTCGAACACATAGGTCGTTCTTGTGCCCTTGCATTATAGCAACACCATCAGCTCCAACGCAAATTAACTTTGTGGCTATGTCAATATCATTCATTCCCACAATTTCCTTTAAACTGGTCAAAACAACATTGTAGATGTTTTTTGCATTTGAAATTTCAACCATCTTATGTAATCCTAGCAAACTAGGCCTTCTTACATGATTTTGAAATGTGTACACATGCATGCAAATCCAAGATGTGTTGTCCACAACTGTCACCTCATCAATGGAAAGTGAAATGAATCTGGCATGTTTTACCTGCTCCCTCAGGTCTTCCTTCTCAACTAATGATAGACATTTTACCATTTCCCAACCACTTTGATCTGACCAATGGGAACTAGGAAGGTTTTGCACATCAGCTAGTTGATAAAGTTGCTTATAATCAATAAAATCTGACATGGGTCTACCCTTTTTGAGAATACTAAATACAACAACAAACTGCAAAATTTTTGAAGTTAAAATGGTCTTCTGCATTTTATGAAATTGGGTTTCAATCGTTCCACCTTTCTCAACAAGGGATTGTTGTTGCTTTAAGTGATTCTCATAATCTATTGCATATTTGACATGCATACATTTTGATGCATCCTTCCACCTAACAGATTTTGTAATTTTACCATCACTTCCTATAACTTTTACATATACTTTGCCAACATGTTTTTCTATTGTATCTTTCTTATTTTGCAGCCTATGATCCTTACCTAGTTTCCAACTACAAATTTTGCATCTACATTATTTTTTATTGACTTGGTTGTCTTCAGTCAAGACCGCCTCAATCCAGGGAAATTTTTCTGCCCATTCATTCTTAAATGATCTTCCAATAATCCAATTAGAATCTGTCTTCCTATTTTTAGAATCATTATTTTTTACACCTCATTCTCTTGTGAAACCTTTTTGACTTTAGTTTCAAGCATTGCATCATCAGGAATGAGTGAGCTGAGGTTTAGCGGATGCGGTGAGAGTGAGGGTTTGAATTTTTTGGGCAGGAATCTCAACCAAGATAGAGGTAGAGAAGGTATAGAAGGGTCAGGTGGGAACCTAGAGCATGGATCAAGCGAGGATCTAGAGGAAGGCGGTCAGGCTACGGTAGATTTGGAGGCAGACATCACACGGGGGCCCGACCCTCCTTAGAAAGACCCTGACAAAAAATATACGAAGGACAATATGGGGCCCAAGAAGTGGCTATCTTTTGTTGAGACTCAGAGGAAAAATAAAGGAGGTTCTCTCTCTTCCACCCCTAGTTCCAGTAAATAATAAAATTTCAGCCCCGACAAGTTCCATGAGCCTTTTTCTTTCAATGGAAGAATTATCCCTGGTAGGCAAGTTTTTGGGAGGTAGACCAGACATGGAGACTATTAGGGCTTAGGCAATGAGTAAATGGTGACTGGTAGGTAGCTTGGAGTTGGTATCTCTAACTCAAGGGTTATTCATTATCCGTTTTAACAATATGAAGGATACTAACCACATTTTAACAGGAGGTCCTTGGTTTTTGGGCAAAAGGAGCCTTTTTCTCAGATGATGGGGTGAAGATTTTGACTCTCAAAAGCAAAATATTAACATTGCCCCTATTTGGGTTCGTATCCCGAGTCTACCTGCCTAGTTATTCAATGAATATTGGTTGTAGGGCATAGCCAAAACTATAGGGGACCTGATATCAATTGACCATGTGATCTTGGCCAGGACAAGTATGACTCATGCACGAATCTATGTAAATGATAATTTGGATAATGAATTGCCAAGGTTTGTGGAGCTAGAGTATCGAGAATACTATTGAAAACAACCGGTGAAATACGAGAATAGATCGAAATTCTATGCAGAATGCACAAATCAAGGACATCTATGCAATCAGTGCCCTAACCTGGCAATGAATAGAGAAAAGCAGAAGCAGTAAATGCTAGATAGAGAAAATTTGAGGAGTTTCCCTAGCAGAGGTGATTTCAATCAGGCAAACTATGTCTACCAAAAAAATAAAAGAGAGGGTGCAGGGTCCCAAAAGGACAAAGGAAAACAACAGGTTGTTGGCAACCAAAATACTCAGGTAAGTTCCAATCCTCTAGTTTCAAATAAATTTTCAATTCTATCCAATATGGGAGTAGGAGGATTATCGAAAGACATGGAAGCCCAGAACCTTCAGGCTAACCTTTATGACTTTCTAGAATCCCCATCCAAGTCAAGATTCTCAAACCCTAATGCTGAAATTACTGTAAGCCCCGTGGGCATCACAAAGCCAAACCCTAATACCCGATCTCTAGAATCCCCATACAAGTCGGGATCCTTAAACCCCAATGCTAAAAATACTTCAAGCCTAGTGGGCATCCCAAAGCCAAACCCTAATGCTGAAGAACTTAGGAAGAAAGTTGAGGCATTAGAAAATAAAAAATCTCATCTCCCTAACATCATCACTAGGAGCCAGGTGAATCCTATTGAGGGGTCATCCTGCAGACCAGGGAAATACAGGAAAAGAGGAGAAGATTTGGATGTAGGGGTGGAGATATGTGAAACTCTTCAAACTGAGGAATATGGTAGTCCGGTTCTACAACAAATTGCCTCCCCCCAGTTTAGTCCTAAACAAACTAGGAGCACTATGAAGTCTCCTATAGATTTTGGCAGTGAAAAAAGAATAGGGAGAATATCAAATGCTGAGCATCAAAAAATTAAAATTAATAATGATATTGCCAATAGAAAATAGAGAATCTTGTTTCAATAGGTTATTTTGGGTTCTAAAGAGAACAAATTAGGAAAACTCCCTCAAGGGAGGGGAAGAGGAAGAAATCCCAAATAATCTAAATGAAGTTCCTCTCATGGAATGTGAGAGGCCTCAATGGCTTGCCCAAATGCAGGGAAGTTAGTGCAATAAGAAATCAAGTGAATCCAACTATTATCATGTTGCAAGAAAAAAAAATTGATGAGATTCAGTAAAAAAAAGTAGCAAAAAAAATCTGGAATCAAGGGGATATGGTTTGCAAATCAGCCAGAGGAGCATCTGGATGCCTTATGACTTTGTGGGATCCCCGGATAGTAGAAGACACCATTATTCAGAAATATGACAGGGTTATTAGTGTTTTATTTAAGGAAATAAATAGCAACAAGTTGTGGATCCTTTCAAATATTTATGCCCCAACTTTAATTCAAGGAAGAGCTCTACTGTGGGAGTACTTAGGCAATTTGAGTGAAATCTTCCATAATGTCCCCTAGATTCTAGCTGGGCATTTTAACACTCCTCTTTACCCTTCAGAAAAAATGGGTGGAAATGGACCACTTATCAGGAGCATGGATGAGTTCAATGACTTTGTGAACTCCAACATGTTGATGGATTTAAAACTTAGAGGAGTGAATTATACCTAGAGCAATCGGCGGATAGGGTGTCATCTCATTCAGGAAAGGCTTGACAGGTTTTTTCTATCAAAGGAGGCTACAACTCTGTTCGGTAATTCTACCTTACAAGCCCTTCCTAAAATTACCTTTGATCATAATCCCATTTTTTTGGAGATCCCTAACTCTCTGTCCTTCAAGAAACCTTTCATATTTCAATCTATGTGGATCAAACATTCCAATTTCAGAGATAACTTAATTCAGTAGTGCCAGTAGCCTGTCAGGGGTAGTGCAACTTTTAAACTTGTTGGCAAATTAAAGTTTGTTAAGGAAAAGATTTGAAATTGGAACAAAGAGGTCTTTGGGAACCTCTTTGAAAATAAAAAATATGTTGTTGAAAGTTTGAAGATAATTGATCAGAGGATTCAACATGGTGATGCTGATGAAACTACTAGGTAGGAGGAACGGACAAAACTAGTAGAGTTTCATAACATTTTGGCCTATGAGGAAATCTATTGGAGGCAAAAATCAAGGGCTCTTTGGTTGAAATATGAAGATTCAAATTCTAATTTTTTTCACGTCACCACACTTAGAAACAGAATCAATAACAAGATAAATTTTTTTAAAAAAGCATATGGTTCTATTACTCAGGACTTAACAGAAATCAGAAAGGAGGCAGTAACTTATTTCAATTATATCCTTGGTCAGGAATCGCAGTGCAATGAGTAGGCCAAATATATTCTCTTGCAATCCATTCCTAGCATAATAAATGAGGATATAAACCTTAAGCTTCTAACTCCCTTTTTTGATGAGGAAATTAAGGAAGCCTTGTTTAGCATGGAGCCAGACAAAGCCCCGGGACCCGATGGCTTTCCCCCTCATTTCTATCAATATTTTTGGGACATCGTAAGTGAGGATGTAATTTTTTTTGTCAAGGAATTCCAAGCAAGAAATCATATCCCAAAAGGTCTCAACTCTACTTTTATTTCTCTAATTCCTAAGAAGCAAACCCCTGAATCTATGGCTGACTTCAGGCCAATCAGCCTGTGCAATGTTTCTTACAAGATTATAACTAAAGCCATTGCAAATAGAATGAGAGATGTTCTACCCTACATATTTCATGAAGCTCTGCACTCTGTTCATAAGACTAACAGGTCTATTTTTGCCCTCAAGCTTGATATGAACAAAGCATTTGACAGGCTAAATTGGGACTTTTTGATTGCTCTCCTCCTTAAGTTTGGTTTTCACCACCAATGGGTTAATTTGATCAAAGAATGCATTTCTAAAGCATGGTTCTCAATTCTGGTTAATGGAACAATTGTTTGTTACTTTCAAAGTCGTATAGGAATTCGGCAAGGGAACCCTATCAACCTCATGTTATTCATCATTGTGGCAGAAGCTTTAGGTAGAACCATAAAAAATGCTTGCAGTTCAAGGCTAATATCAAGAATCAAGGCAACATCACTCACTAGGGCTATTTCTCACCACCAATTTTTTGATGATACCCTTCTATTGACTAAGGCATCAGTGGTTGAGGCCAAAATAATTAAATACATCCTACAATTCTATGAGGACGTTGCTAGTCAGAAAGTTAATTTCAGTAAAAGCAAGTTATATTTCTTGAACACCCCCATTCAGAGGCAAGGAAGGATTGTAGAAATTTTAGGGTGTGATATAGCAAACCTCCCCACTTCGTATCTTGGTCTCCCTCTTTTCATTGGTTCTCCAAGAGAGTCAATGTGGGATATTGTAAGAATTCAAAAAAACTTGTTGGATGGAAAGGTCATCTTCTATATCAAGCAGGGAAGATGACCCTCACTAAGGCCTCTCTTCAGAGCATTCCAGTATATTTCCTCTCCGTTTTCAAAGCCCCTATGAAGGTTTTAAAGAAAATTGAGAAACTCCAAAAAGAATTTTTATGGACTAGATCAGAGGAGAAAAAAATGATACACCTTGTAGGATGGACCAAAGTGTGTAGACCCAGGGAAAATGGGGGCTTAGGTCTGAGGAGAATTGCTCATATGAATTTAGCTTTACTAGCTAAGTAGACATGCACCTCATTTATGGTGAAGAAAATGAATGGAAAGCTATCATAAAATGAAAGTATCTTCAAAATATGGAATTTCTAAGTGACTCAGTTCCAATCAGAGGTTATGTTTTTTGGAAAGCAATTCTCAATTGTAAGGAAATCATCAAAAAAGGTTTAAGATGGGTTTTAGGCAATGGTGAGAGGATAAATTAGTGGAATGACAGGTGGGCTAAGGATGAACCACTGACACAATATCCTAACTTAGCCCGAATCAAAGATATCATGAAAGAACTCATTGGCAGAAAAGTCTTCGATTATATGGTTGAGGACAAAGGCAGAATGAAGTGGAAACAAATAAGGATTTAGGGATTTCAAGCAGAATAAAATGATCTTTGTAACATTCTCGAGCAACAGTTTATCCCCATGAGACCCAAGGAAGATCAAGTGACCTGGGCTCCTACGAAAAATAGGCAGTTCACTATTAAATCAGCTTACAAGCTACTTGATGACGAGGATTTTGTCCTCCAAAAGGACTTAGTTTGAATAAAAAATTTAATTCCAAAAATTATAGTCTTTTCATGGCTGGTTATCCAAGGAAGAATTCTAACCATTGATAATATGATGCGTAATGGTATTTGTATCGCTAATTACTGTTATCTGTGCAGGCCTAATTGGGAGACCATATATCACATTTTCCTTGAGTGCCCTTTTTCCTTTACTGTCCTGAGTGGGGTTTTTAAGGCCTTCAATATTTCCTAGGTTAAAACAACCATCGTACTTGATTTTTTCATCCAGTGGCTTTACCTATTTTCAAGCCAAATACTTAGATACATGTGGAAAATTTGTCTCAATCACTATCTTTGGTAGGTGTGGTTAGAAAGGAACCATAGAGTCTTTAATGAGTCTATCCATGATCATCAAAATATCATTGTCAGGATCCTATCCTTTGCCAACGAGAATGTGAACCTTATCCCTTTTGATAGCCATAAACCTCATCTTTAGGAGACCATGATTGCTCAATATTTAATCTTAACCTTGTTAGATGAGTCTGTGCCTAGGGTAGTCAACCCCAAAGCCAATGTTAAGTGGTCCCCACCTCCTATGGGTTGGTTTAAGCTTAATTTTTATGGAGTGACTAAGGACAATCCTGGAAGAGCAGGCGTTGGCGGCATTATGCGAGATCATAATGGGAATATGATGCTTGCATTTTCTAAATATTTGGGAACAAGGACAAAAAACGAAGCTAAATCTAGAGCTATGTGGAGAGGCCTTCAAATGACTCAAGACTTAGAAGGAAAATTGATCATAGAAGGAGACTCTATGCATGTTATAAATCTCCTCAATAATTGGAAAAAACCTCCTTGGAGTATTAAAACAATTGTTGAAGAGGCTAGGATCCTTTTCCAGGGAAGATAGGACAAAAAAGCCCAACATGTCTTTCGAGAAGCTAACAGAGTTGATGATAAGCTGGCCAATTTGGGTGTCGATGGTGACGGAATTTTCAAATAGAAACATGGTGTCCCGAGCGAAGTAGAGGATCTTATTCAACAAGAATGCCAAGAATGATAGTCAAATTTACCAACAGGGAAGGCACTGTAAGTTCGAAGGCTATGAGTATTCTCGTCTCTTTTTTGAAATGGACTCACAATAAAAATTATCCAAGCTGTCAGTCTTGGTGGATGCTGCTTGGAAATACCACAAAGACTAATGGGGACAGTCACATGTTAGATAACATGGCTCCTACATATTAGTAATTTGAGGTTGGTTTATAATCATAGGGCAGGAAAGAAACGATAATATGACTTCGAACCAGAGCCACGTGGACCACCAAATAGCCACCGCCATAAATATAGCTAGTAGGTTCACTTCTCCAAGGCTGATTGGCCAAGATAGGATGTGGTCCTAAAGTATGTCATATATGAAAGAAAGTAATTACCAAAGAATTATTAAGAGTAACTGTCAATACAGAGCTTGTGGGAGTTTTTTTAGTACTCTGCTATGTGTGTCTATAACTTTTTGTTTCTCCACTGTTTCAAGGAAGGGATCCGTGTCTGTTTATTTTTTTGTAATTATGATGTAGGTGTGTTTTCTCGGGGTATACCCAAAATGTTGTATGGGAAGTTTCTTTTTGATAACATGCTATGTGCCTTATTGGATGTAATGGCTTTGGTGGCATGTGGATTTTACATATATAGGATCCTTAGTAAGGACATGTTCATCAACAGCCCTGGGCTGATTTTTGTAAAAGGTTTTGGGTCAACTTGTAAAACCCGGTATTAATGCTATAGTATCTTATCTACCAAAAAAAAAAATTTGCTTGAATATTCATGAGAAGTTTGTAGTGTATTTGATTTATCACTTTCATTTTCAACTTGCATATCTTGGCTAGCAATATTTTTAAGTGATTGTTGGATTTCATTAGTAAGAGGATTTTCTGTAGAAGGCATCTCTTGGTCAATAGGGTATTCTGCATAGTAGCATACAATAATATTCTTTACTATTTTTGGATTTAAAAAACTTACAGAAAAATTTTATATCATTGACGATTGAGCACATACTGATAACTAAATTTTTGAGGAAGAAAGAAGTATTGAAAATTATTATAAAATATACAACTAAATGTTTATAAGTCAAAAATAATTTGTACCTAGAATTTGTACCGATGTCGATGGCTTGTTTGATTTCAGCATATGACAAAAATATTTGAGGATACTCTTTTCAGTAGAAGATTTGGTCCCCTTAATTCCATTGTCGGTGGGTGACATTTTACTTGTAAAGAAAGTGTTTTTCATTTTAAAAAAGTAATAAAATGTTAAAGAGATGTTACTTCTCATAGACCTCAAGATAATATTGTAATTAGAATCAACATATGGTCATCGCTAGAAAATAAATACTTGTTTCTTGCCATGTTTTATTGTGATTTTGTTAGTGTATGCCACTACTACCTTTTCTGGTGATAACACTTGTAACTAGTAAGAGTAGAAAAATATGCAATATACAAATTCAAATTAAATTCATAAAATAACTTCTCTATGCAAAAAATAACTAGAGATACATATTTTTAGAAAATAAGCATTTACCAAAGTAGTTACCTATTTATAGTCTTATAATATAAAAGTAGATCTGAATAGAAATAGAGAATCAAAGAATTTTTAAGGCATAAAAAAATAGAAGACAAAATTCAAAACAGGGAAAAATAGAGAACCTGGTGTAGACCGTGTTTCGGTAATCTATTATGGTGCAGAACAGGGTCCGGATATTGGTGTTGAAGACATGCAGAATAGGGCAAAATAGAAAAAAAACATGGAAAACAGAGCATTGAAATATTTTCAATAAATGATAGAAAAATAGCAAAAGAAAAACCTGCAATTAGCTGATAGAAAACAAATATTATTACTATATTCAAAATTTCTTAAGAGAAACAAAGAACCTAGTGTAGAACACGATCTATTGCAGAACTGGTCTGGGTCCTGGTCTATTGTAGAATTGGGTCTGGGTATAAGTTTGTTGTAAAATTGGATCTGGGTATCGATCTATTGCAGAACGTGTTTAGGATACCAGTCTGCTGTAGAACTGGGTCTGGATATGGTTTCGATCGATTGTAGAACTGATTCCAAATATCGGTCTATTGTAAAAATTGATCTAGACAGTTGCAAAAATTGATCTGGACAATTGCAGAACTAGATCCGGATACTGGTCTATTGAAAAAATTATTTTGGATGGTTGTAGAAGTGGTTCTAGATACCGGTTTGTTGTAGAACTAGTCCAGACTATTGTAAAACAATATCCGGTTTGGTTTCGCAGAGAGATTTGTTCTGGAGCAATTGGTTTCATCACACGACTGAAGTTCGATGGAATTATCAATTCTATAATAGTTTGAATGTTCTAAGTGGAAAAGTATCGCTACCATGTTAGTTTTATATAGTGGTATATACTTTGCGAACTTGGCAGGATAATTTTAAAATTTTTGGGTGAAAAGTGTCCTCATTCTGGCAAAAAATGATGGCAAAGTTTTATAAAAATTTGTAATACTATTATCAACGGACGATGAACCGACACCTTAAAAAAAAAATTCCAAAAATTTTGGGCAAAGGGGCCGACCTCTGGGTCCCTCAAACTTGCCAATTTGAGTTTTCAAAAATGCAAATATTAGCCTAAATGGTGAATATTCGCCGTTGTGCATAACCCTACATCCGAATTAACTGAATCTTCTCAATAATTATTTTTATTCTCCAATCAACCTTATGATTCTTATAAGGAGACTTCAAAAAATTAATCATGAGTTGAGAGTCAGACTCAACTAGTACCTTTTCCCATCCAACCTTATTAGCCTCTTGAAGGCCTCTAAGGATACCATACCCATCAGAAAGGTTATTGGATAGAATACCCAAATTCTCAACAAAATTAAAAACCAAGGAGCCATCTGAAATTCTGCCAATTCCTCTCACACTAGCTTTTCCAGGGTTACCTCTAGAGGCACTATCAATATTGAATTTTCTAAAATCCTTAGAAGGAGGTTGCCAATTCCTTGTTTTATCCATATTGCAATTACTCACATCCCATTTAAGCTAGTTTCTTTTAGAAGAGTTAATATTCAATATTTGCATCACTTAATCCCATATTTGGTGGGAGTTTTGGGGGTGATTAAGGAGGTTATGCATTGATTCAACTAAGTTGGCAATGGTATTTTTCCAGATATAGTGAATATCCTTACTTTCTTGATTAAAAACTTGGTTGTTCCTTTCATTCCAGATATTCCAAAGAAGAATGGTAAAACCCATACAAACTAACTGCCTAATAAAATGATCAACACCCTCTTGATTAGACCAATTCCTCAAAAGTTGTTCAAAAGTAAAAAATTGGACCACTGTAAGCCAAGTAAAGTGGTCATTTTCCTCCAAATATTATAGGCTAAAGTACACTCAATAAAAATATGGTTGAGAGTTTCCACATTCTCTCCACACATTTCACATCTAAAAGGTCCATGAAAACCAAGCTTTATAAGATGCTCTCCAGTAAGCACCCTGCGATGCAATAAAAGCCAAGTAAATAACCTCATCTTAGGCCAGAGCTTTTGAGCCTACAACTAAGAAATTTTTTCAAATTATTGGTTGGGATTTTTATGGCATTAGGTCAAATAACCTTGAGCAACTCAATACTCACCCTTAGTAGTGGTGTTCCATCCAAAACAATCTTTATCATGGGACCAAGAGAGAGATCTCATATGAAGGATGCATTGGATATCTTGTCTTTACCTTTTTGGGATTTGAATAGGCTAGTCCTCAATAGGGATCCAATATATACCAACCTCTGAATTACTAGTATGGTACCGACAATAATTAGCCACCTTTATCCAATTAGCTCGGTGAAGCTCCTCCATCCAAGGCCTCCAATCGAGAAACTAAGTTATCAAAGGCTTGTAATCATCCCAAGAATCTGTCCAAAAATTTGCTTGATGACCATTATGAATGATCCAAAATAAATTTTTCTTTGTCAAATCCTCACCAGTATTAAGAACTGCTAAAATGGGAGAACATTTGGAAGACAATTTATAGCGAACAAGGTCTTTAGGACTTTTGTTCTCATCATATTTAGCACGAAGATTCTTGGTCCAAAGAGCATTGGGGTTATGCAAAATCCTCCAATATAATTTAGCAGCTAAAGCTTTGTTGTTATTAATAGCAGACCATAATCCTAACCCCCCTATACTCTTAGGAAGACATAAAGTGTCCCATTTCACCAAGGCCCATTTTATTTTCTCCTTAGTACCACTCTAGAGGAACCGATGACTGATTTGATCTAGTTCTCGAATAATAGCCTTTGGGATATTCAACATGGTAGAAACATAAATAGGAATAGCCTGAAGGACTGATTTTACCAAGGTGATTCTACCCCAGAAGAAAGCCACCTATTGGTCCACTTTCCAATTTTCTTCTTGACTTTGTCCAACAACCAATTCCAAATTTTTTTTATATCTTTGAATATTGATGGGAATACCTAAATAATTGATTGGAAAGGAGGTCTTCTAATTTATTAATTTATACAAGACCATGGATTCCTATCTAGCAGAGCAGTGAAAGAAAATGACTTTAGATTTATCTTCATTGATCAATTTCCTGGTAGCCTTAGAAAAATAGCTAATGATTTTCTTAATAGTAGAAGCTTTCTTAACTGTAGCTTTACCTAAAATAGTAGATTCATCAACAAATTGAATATGAGAGATAGGTCTAGCTCCATGATTAATGGTAAATCCCTCAAGGGTTTTGTATTCTCTCTTTTTGGTTATAGCCCTACCTAAGCATTCAACAATAATGATGAATAAATAAGGGGATAGTGGGTCACCTTGCCTAATACCTCTAGAAGTTGAGAATAATTGAGAAGGCCTGCCATTGATAAGAACTAATTAGAAAATTGAAGAGATACATCCCATAATCCAATCCATCCAATCCTGAGAGAAACCTAATTGCCTTAAAACTTTGATAAGAAAGTGCCAATTCACTCTATCATAAGCTTTGGATAAGGGGAAGGATATTTTTGCATATCCATGGAATGGATGACTTCCTGAGCAAGAACTATCTCATCAACTATTTGACGCCCTTCCACATAACCCCCTTATTAAGGGGAAATAATATTATGCAAAAGAGGCTTCAACATTTTTGCCATGATCTTAGTAATGATTTTGAGAAGAACATTACATAAAGCAATAGGTCTAAAAGTTGAGATATGTTCAGCCTCTTGAGCTTTTGGAACAAGAGTAATATAAGTTTTATTGATAACATTAAAAAATTTGGCTTTCCTGGATTTTTCCACCACCTCTAATAAATTAGCTTGAAGGATATCCCAAAACTCTTAGTAGAACTCAATGGGAAAACCATCATGACCTAGGGTTTTCCCTTTTCACATTTAAAAAAATACCTGTTGAAATTCATTGATAGTAACATGAGCAGTAAAAATAGAGGTCTCCTTAGAAGTGATAAGAGAAGGGATTGCTTGAAGAAAATTTTGTTGAGAAGTCGAGTCAAGATGAGTAGCGGTAAAAATATTGGAAAAGTAATTGACAACAATAGAGTTCATGTCATCCCAAGTGTAGATAACATATCCAGAATCTGATTTCAGGGAAGAAATAAAGTTGTGAGATCTTAGAGCTAGAAGATATTTGGGGAAGAAATTTGTGTTTCGATCACCTTCTTTGAGCCATTGAATTCTAGATTTTTGCTTCTATAAGAGTTCTTCCCATTCCTCTAACTGAGCTGTGAGTTTAATTTCATCTACACTTGTACTCTCTGTGAGGCCATCTCAACGGATTTTATTATTCAAAGTTTCAAGCTGAGCAATAACTTTATGTTTTTTTTATGAACATCCCCAAACTCCTTCCAGTTCCAAGTCTTGATTTTGGATTTAATGTATTGCAATATTTTGGCAAAACAAAACATCTTAGTCCCATACCTAGGTTTACCTTCCTTCCACCATTGTTGCACTCAAGGTTTAAAGGAACTATCTCTAAGCCACATTAACTGAAATAAAAAAGGAGAGAAACTCACATTGGTTTTCCACATTTCCACCATGACAGGCCAGTGATCCGAACCAACATTATTAAGAGTCTTCACTTTAGGAATGTGACCATGTATTAAGAAATTATCAAAGAGCAAGAACCTATCCAATCTCTCCATTATACAAGCTAAGCCTTACCTTCTGTTAGACAAAGTCATAAGGCCATTATCTGGTTGGATGTCCACAAGATGGAGGTTTGTAATATATTCACTCATGAGGTCAGTGCTCTTGTTCAAATTTCTATTTCCCCTCATTCTCTCATCTAGAGAGAGGATGGTATTGAAATCTCCTCCGATCAAGATCTAAGCTTAAGGAAAATGAAAGATAATATAAGTAATATTCTTCCATTGTCTTCTTTTTTCCTCCAAATTAGTCGGAGCATAAACAATAATGTAGAGCATAATTTGGTTAGAATGTTTGCTTTGAATAGCTATAGCCAAAAGACCCCAACTACCAACCATATGGTGATTAACTACCTCTTTTGGGTCCCAAAGGCAAGAAATGCTACCAGAATTCCCTTGGGAACTAAGGGAAACCACTTTTCCAGCTGGCCAAAATTTATGAGCAATTGATTCCATATCCCCTATTGACATATTCATTTCTTGAAGGAAAACAAGATATGGATGATTTATCTGAATCATTCTTCTAATTTCATTTTGTTTTGAAAGACTCCCTTTGAGTCCTCTAATATTTCAAGTGATGATCTTCATTAATACCAGGGCTAAAAAATTTGGGAAGGGCATTAATATTACCTTCCTCTACAAGCTTTTCACCTTCTTTTACCATATGCTATTGATTAGTCTTGCGACTTACCTTTTGATTAGAATCTATCTTCAATTTTTTTTCCTGTTTCTTGACTTACTCCAATTGAATCTGAGATGGCTTCTAACCTTGAAGAATTCTTGTACACAATCAAAATGTGACCATAAGGTTCAACAAAATCTATATTGGGACCTGTATTAATTGAAGTTTTAACATTTAATAGATTGTTTTTCTTGTGACTATTTTCTCCTTTTTTTTCTGTTGAAAATCTTTGATTTATTGGTCTGTCTCTGAGTTCTTCCATTTATATTTAAATTATGTTTCTAAGATTTCTATTTTCATTATTTCCTCTTCCTCACTTGGGGCCTCATTTGTGGAAAGAATTTCAAACATATTAGTAGATAACTTTGATTGATCCTTCATAACTATTTTTTTTGAGTGTTTTTCTTCTTAGGCATTTGGAAACCTGCTGAATTTATATCTTATTTATTTTGATATGGAATTTTTTTTGGGAAAACACTAGCCAAATGACCATATTCATGGCAAATTCTACAATGAAAAGGAATGTTCTCATAGTCCACTACTTGCTCCCAAGTGTCCTCCCCAAATTGTAAAGTGATCTTTTTAGGTAGGGGTTTGTCAAAATCTATTAAAACACAAATCCGAGCATAAATAACATGTTCAAATTTTTTAGTACAATCAGAAGTCATCATAAATGTGCCTAAATAGTTTCCAATTGATGAAAAAATAGTTGGATTCCAGAATTCAATTGGGAGGCCAAAGATTCTAACCCACATGAGACCTGTAGAAGGCATCTCTTCTTCAACTTTAAATTTAGTATGCCAGGGCTTCATGAAAAGCCCTACCCTTCCAAAGAACCAGGGACCCCCTTGAAAATTTTTCTCTCTATATCTTCATTGTTAGCAAATAAAATAAGAAAATAACCATTTGGATAAATAGAGAATTGTAACTCACCTTTAGTTTTCCAGCTTTTTGGAGCCCAAACTTTGAAAGCATATAGGCTCGGACGAAAACCCATGAAACAACAAATTAATATTTTTTCCAGATTTCAATGCCAGTTTGAATGTTGCCCATATCAAGCTTAACAATAGGAGTTCCATCAACTGCTTTAAGATATCTTGACTCTATTTTCTTGGGATCAATCTTAGGTATTCTTAGAGGTTTACGAGAAGATCTAATATTAATATTAGCATTAGGATGAGGCTATCCACCATGGAGGGCATCCCTAAAATTTATTTTTGGGGCTGATTCTTAGAAATTCTTACCCTTGACAAGGGTTTCCACAATAGATTTATTTTATGGGTGCACCTTAGCACCAGATTCACTTGAGATCTGAGCCATTTTTTGATCAGCTTTTGAAACTTGTTTTGTGATCTCTTTAATCCATGACCTAGACAACATGGAAAGGTATGATTTTTACTTTTCTTTTGTGCAACAAATTGGAAGCCGTTGTCACTCAAGTTCACAACATGAAGATATACTGAAATATAGATTTATAACCCATATTGGATCCCTTGCAACATTTCCTACTAATATATTAATAGAAACCACAAAAATATTATCCGTTAGGACCCGAAGGCCCCAAAAACCAACCTCTGGAGCTGCTTGCACTTAACCCAGATGAAACCCTCGCATAGTCACTTATCAAAAATATCATTCACACATAGGGATGCGCTAGGATATGTATTGATCAAAATTATCTAAAAATTTGTGGAGATGTTATAGGGTTTTTTAGGTATCTACCCTCAAAATTTTAGCTCAATCCGAGTTCGGATGAGTGAAATATGGCCAAAACAAGTTTGGCAGTTTGGGTAGTCCTGCAAAAAATGTCCCTCACAAATTTTCCTCATCTAGCATCCCCACCTCTCAAGGACTGGAAACCCTCCATAATTTTTGAGGAATGAATTTGATCTGGCCAAGATAAAATTTATGGTAAGGTTTGCAAAGATGGTGTTAACACAACACTACTTGGAATTCAGAGGGAAAACATATAGGTAGATAAGGGAAAAACCATAGAAAGTAATTTTGTAATGTTTTATGCTTGTTTTCTTCGAAGAATATTAAGGGTTTCTTTCCTATGATAATTTTTTTTGTGAGTGGTAGCTATACGTGGAAGAATATATGCAAAAATAAATGACAAGAAGCACAAGGATAGAGATTGAAAAATTTATGGATAAAAATTTGAGTTATCGAAACTCAATATGGAGGATTTCTTGGTTGATAGAGATAAATGGATTGTTGTCTTAGGAACAAAACCTACACCAATAATAGATGAATATTGCTTGAAGGTCGAAAGGAAGGCAATGAGCTCTATTAGATTATGTTTGTCTAATTCAATTTTGTTGAATGTATCGACAAAAAATACTGTAAAGTTGGTATGAGACAAGTTGGGGAATTGTACCAAACAAAGTCATTGGTAAATAAACTCTTCCTCCGGAAGAAGTTGTATTCACTTTGGATGAATGATGGTGACTCTATGGAAGAACATCTGAATGCCTTCAACACTGTGGTAAGTTAGTTAAACTTTGTTGATGTAAAAATGGATGAAGAAGAAAAGTGTATCACTTTGCTTTGTTCTTTACCTAATTTTTGGGATAACTTAGTTATGGCTATCACAAATACTACTTCTGCATTAAAAGTTGAGGATATAGTAAGAACTCTGTTATTAGAAGAAATGAGGTAAACTTTTTTGAGGATTATCATCAAAAGGATACCTTGACATAAGATATCATTCTCAATAAAGACATAGAAAGAAATTAGAGGATAGGAAATCAACATCTAGGGGTAAATCTATTACTCTAGATAAGAGGAAATGCTAGAAATGTGGTAAAACAAGGCATTATAAAAGGGATTGCAGATAAAAAGGATGAAAATAGTAAGTCATCTGATGAAGCCCTTTCTACAAAAATAAATACCACAGGTGAATATTCTAAGGATCTATTCTTAGCTACCTCATGCTCAACTGAATGCCATGATTCATGGTTGATTGACTTAGGCGCCTCTTATCATATGACTCCCTATAAGAAGTGGTTTAGTGAATATCAAAAGATTAATTGAGGTGGTCTTTTTGAGAGATATCTCAACATATAAAATCATAGGTAGAGGAAGAGTCAAGTTGAGATTCAAATATGGAAGAATTAAAATCCTTCTTGGTATTCTGCACTTGTAGGATTTGACAAGAAACCTGATATCAATAAGTAAGATAATGATGTAGGTGTAAATGTGGTATTTAATAAAGATATTGACAAGATGATTCATGGAGCTATCAACTTAATTTTAATATATTAAAATATGTTAAAAATATGAATACATTAAAAAAAAATATACAAACTAAACTTTGAATACTATTATTTAAAAACCAATAATTATTATATTCAAGAAAAACTATATATATATATATATTTAAAGAACTAATAAAACATAAAACTATTTGATAAAAAATATTAAATGATTAGATACGTTACATAAATATTGAAAATATTTAGAAAGAATATATATAGCATCACAGGCCTACAATGAAATATTGTATTATGAATAAGTATGACTAATGTATTCAAGTGAAATTCATCTATAAGAAAATTGAAGTATTATTTTTTGTTAATAAAATATATTATATGTTTGAGATGTAGATCAATTGGTTCAACCAAATTTCGTAAGGGGTAGAGGTCCAAGGTTCAAATCTCGGATCTCATGAGACTGAATGCTTGTCCCTTTTCTCGTGCTTTCAACAATGTAAAAGGTTTAAAATGATTGTGGCATGGTGGTTATAGGGACAAATTGCGTAAATAACTGTGATGACTTTTGGGGTGGACTACGCAAAATACTGTGACGGATGTAAAAGCCAAACAACCTACCCGGATTCGTGGCGGCTACCTATTCCACCATATTAATTTAAAAATAAATAAATAAATAAATAACATATCATTTATTAATCAATTTTTAAGGGAAAAATCATTATTCTTTGTTTTATTTTGGTTGGTTACAACCACTATTTTTAGTAACTGGAAAGTTCAGGTTTCAAACCATAGTGACTACTCCCAACAAACCTGTCTGTCTCATTTTTATTAACCCAACGGGAGATGGAAACCACCAATCACTCGAGATTCATACCATCATTATCGGTCTGGTACACACTCAGAGGATTCAAAGAAGATTACTACCTTTACAAAGGGTTGGCTTCCCCTCAAAGTTTGAACCTAAGTCTCTTTCTGGTAAGCGCTCAACTACATCTTTACTTACCAGTTCACATAACCCTTAAAAGTAAATCATTATTCTTTGTTAATAAGATGTCCTTGAATCAATATTTGAGGGAAAAGTCAAAACAGTAAACTATATGTAGAGACTTAAATAAGTTCTAAATCATTTTATGTTGAAAAAGGTAATCTTCTAACTAAACATAACCGAAGTAGGTCCTAAACATATTAAAAAACATGTACACTAAATATTGTGTTTAATCACATGTTCATGTAATACCAACATTGATTTATATATTATGCGTTTGTTTTTTTTAATGATTTTTTTTTTAAATATTGTGTTTAATCACATGTTCATGTAATGCCAACATTGATTTATATATTATGAGTTTGTTTTTTTTTAATGAATTTTTTTTTAATATATTAAAAAGTTGGTTATAACTGTTATTTTAGTAATTGATCAGTGTAAGGTTCAAACCACAGGAATTACTTTCAATAAATCTATCAGTCTCATTTTCGTTGATTTGGCATGAGATGGTGATGGAGAGCCAAACTTTCTCAATACCACTTGATGGAGAGCCAAATTTTCTCAAACCAATTCTCATTCAAAAACTTGGAAAAGATCCCCTCACAAACCCTCATTTTGTGGCTATATAGCCAAAAAACCCTAAAAACTGAAATGAGTCGGATGGGGCCCAAAATTGGGGTGCGCATCCCTTTTACAATAGATAAGCCAAAAATAAAGTTTCCAATTCTAACTCTAAATACATTAGGATATATTAACCTCCGAACAACTCAAAAAGCATAAAAAAGTAGGTAAGAAATTTTAAAACCTAATTTCGGGGCACTAGATGATGGAATTTGGCCCCGAAAACTGATTTTTTTGGACAAATAGGACTCTAGGGAGTCGTATTTGTTTAGAACTCTCCCAACTAGCTCCCTGTCAAATTTCACGTCAATCAGAGCTACGGTTGAGAAGTTATGGCCCCAACAATTTCGTTGGATGCTCCTGCATCAGATGGGGACCATCGGTCGCTCAAGATTCGTACTATCATCGTCAGTCCGACATGCACTCAGAAGATTCAGAGCAGACTACTACTTTGCAAAAGGTTGGCTTTCCCCTAAGGTTTGAACCTAGGTCTCTTCTTAGGTAATATATTAGGTAATATATTTTACCTATATATTATATCGTGATAATAATTTCACTATAAGACTACTTCAATGCAAAATAAAAAATAATATTCTCGATTTCATTAAATATCCATACACCCAAACATGAAATTAATAATAAAATAAATATTTAATATTATAAATTTATATATAATATTTTAAAATCACGTTCAATGTATAAATTATTATCATTTGCAATATATAAACTAGTATAATGGTGAAACGTTGTATTTAGTAGAAAGATACACAAGTCAAATATTTTTAAGTTCAAATGTTTATTCATTATAGGCTATAAATATTCTACAATGCACTTACCTACAAGGATTAGATAAATTATTTTAAAGACATTTTAAATTTTTATATTATAGTCAAATTTAGTAATAATTTTATATTAGAATGTTAAATAATTTATATCTAAAAAATAATTAGATAAGATTAAAATAAAATCAATAAAAATTCTATCAATAAAAAAATTGATCAATGTTTTTATACTAGGTCTTATATTATCCTGCACAAGGAAATCTTTTTGTTTTTGAATTAGTTATATATTTAATAAATTATATATGGATAGAGTTGGTTAAAACATAAAATAGCTAACAAGAAAAAAAAAATGAAGAATTGGAATGCCTAATAATTTGATAACACATTTAAATTAAAAGAGGATGTTAAATTGAAGCTCCACAATTTATAAGAGATAATAGATTTCAATGAAATAGACCAAAATACTTATATCCAAGAAAAATAATTACTTTTTTATTATCAAAATGTACTGCAAAAGGAAGAGTTATATTGGGTTCAAGAATATAGGGAGAGATGGTTTAATAAAGGCAATGGAAATACAAAAAATTGTTTTGCTATAACCAAGATAAATTTATCTTTATATTAAATGAAAACATTTCAATTCTAGATGAAAGAAATATTGAGGAAGAAAAAGATATCAGGAAATAAGTAATTAAGTATTTCAAAGATATTATATTAGAAGATAGGCAAGATAAGGAGACTTAGGTAAGTGATGCAGGAGCATCCAGTGGCACCAGATGCAGAGGCATCCAGTGGCAGGAGGGCCACTTCTGAAGAGTCGGCTCAGGAAGAAGAAGAAGAAGGCAAAGAAAATTTTTCTAAGGCAAAAGTTGAAAGTTGTAGCGAAAATCGCGATGTCACGATTTCGCGATGTCACGAAATCGTGACGTCGAAGGGATGCCAGGGCAGAAGAAGTCAGGAGTAGTGAAATCACGACGTCAAGTCGAGGCGGAGGCAAGAGTCGAAAGTAGTAGCGAAATCGTGACGTCAAAGAAGAAAGCAGGGCAAGGTAGAGGGTGGTCGCGAGATCGCGATGTCACGATATCACGACGTCACGATATCGCGACATCAATTGGAAACTAAGGCAAGGAGGAAGTTTCGTCACGATATCGGGACATCACAAGAAAAACCAAGGCAAGGCGGGAGTTGGTCGCGATATCACGACATGTCGCGATATCGTGACCAAAAATGTAAAGGAGCGCAGGGGGGCTGAAACGTCATGTATCGCAACATGTCGTGATATCGTGGCGAGAGAGAAGAAAACGAAGAAGAAGAAAGAGATGGCAGGAAAACCGTGACAGGCGGTATTTTCAAAGGTTGTCAAGGACAACACGTGGCACAAGGTGCAGTTAAAGCGGGTGATTACCTAGGAGCATGGGAGACGAAGAGGATGGTCGCGCAGAGTTTTTTGACGAAATCGGCGGTGACAGGGACCGTGCGGAGTGGGGTCTTAAATCGGGTTGGTGTCCCAATTTTTGTGTTGATGTTTCAGAGGGTCGGGGCCTCTATAAAAACCCAGTCTTTGTAATAAATTGGGTTGGTGCCCCGATTAAATGCGTAAGTTGTTTCAGAGGGTCGGGGCCTCTATAAAAACCTAGTTTAATGTAATAGACGGGTGGTGGATCGGAGAACGCACACAGAAGTGTAGAAGTTGAAAGCCAAGCCGAGCACTGGCTGTTGTAAAGCCTGCGGGCTACATATTGTATGTATTTTTCCAGATTTAATGGATGAAAATTTTTGATTCGCATGAGTGTGTCGGTGTGTGTTTTTCCATCCCCCATCAGTGGTATCAGAGCTAATGTTCCTGAGTGTGTAACAGATCGTCGGACGTGAGGTAGTTACACCAGGATCTGTGGTAGGGTTCTGAGAGAGAGAGTGAGTTAGGGTCTTTGAGTGCATAAGCAGATTCATCGAGCATGAGGTAGTTTACGCCAGGACCCGATAGAAAAAAAAATGCATCCCCGAAGAAGCCGGGACAGCAAGAGCGATATGATGACAGTGGAAGAGTTTGAAGCTTTGTAGAGATAGTTCAAAGCCCTACAAGAGGAGTGGCTCAGCATAAAATTGCAGGAGCAAGAGGAGCGGCACAGAAGGCATGAAGAAAGATAGAGAAAGAAAGATGTCGGAGTGCATCAGAAGCTGAAGTTGAAGCAGGCTGTAGACGAGGAGGTGTGCAACAGTGTCGAGACTTGCCTGGAAGAAGACAAAGATTTTTCTAGGCAAGAGGAGTGTAAGTAGGCTGCAGATGAAGAAGCATGTAGTAGTGGGAGAATCTGTCTAGAGGAAGACAAAAGTTATTCTAGCCAGGAGAGGGAGTTGGAGCAGGCTGCTGAGGCAGAGAAATGTTTGGGGGTGTTGCAAGAGGCAGCAACCAGACAGCTCAGAAGTGAAGATCACTTCTCCACCAACCCTAGGTGTCTGATGCAGGAGCATCCAGTGGCACTAGATGCAGAGGCATCCAGTGGCAGGAGGGCCACTTTTGAAGAGTCAGCTCAAGAAGAAGAAGAAGGCAAAGAAATTTTTTCTAAGGCAAAAATTTAAAGTTGTAGCGAAATCGTGATGTCACGATTTCACAACGTCATGAAATTGCGACATCAAAGGGAGGCCAGGGCAGAAGAAGTCAGGAGTAGCGAAATCGCGACGTCAAGTCGAGGTGGAGGCAGGAGTCGAAAGCAATAGCAAAATCGTGACGTCGTGATTTCATGATGTCACAAAATCACGACGTCAAGGCGAGGCAGAGGCAGAATTCAGAAGCAGTAGCGAAATCGCGACGTCGCGATTTCATGACATCACAAAATTACAATGTCAAAGAAGAAAGCAGGGCAAGGCAGAGGGTGGTTGCGAGATCACGACGTCACGATATCACGACATCGTGATATTGCGACATTAATTGGAAATTAAGGCAAGGAGGAAGTTTCGTCACGATATCGCGATGTTGTAAGAAAAACAAAGGCAAGGTGGGAGTTGGTCGCGATATCACGACATGTCACGATATCGCGACCAAAAATGCAAAGGAGCGCAGGGGGGCTAAAACGTCGTGATATCGTGACATGTCGCGATATCGTGGTAGAGAGAGAAAAAGACAAAGAAGAAGAAAGAGATGGCGGGAAACCACGATAGGCGATATTTTCAAAGGTTGTCAAGGACGACATGTGGCACAAGGTGTAGTTAAAGTGGGTGATTACCCAGGAGCGCGAGAGATGAAGAGGATGGTCACACAGAGTTTTTTGATGAAATTGGCGGTGACAAGGACCATGCGGAATGGGGTCTTAAATCGGGTTGGTGTCTTGATTTTTATGTTGATGTTTCAGAGGGTCGAGGCCTCTATAAAAAAACCTAGTCTTTGTAATAAATTGGGTTGGTGCCCCGATTAAATGCGTAAGTTGTTTCAGAGGGTCGGGGCCTCTATAAAAACCCAGTTTAATGTAATAGACGGGTGGTGGATCGGAGAACGCACGCAGAAGTGTAGAAGTTGAAAGCCAAGCTGAGCGTTGGTTGTTGTAAAGCCTGCGGGCTGCATATTGTATGTATTTTTCTAGATTTAATGGATGAAAATTCTATATTTGCGTGAGTGTGTCGGTGTGTGTTTTCCCATCCCCCATCAGTGGTATTAGAGCTAATGTTCCTGAGTGTGTAACAGATCGTCGAACGTGAGGCAGTTACACCAAGATCTATGGTAGGGTTCTGAGAGAGAGAGTGAGTTAGGGTCTTTGAGTGCGTAAGCAGATTCGTCGAGCGTGAGGCAGTTTACGCCAGGACCCGATAGAAAAAAAATGCATCCTCGAAGAAGTCGAGACAACAAGAGCGATATGATGATAGTGGAAGAGTTTGAAGCTTTGCAGAGACAGTTCAAAGCCTTGCAAGAGGAGTGGCTCAGCATAAAATTGCGGGAACAAGAGGAGCGGCACAGAAGGCATGAAGAAAGACAGAGAAAGAAAGATGCTGGAGTGCATCAGAAGCTGAAATTGAAGCAGGCTACAGACGAGGAGGTGTGCAGCAGTGCCGAGACTTGCCTAGAAGAAGACAAAGATTTTTCTTGGCAAGAGTGTAAGTAGGCTGCAGATGAAGAAGCATGCAGTAGTGGGAGAATCTGTCTGGAGGAAGACAGAAGTTATTCTAGCCAGGAGAGGGAGTTGGAGCAGGCTGCTAAGGCAGAGAAATGTTTGGGGGTGTTGTAGGAGGCAACAACCAGACAGCTCAGAAGTGAAGATCACTTCTCCATCAACCCCAGGTGTCTAATGCAGGAGCATCCAGTGGCACCGGATGCAGAGGCATCTAGTGGCAGGAGGGCCACTTCTGAAGAGTCAGCTCAGGAAGAAGAAGAAGGCAAAGAAAATTTTTCTAAGGCAAAAATTTAAAGTTATAGCGAAATCATGACGTCGCGATTTCACAACGTCATGAAATCATGACGTCGAAGGGAGGCCAGGGCAGAAGAAGTCAGGAGTAGTGAAATTGCGACGTCAAGTCGAGGTGGAGGCAGGAATCGAAAGCAGTAGCAAAATTGTGACGTCATAATTTTATGACGTCACAAAATCACGACGTCAAGGCGAGGCAGAGGCAAAATTCAGAAGCAGTAGCGAAGTCGCGACGTTGCGATTTCACGACATCATGAAATTACGATGTCAAAGAAGAAAGCAGGGCAAGGTAGAGGGTGGTCGCGAGATCACAACGTCACGATATCATGACGTCGCGATCTCGCGACATCAATTGGAAATTAAGGCAAGGAGGAAGTTTCGTCACGATATCACGACGTCGCAAGAAAAACCAAGGCAAGGTGGGAGTTGGTCGCGATATCACGACATGTCACGATATCGTGACCAAAAATGCAAAGGAGCACAAGGGGGCTAAAACGTCGTGATATCGCAACATGTCGCGATATCATGGCAGAGAGAGAAGAAGACGAAGAAGAAGAAAGAGATGGCGGGAAACCACGATAGGCGGTATTTTCAAAGGTTGTCAAGGACGACATGTGGCACAAGGTGCAGTTAAAGTGGGTGATTACCCAAGAGCGTGAGAGATGAAGAGGATGGTCGCGCAGAGTTTTCTGATGAAATCGGCGATGACAGGGACCATGCAGAGTGGGGTCTTAAATCGGGTTGGTGTCTCGATTTTTGTGTTGATGTTTCAGAGGGTCGGGGCCTCTATAAAAAAACCCAGTCTTTGTAATAAATTGGGTTGGTGCCCCGGTTAAATGCGTAAGTTGTTTCAGAGGGTTGGGGCCTCTATAAAAACCCAGTTTAATGTAATATACGGGTGGTGGATCAGAGAACGCACGTAGAAGTTTAGAAGTTGAAAGCCAAGCCGAGTGCTGGCTGTTGTAAAGCCTACGGGCTGCATATTGTATGTATTTTTCCAGATTTAATGGATGAAAATTCTAGATTCACGTGAGTGTGTCGGTGTGTGTTTTCCCATCCCCCATAAGTGGTATCAGAGCTAATGTTCCTAAGTGTATAACAGATCACTGGACGTGAGGTAGTTACACCAGGATCTGTGGTAGGGTTCTGAGAGAGTGAGTTAGGGTCTTTGAGTGCGTAAGCAGATTCACTAAGCGTGAGACAATTTACGCCATGACCCGATAGAAAAAAAATGCATCTTCGAAGAAGCCGGGACAACAAGAGCGATATGATGACAGTGGAAGAGTTCGAAGCTTTGCAGAGACAGTTCAAAGCCCTACAAGAGGAGTGGCTCAGCATAAAATTATGGGAACAAGAGGAGCGGTGCAGAAGGCATGAAGAAAGACAGAGAAAGAAAGATGCTGGAGTGCATCAGAAGCTGAAGTTGAAGCGGGCTGTAGACGAGGAGGTGTGCAGTAGTGCCGAGACTTTCTTGGAAGAAGACAAAAATTTTTCTAGGCAAGAGGAGTGTAAGCAGGCTGTAGATGAAGAAGCATGCAGTAGTGGGAGAATATTTCTGGAGGAAGACAAAAGTTATTCTAGCCAGGAGAGGGAGTTGGAGCAGGCTGCTGAGGCAGAGAAATGTTTGGGGGTGTGGCAGGAGGCAGCAACCAGACAACTCAGAAGTGAAGATCACTTCTCCACCAACCCCAGGTGTCTGATGCAGGAGCATCCAGTGGCACCAGATGCAAAGGCATCCAGTGGCAGGAGGGCCACTTCTGAAGAGTCAGCTCAGGAAGAAGAAGAAGAAGGCAAAGAAAATTTTTCTAAGGCAAAAGTTGAAAGCTGTAGCGAAATCGTGATGTCACGATTTCACGACGTCGAAGGGAGGCCAGGGCAGAAGAAGTCAGGAGTAGCGAAATCATGACATCAAGTCGAGGCAGAGGTAGGAGTCAGAAGCAGTAGCGAAATCGTGACGTCAAGGCGAGGCAGAGGCAGAAGTCAGAAGTAGTAGTGAAATCACGATGTCACAATTTTGTGACATCGTGAAATCGTGACGTCAAAGAAGAAAGCAGGGCAAGGTAGAGGGTGGTCGCGAGATCGCGACGTCACGATATCGCAACGTCGCGATATCATGACATCAATTGGAAACTATGGCAAGGAGGAAGTTTCGTCGTGATATCGCAACGTCGCAAGAAAAACCAAGGCAAGGTGGGAGTTGGTTGCGATATCGCGACATGTTGTGATATCGTGACCAAAAATGCAAAGGAGCGCAGGGGGGCTAAAACGTCGCGATATCATGACATGTCGCGATATCGCGGTAGAGAGAGAAGAAGACGAAGAAGAAGAAAGAGATGGCGGGAAACCGCGACAGGCGATATTTTCAAAGGTTGTCAAGGACGACACGTGGCACAAGGTGCAGTTAATGTGGGTGATTACCCAAGAGCGCGGGAGACAAAGAGGATGGTCGCGTGGAGTTTTTTGACAGAATCGACGGTGACAGGGACTGTGCGGAGTGGGGTCTTAAATCGGGTTGGTGTCCCGATTTTTGTGTTGATGTTTCAGAGGGTCGGGGCCTCTATAAAAACCTAGTCTTTGTAATAAATCAGGTTGGTGCCCCGGTTAAATGCGTAAGTTGTTTCAGAGGGTCGGGGCCTCTATAAAAACCCAGTTTAATGTAATAGATCAGGTGGTGGATCGAAGAACGCATGTAAAAGTGTAGAATTTGAAATCCAAACCGAGCGCTGGCTATTGTAAAGCCTGCGGGCTGTATATTGTATGTATTTTTCCAGATTTAGTGGATGAAAATTTTGGATTCGTGTGAGTGTGCCAGTGTGTGTTTTCCCATCCCCCATCAGTAAGCATCTACAGGATATTCCATTATTTGTCACATAAAAACAAAATAAAATCTTGATGAAGAAGATATCTATGTAGGAGCTCTTTCCACCCTAATAAGGCACCTAACCCTAATGGATTTCCTATAAATAGTAGTTTCTATTTTATTGTAAGACATGGGAAATTACCGACTTGTGCTTAGCATCTACACTTGTTGGTGGTTCCTTTCATTTTATTTTATGTATTAGTTTGAACTCAAATCTTGAGTTATTGTATTAATAGCACTTGAACCTCTTTTAATCTGAGATCTATATAAGAAAATATTATATATGAAATTGTTGTTATCTTTGATCTACCTTGTTTCTTATATGCATCTTGTGTATGAATACTTTATGTTGGATTAAAACTATGTCCATTTCATTAGGTGATAACTAATGATGCATTTGTTTAGTTTGTTCCTGTAAACCTTGTTACTTTATTTTTAACAATTTCTCTCCATTTTACTTTGATAAGCAAGTAGTTTAGGAAGTCAAGCATCAAATATCATACCCAATAAGGATATGGTCTTAGTAAAATCCTAGAGGTTGCCTTGTGACTCAAATCCCCACACTTATAAAGTTTCCTACTATTTCACTCTATGTCAAGGATGAGTGCCAAGTATAATTGGTAACTATAACAAATGGTCATAATATTCTAAGTGACCAAAAAAAGCATTCAAGTGCCCAAGGTCTCAATCCTCTAGGCTTTCAATAATTCAAGCATCTAAGCTACCAATCCTCCAAGCATTGAAGGATCCAAGATCTTAAGCATCCAAGCTCTAAAGATCTCAAGCCATATTCAAGTGTCTAGAAAGCTTTAATCAAATTTCCACAACAAGAGGAAAATAACCTTAGCATTTTGGAGCAACAAGTTTGCTTAGGATAAGCAAAAGTGTTATCAGAACGTAGTAGTGTCAGTAGTGCTTTTGCAAGATTGACAATGCTTTTGCATTTATGGTAGAACCAAGTTCTATCTAACTTAGATATCTTTCATTTTAGTATGTATCTCTTAGTTCTATTTGTTGTATGCTAAGATTTGTTTATGTTCTCTATTTTCTATTTGTTTATCAAATAACAAAGAAAGGAAAAAAAAAACTAGTTAGCATTTAATCATTTAGAGGACCATATTTATTCGTCTTTGTTAAAATTAAATTGCATATAGTTTTAGACTTATTTCTTGCATCTCCCTCTTGAACATTTTCCCTTGAAAATAGATTATTTTTAGTTTTGTCAACCAAATTAAGAATCATTTTAGTTTTAGGTCTTATTTTTACATTTCACATGATGCCTTTGTAGTGAATCAGAGCTAGATTAAGGCTAAGATTTGTTAATAAAATATTACAAGAAACATAGGTGTTATCTAACTAATCCACTAAACTTTAGACATTATGCTCATGAATTTCCCCTATCCTTGAGGTGAGAAAGGAAATTGAATCAATGCAAAGAGGCACTTTGTAATTATTTTCCCATCCCTTCTCACAACTCCAAACTTGGAGTAATTCACTTCCTTTGGGATCAATTACTTGATTATCAGAAAAAAAACTCTAACTCTAGTATTTGGGAGTGATTTGCTCCATTAAGCTAGTGATTTGCTTTGAATCTATAATTTTTTTACAAATTGACTCGAACAATTTGTTGGGGTGAGGAACTTGATTTATCAAGTCCCAAATTGATCTTCAATTTCACATATTTTTCATTATTTATTTTTTTTATTTTTTGTAGGTGCTATAGAATGGTGACTTCGTTATGAACTCTAAAATTGCAAAAAAAAATCATGAAGAAAGCAATTAAGACAACATCAAATATATACAAAAAATTTCAAATTTTCATCTACCATAGGTAGAAGGAATTTAGGATAGATGTCAAAAAAACTCTCCAAGGGTAACCCAGATAGTGATTCACCCCGTCCATCTAGTGATTTATCCCATCTAGCTAGCAATTAGCTTTAAAATAGAAAAAAATATCCAAGTGGACTTCAAGGAAGGATTCACCTACATTCTAAGGAGCAATTTTCTTAGAAATACAATATTCTTACTAACTTTCCCAATGAGATCAATTTACCCCACAATTGAAACAATTCACTATAAGCAACTTGCTTGGTCCCCTGCTTGTCAAAAAAAATTGAAATTTAATTTTGCAAGTAATTTTCTTGAGTTTGTGGCAATTTGCTCCATAGACTAGATTTTACAATTTTTAAAATGTTGATCCCAAAAATCTATCCATTTAGGTAAATACATACACAAGACCTGGCTTATGAATACATACTAAAAAACACAATGGTCACATAAAGAACATCAATCCACAAATTTAATTGCATATCAAAAAAAGAATAAAAAATGGAAAAGAAAAGAATAAATCACCACGTGGATGTATCAAGATGATGAGATTGAGGAGATTCCTATGTCTAATCTAGTGCTTTTAAATGAAAATTTTTAGACGTCAAACAATCTAGTTAAAATCCTACATCCCAAGAGATTGATTTCCTCAACTACGAACTTAATTATTCATCTACTCTTGTAAACCAAATTTGGGTAAGCATAGGTCCCATTTTGATTCATACCAATGAAATGTCTACTCTCAAGTCAATTTATCACATCTAAGAGGAAGACATCAGGTGATTTATTCTTTGCATGATAAAGTTGCATTATGGTCTATTGGTTTACCAAATAATTCTTTTACAAGTTAGGCATCAATAGTAGAACCTTTTATGCAAATATTTAGTACTATGGATAATGGATATTCCATTTTATTTCAATTTAATGTTATACAAAGCCATCATAAAGAAAACATTCATAATTACAACACTAGATTTTTTAGGATATTTAATTTAATTCTATAAAATATTAGGCCGAATGAAGAACAAGTGTTGTCATACTTTATAAATGGCTTACAATCTGACTTGTATTTGATGATTTTTAATAATAATCATGTTACTTTAGCTATAAAATTTTAATAAGTAGCTCATATAAATGTTTTTGTCAAGGTATAAAAACTACCACCCATGTTACCCAAAATCAATAAATCATTAGATTTATGCCCTCCATCTTGCCCATAATGAATATCCAATCATTATTTTATCCATAATTGGTATCCACACCTACTCCATCACCATCCAATAGTGTCGATAAATCCATCATGAACCAATACAAGTTTGATATAACAAATATATTGGGAGTGATGAGAAATTTGATAAATCAAAACAACACTAAGAAAAGGAAATGACCACAAAATAGTGGATGACAATAGTAGAAAAATTGGAAGCTTATGAAGACTCCCTATATTACCAAATATCAAGTGCCTCAACAAGATGCCAATCATAGTATAAATAAGACTCATAATACCTTGGTAAATGCTAGTTTAGAAAATAACACATTATATTGGATATTCATAGATAAATAACTTTGATCAACAATGTTAGACTCAAGAAATCATTATCTTGGATCAAATTGTATTAGCAATGGATTAACCTACCTACCAACAACCTCAATAAAAATAGTTAGTTCCTACCTTACCCAATCCTAAAAAAGTAAGTTTTTCCAATTTAGTGCTACTAATCTATATCAAGATTTTATATTTGAGAATGATTCCATGCATGCAAATCAATAAGGGGTTAGAGCTAGGTAAAAAGGAAAGCATAATAAGAGCAAGCCTTAACATAGAAACAAGTAGAAGGTAAAGGAACTATAGTATTAAGGAGTGTAAGGGCACCATTACAGTTGATAGATAAGGCATAGTGACAATTACACAATAGATACAGTATAATTAAAAAATTGGGAACAACACTATGGATACAACCTAGGTAAATGCACAAGATATGAGGGATAAGAAAACGGAAATGGTAAAAGAACCATAAATGAACAAATAAAGCTAAAAAAATTAATAATTCAAAGGAAGGGAGGAATAGTAAAGATAGGGATTGATTTTATGAGGTAGAGCAATGTATAAAATATATTTCTCTCACAAGGATGTACAATGGTTTTAATATAGTATAAAACATTCATAGCCCTTGCTAAAAGTAGCTCAATTGAATTTAGGTTTACCATGGTGGAAGAGATGAATAAAACACCTACAAAGGTGATAATGCTAGAGGCACTAGTCCTTCTAGTTAAAGGGGTGTCCTTTAATAATATCTTAAATATCAAGAAAATATCTATTCTAAGAGTGAATAGCCTAAATCCATTAAACCTAGGCTATCCATAAAATATAACATGATAGGAAAGCACCCATCTAACATTCAAGTCAACACAATAGATATATCCTAAATTCCCTAAAGCCTAAAACTCTAAAACCATCATCATTCTTTGTGACTCTAAAAATAGAGAATTACCTATTATAAAGTTGTATAGTTGATTCAAGAGTGGCTATAACTATGATGTTTAAAGTAGTTTGTAAAGATATGGGATTTCCCTACACCAAGATAGCTAGCCATTATATCTAGATGGAGAGTGCTAGTATAAATGTCATAGGGGTTTTGAAAGAGCTTATTATGACTATAGTAAAATATCCAAAGTTGATGGTAGTATAAAATATGGTAGTGGTTGTTCTTCCTACATATTTTTATATGTTATTTTTTAGAGAGTAGACATGTAAGTTCTCTAGAGATGGGGACTTGCCAATAAAATATACCCACAAGAAGATACCATGGGATGAAAAAAATATCCAAATTAAAAAATGTGCCTCAATGGAAGTACTTGTTATATAATTGGATGAATAAGATGTAAATTGGAATGATATGTTAGATTTTATGGATAATGAAGTGGTAGAATATGATTAGAAGTCCAAAATATATATGATTATTTATATGCTTTAGGATGATAAAGAACCAAAGGTTAACTTTAAGGAGACTAGTCTAGGGAACTACCTTATCTCAATGGAACTATCGAACATCATGGATTTGACCAATCAATAAGGATAAGGTTTAGATGAAACATGGATAATAAAGTTTTATGGCCCAAGAACTAGAAATGGAGTAGGTGTAAGCATCTAATTCATCAATTCAAATGTACACAAACTAATTTTGCATGTTGATAGCTATTCTATTGCACAAAAAATATGGTTGAATATAGGGCATTGTGCATGGATTTAAGGAAGGCCAAAAATATGGGAATGAAATTCCTAAAGGTATTTGGTGACTTTGAATTAGTTAAATTTTGGTTAATTTCCATTGCACCACTAAGAACAAGCACATGAAGCCATATAAACACTAGGATTTGGATTTTCTAGAAAGCTTTGATAAAGATGAAATCAAGGTGATTCCAAGGATATTGAATGCCAAAGAAAATGAGCTAGCATCAATGACAAAATTTTTTTACTCTTATGTTAACATTTAGAATAAGTCGAAGGAGATATAATTAGTATTTAGACTAGTAGTCCCTAATAATTTTGATTATTAGGTCTTCAACAAAGATGAGAAAATTATAAAATTTCTCATCAAGGAGGATCAATGTCCTAAATATAGATATAAATATGGAGATTATATAAATGATAGGGTGGTTTAGCTAAAAATGAATTAGTTGCCAAAGGTGTTAATCACTCTAGAAATTTTGTTTAATCTAGATGTTAGTGTAAATAAATCTGACATCAAGGTGAAAGCCTCTTCCTATCATCCTATCAAGGTTGCTAAAGGAAATAATTCTCTACTTGGAAAAAATGCACTAAAGAAGAAATTGAATTGTTTAAAGACATATATAGAAAATATGGAGGCCTCATTGCTTAGCCCTATGAAGATGTAAAGGTATATAATAGGTATATCATAGAGTATGCTATTTAACTAGCACTATATGCAAATCATTTGTAGCAAAAACAATGGCCATTGAATCCTAAAATTGAGGCAATCATGAAGAAGAAACTCCTAAAACTCCTATAGGCTTAAATCATATTTCCAATTAAACACTCCACCTAGGTGGCTAACCTAGTATTGATCTACTAGAAGAATGGTAGCTACAATATATGTGTCAATTTCAATAACCTTAATATGATATCATTAAAATATCATTATCCATTGCTTGCTATAGATTAGATCTTATAAAAGGTAGTAGGGTCACAAATGTTATCACCTTTGAGAATTTTCTCAAGGTATAACTAAATCTATGTCAAATATTATGATCAACATAAGATAGCATTTACCACCTAATAGGGAAACTTCATGTACTAGAGGATGTCCTTTGGGTTGTCAAATTTAGGAGATACCTTCTAGTGAACCATGGATATTGCCTTCATTGGACTAGTCAATGAGATCATCCTAATATACCTTAATGAATTGAACATATTTTTGAAATAAAGGAACAAGCATGTTAAACACCTAGAGTTGATATACTATAGTACACAATGAAATAGGGGAAAAAAGAGTTGGGATAATAAATAAGATTCAAGGGTTTGATAGAGAAATTAAATTGACCAAGCTCATCATAGGTATAGCCTTATATGAAAATCTTGTAATGTTTGCTCTAAAGAACCAAATTACCCTAGTAGAATAAGTGGAATTTAGATATCAAACATGGTATATGGGAGAAATGTGTAGGTACATAGAAAATTGGATGGATCCTAGAAGGTTTGACTCCCAAGAAAAGGGTCTAATTCAAATAGAAAGTAATGTACTACTCATGACTATATGACTTTCTATTTAGAAAGGGATATGATGATATCTTATTAATATGCATTCAAGAAAAGAAGATAAAATACTTGTTAAAAAAATACCATTATGAGGGAGGACATTATTTTGTGGCAACTATGGCATAGAAAATAATAAACAAAGGATACAATTGGCCTACCATATTCTTTGATAATTTTTAATGGGTCAAGAATTTCAAATCTTGTTGTATGTTCATGGGAAGGAGAGAACTAATGCGTTTGAAACCTATAAATGTAACTAAATAATTTCAACAATAGGGTTTAGATTTAATTGATAAGATAAGTCCTTTGTCTAGAGTGCGATATGGGTGGATTCTAACTATAATAGGTTACATGACAAAGTGGGTAGAAGCAATGCTAGTCAAATAAACCTATAAAAAAAGGATCATCCAATTAATAGAAGACATCATCACTAGGTTTGGGACACCATACACAAGTAGTCATCGATAATACCACCATTTTAATAGGATTTAAAGTGATGAAATTTACCTTAGAATATGGTTTTGTGTTCAAAATATCCTCTAATTACTGCCCCTAGGGAAATGAATTGGCATAATATACCAATAAGAACATAGTAATGATCCTAAAAATATTATTGGTTAGTCACAAAGGAACTAGCATACCAAATATGTAAATATGTATATAATTTTTATTTATCTCTAGCTATTATTTCCTTCAACTATTATTCTTTTGATTTTATTTTTCATCCATAGATCTCATTTTATATGTTCCTCTTATTTACCCTCATGAATTTATCTCACCTCAACAACAACACATTTTTATTGTTTTTTCTCTTATTCAAAAAAATAAAGTATGGATAAAATGAGTTAAACACTCACTTTAGCAAGAAAACTACTCTCCAAGTGCCCTACCCATATGTCAACCATATGGGTAGGTAATTGACCCTCATTGGAATGACCTACATGATTGACCCATTAAATATTGATTTAGCTAGGTTGAAGGGTATAAAATCCCCTATTGTCATTCTCTCTACACTTCATTTACTTTCACATCTACCTAACATACTAACACTACCCTAAATAATCTAGCTGTCAATTTATCTATATCCACATAGAGCAAACCACACATTGCTATAGGATCAAATTGACCAAATCAAGCCACTACCCTCATTGAGCTTATCCACCCAATAAACATGTCAAGCCAATCAAATAGAAGAGAACCACTCTATTTTATTGGTTGTATTGAACCCCATAGAGACTCCTTGGAAAAATTGGTTCATCCTTCAAAGGGAATGATAGTAATAAATTCCTAGTTCCCCTCTTCTTGGTGTTTGCTAGGATAAATATGAGTGAATTAATCTTGAAAATAGACTTTCAAGTGACTAGTTCATCATTTTAATTTTTTTGTTGAAGTAGACCTCATTGATAAAATCAATCATAGAAACCTAAAAAATTTCTCCTCAAACTAATAGATCTAAAGGAAAAAAATTCATTAAGTTTTCTCAAACTATTAAATCCCTAATTCTCATGAGTGAATTGCTCACTTCACCTAGTAAGTTAATTGAAGAAGAATAAAATGTTCTAAATCCTCCTTGAGGAGTAAATCATTTTTTTGTGCTAACAAATTTCTTTCTAGGACAAGAAAAACACTCCTTGGCCTCTAAATTTACAAATAAAAATCCTTTTTCTAAAATTTCATCTTTTCTCCACAACATCATTGATACCTCCTTTGCATCTACAAGTTCCTCCAAGTGTCTCCATATTCTATAGTCATTGTCCCTCCAATGATTAATCTACCATAACCAATTCTAGTATTGATAGAAGAGGTTGGAACCTCTAAGTGAAAGTGTAAGAAGAAAAAAAAGATCTATCATCCTTCCCAAAGGCTTGAATAGTTATTCAATAAGTCCTATAGGTGGGTCAAGGAGGTTAATTTTAAACATACCAATGAAAATGTGATGAATAAGGCCCTTAGGAGATTCAATCTAAGACCTTAGACTAATTTATGGAGTATCAATAGAATATGGACCTCAAGCCTTGCAATGAACCTAGTCCTATAGATTTGGAACTGCCTTGAATTGATGGAGGCCTATATAAAGAGGCATGAATACATGGGTAGGAGCATAAATCCACATCAATGGGTAGAGGAATATTTTTACAGAAGACATTATGCTTAAGGTGGCCAATGATCCTACAATGTATTCATCTACAATCCAAATATTTAGAAGTACATTTACTAGAGGCACAACCAAAGATACTAGGGGGAATTTTTAATCCCTCTCTTAGGAATCCAAATAAAGTGGTCAAATTTAGTATCCCATTTGAGTTAGACATATTTAACAAATGTGTCCTTATAGATTTTTCAAGTATTGTATTTGTGCTTGGAGAAAAATTTATATTCTTAGGTGTGCAAAGACCACATCACCCTCCTCCATGCAATTGAGACCTCTACAAGGCATTCCTAAATGGTTGACTACATGAGATACATTGCTAACTAGATGAGAAATCAGTTAAATACTTTTAAGAAGGAAATAAAGATTACCTACATCTCCTATTTGGTCTAGCTAATTTATATCAAAATAAATATTGATTTCCATCCTTCTAGCTGAATCAAACAAGATTAGATAGGTATCTCCTTTTGGTGGTGGGGTACTCCAATGTACCTCATTGAAAATCAAGTAAAATATATATTTCTTTTATGGTAAATATATAATATGAATATGAAAAATTGAGGGAAAATGATCCAAGGATGATAGAATAGGGTAAACAATTTATCAAATTTTAATAATACCAAAATAAAGATTTCTACTTGGGGAACTCATATTCCTTCATTTGACTCTATGACATTTTAGCCTTGCTCTTTGAGTCATCAATGTTTGTACCTAACTACTTGTTCAAATTTGAGGATGCTAGGAAACTCAACTACATGGACCAAAGGTACTTCATGGGGTGGAAGAAGATCGTATTCTACCCATTAAGTATCCCATAATGAACATAAAATTAAAGTTGCAAGGGTTCCACAAGGTAATTAAGGAGAAACCAAAACACATGGTGTTGGAGAAACCTAAAGGTGTGTGGTATTATGACTTGAGCAAGTATTTTAGGAAAACATTGAAGGACAAGGGTTTGAATGCCTTATTTTTACATGAGAAGAGGTATTGTATAGAGAAAGAGATAAACACTAGCAAGGAGTTAATCATATTCACTTTTGGAAGCACATGTGGATATGAATATGAAGTACAACAATGCTACACAAACCCCTTGGAGTGGTATTTCTTCTATGCTATAATCCAAAAGAAGGATAATTTTAACCCAAATATGAAACTAAACCATTGTAGGCTAGGAGAGTTGAAGAATTTGGGCTACATAAGAAGGAAAATCCCTACATGGTAGAAGATGATATATGAGACTAGAATGAAAAAGAGGCCAATGTGAGATAATTTATTTTATGAATAATTATCTAGTAATTGGGATAAGAGACATCCAAGGAGTGCAAAGAGGACAAGAACTATGCAAGAAATACCTTCAATTCCACCTCATTTATCTACATAAAAAATTATTATATCCATTGTACCAACCATTATAACACTTGTAAGCCTCGTGGTATAAGAGACAACAAGAGAGAGGTAACATAAAGTAAAAGTTGATGCTTATGGGTCTATGTTTGAAAAGGTGGTATTAACACAACAACAACAAGAATTACCTCAACTCAAAGCGGGAGAAATCCCCAAGGAGGAACTCCTCTAAAGTTGGGAATGGATAGGGTAGCATCCACTACTACTTTCATTTATGCTTCCATTATAATTCTTTCTCCACTTCCACTGATTCTATTACCACTTATTTATCTTCCCTTACCCCCTTTTTGTTGCACTTATTTCACAATCCACTAGTGTAGCCTATAATTATTCTAGATGCATACCATATTTGACTACCATATTCACTCTTAAGAAATATCTATCACATAATTTTCATCACCAACCTTCCATGTTTCCACCACACAATCATTAGTATCATATTTATCAACCCTTTTATTACTAGTCCCCCTTTTAGTAAAATAATTTACATAATTGGCATCAAGGATGTCTGCCTCTACATCCACACCATTCACTCCATATCTACACAACTTGCTACACTCATTGTATCATATCACTCACACCACATTCCATCACAAGCTAGAAAATACCTATTGTAGACAATGATATAGCCCACACTAACCCCTTTACTCAACCTATAGAAGCAACTTCAAACACCAAAGCAACCATAGGGCCTCGCCAAAAATTTGTATAAAAAATAACTAGTGGGCCTAACAAGAAAAAATTTCAAAAGGCATTTGATTTAATTTGAGATGAAAAGAGGAGGGGTAAGAAGGAGTATAAAAAATCAAAATACAAGACCTCTTGGGCTCTAGTTACACTATGGTCATAATTGGAATCTAGAGAAACTACATATATTGTAGAACTAGTGCAAAATGACCCCTCTAAAACATTATCTACTAACTTAACCTTTGGGCTATTTGAACTCAATATAATACAAATAGATCCATATCAAATGATTCAGATAAAAAACTAGCTATCAATTGGTGCATCCATGCAATTTGGCCAATTACAAATGAAGGATAATGCATTGAAGAAAAATAATGCAGAGCTTAAAGCCAAAGTGGCCAATTAAAGATCAAGAAGGAGTAACTCCATAAGGACAATGAGACCTTAAATAAGGATGCTACTTAAAAGGATCAACTAAAGAAATAGGTTAAGGACTATAAGTCCCAACCAAAGACATTGTATAACTAGTACAAAATGTCTGCTCTAAAACATTCTTTACTAACTTCACCTTTGGGCTATTTGAACTAAATCTAATCCAAACAAGTCTATATCAAATGATTTAGATAAAAAACTAGCTATCAATAGATAAATCCATGCAATTTGGCCAATTGTAGATGAAGGATAATGCATTGAAAAAAAGGAATGCAGATCTTGAAGCCAAAGTGGCCAATTAAAGGTCAATAAGGAGAAACTCCATAAGGACAATGAGTCCTTAAATAAGGATGCTA
Organism: Wollemia nobilis; assembly: GCA_028583015.1. NCBI lineage: Eukaryota > Viridiplantae > Streptophyta > Pinopsida > Araucariales > Araucariaceae > Wollemia > Wollemia nobilis. The sequence continues at coordinate 335,129 of JAQPPZ010005913.1, forward strand.
CTCAGAAGGATCGACTAAAGAAATAGGTTAAGGACTACAAGTCCCAACTTGATAAGGCTGAGAAGAAAAGGAAACAATTGTAATATATTTAACAACTTCCACATAGGAAAGAGAAGTTAAGGAAGGAAAATGAAAAATAAAAAATACCAACTAGAGGATCAATTGCAATAACTTCAAGAGACCTATAGGTAAATTTCACCATCTACATCCACAATCTTGGAATGTAAGGCGGATTGTAATTTTGCTTAGGCTACACAGTTATTTTGCTAAGGAATCAATATAGCAAATTTTATTTAGCAGTTTTGAAGGCAGCAATATCACCATTGGATGAAGCGTCTATGGTAGATTTAGCTATAAAGAGAAGATAAAAATCAAGCCAAAATATTGTAGAATAGTGCAAAGAGAAAAAATGCATGGTTTGATGTGAAAAAATAGGCTATATAGATAGCAGAGTAGTAAGCAGAAGCTTGTTGAACTAAAATTAATTTCAAGGCAATAAAATCTAGCAAGCAAAAGCAAAAGATAGGGCTTCCAAGAAGTTAAGCTTCTCAATGAGTAGTATCTTAAGCATCATATATGAAAATTTTGGCTAAGTATAAAGTGGCCAAACATTTAAAGTGTTGATGTTAGCAAAGGCATAATAAAAGTCTAGCATCTAATATTCTCCAAAGAGGAAGCTAGTGAATGATGATAATGCTTTAGCATCTAAAATTATGGCAAATCTTATCGAATATTAAAAATAAAGATAAATATTTAAGGAGGATAGACAAACAATGATGTTGGTGTCACCAAGGTTACATGAAAACCTGGCATGACATGGAAGAAATACCCAAGAAAAAAATATTCTAAGGCATTCAGTCTAACATGCATAGAACAAGAAATTAGAAGCTCATTAGACATCTAGCTAGATATTTTGTAAAGTTTCCAAGGGCATCAAGATTTTGAAGTGATGACATCATCATCAAGACCGTAATAGTCTGATAAATTCAAAATGAGTGTTGGATGCAAAATAAGTCTAAGGCATAAAATTTGATAATAAAATATGGTATCTAGCACTATGCATGGAAAATACGACTACACGTAGAATATGGTCAGAATTTTAAAGCAATGACATCATAAAATGGGAATAAGATCTCTAGCACCTAGAAAAAAAAAATATAAAATTTAGCTAATTGTTGGATAAAGGTCAAAATATCAAAGTTGCTTATGTCATCAATAGGGCTATAGAACCCAACAGGAGAAAGTAGTGGTTGTATTGAAATCCAACCAAATCAAACCATATGACATGAAACAAAACTCCCTCTTGGTGTCATATCTTTTGGATCCATCCTAATTAGTAAGGTTGCATGTGTCAATCATCTACCCAACATCATTATTGTCAAAAGACCTCAATGGTCGAAGGCTCCTCCATCACACACCTATCCCTGCTTGGTTTGGCTTAGCATAATAGAAAGGAGTGTACTATCATCAAATGATTAGAATCTAATGATGTAGAATGAAAGCTAGCTTCACAAAAAAATCTATGTTGCACACATCAATAAAATGTGCTAATCTGAATGCGACAACTACATCTCACACCTACTCTGATAGACATGTAATATATTTTGTAAGCAATTATGCTAAGCTAATTGAAAGCATTTTAAAACTATATTTATACTTAAATGTAGTTCATTCAAGGAGGTTGTATCTTTATCATTTACAATTGCATATTGCATGATGACTGTATTGTGCACCTTTGAATAAAAACTAGATTATTGTTTGGCCTCTTACTGAACTTGTTGTAGATCATTTATGTATGTCACTCCGATTAAGCATTTATATTAAAGCTAAGTAAATGTTTTAATCTATTATAGTTATTATGGTATTTTTATTTATCCTTGGATTTATTGTTCATTGGTTCCTAAAATTCTTAGTAGTACTTAGAGATTAATATTGTTAATTGTTCCATAATATCGAAGGATAGTTGGTCTATCAAGCAGTTGTAGTTAATTTAAAGTGTGAGAATATCATGCTTTATGTCTCTTGATGTTGCTAAATCTATTTCACTTTAAGTCTAGCTTCTAACTTTACACATTTCTTACTTTAGTCTACAACCCCTTTCATTAGTTAGCTAGAAGCATAGGAATTGGCCTACTTTGGAGGTTGATCTATAAATCCCTATTTTTGGGTCTTCCAATATTGGTCAAGGTCTTGAGGGTGCAACTCATCCACTTAGGTAGATTTTAGACCAAGATATTTTTGGCATACCTTATGGACTCAAGTATCCCATCCTTAAAAGAATTTTTTAAAAATCAAATCTAAATACCGACCATGCAAGCCAAGATTTTTTAGCACATCTAATGGGACTCAAGTGTCCCACATTTAAAAGAGTTTTTGTATCCTCTATTTTAATTTCTTCGAGGACTTAATATTTTAGTGAATAGTATTGACCTCGTATATGTAGAATATATGTTCACTTGGTGACTTCTTTCAAAAAAATAATCCAAATAAGATGGTGACTCCATCAACAAAAAAGCTAATAATCAAATGGTAATAGTGCTAGAAAGTCAAGATAGTTTATTGTGTACCAATCAGATGGCTCCACAAGTACATTATTAAAAGTTTTAGAGTCATGGTTGGGTAAATGTTTCTAGTTTAAAATAGTACTAGACCTCTTAATCTCCTAGATCTCCATGAAATTCCCCAAGTTGCATTGAATATATTGCCCATTTATGATGACAATGCAAAAACCACTTATGAGTGTTATCAAGATGTTTTAGCCTTGACCACCTTTTGCAATACCATCTTCGAAGACATTATGGTAATACTACTTTGCTCAATCCATTTGGGATAAGGTGTTATAATGGTATATATATTTAGAAGACAATAGCATTAGGGCTTGGACTGACCTAGTTGAACCCCTCATAGTGATATTTTATGATTGAGGGGATCCTTTCTTGTTTCTCACTCAGTTATCCTGTATTCAAAGATATCCCTAAGAAATACTCCTAGATTTTAACATCTAGTTCAAGAAACTCTAGAATAGAATTCCTTGTGAGGTACAACCATCATAAGCACAGGCCTTTATGTACTATATGCATGCTTTAAATTCAGAATTAAGCCTTCAATATAGAAATATAAATAAAAAGGGTTCCCACAAGTTTTCCAACTGGCTATCATGGCTAAGAACATGCTCATTTTAGTAGTAAAATACCTTCCAAAACCATTTTTCTAGATGCCCATGGGATTTATTGAATGAGCTCATAGGCCCTAGTCTCAACCTTACTATTCTCATAGCCAAAATGTTATCAAAACCAATCCATCCTAGTCACTCACCAAAAAGGAATGTGTATAGGATAATTATGAAACCTTAGATAGCTCAAGAATTAAGGGCTTTAATCCAATATTTTACCAATAAGCTTAATAAAGTGGAGCAAAACAAAACTAAAATAAGGTACAAATCATATTATCAAGAGAAAATCCTAATAAAAGATCAAGAGATAGATAGGGATGGGTGAGTAAACCATATTCTATTACTAAAAAATATAAAAAATTAGGTTTAGCTTTAAGATCAGGATATTTGGTGGATTTTGAAATAGATCTAAATCAAATATATAGCAAAAAAAAAAAAAAGGACCTCCATATTTTTTCTAAAAAACTTAGTATGATTTGGATATTTTTCCTTCGCATCATATGCTCAAAATACTAAGAATAACCTAGATAGAAATCAAAGAGTTGGGAAAGAAAAATATGATAATCACTATATCACATGAAACCAGCAACGGATTGAGGTAATCAATGCCAGATGCAAGGCACTGGAATGATATTTTATCAGGCAAGATATATACACATGCCAACATGGAGCCAAGGATAGTTTTCTAATGATGCATGCAAAAGTTACTCGAAGGGATTGACGAACGCAGAGAGTGGTGAGTGGCATTTTGATAGTGAAAGACCCCATCAGCGGTGATTACGAATATAGAGTGTACCATGTATGAATAGAACTATAGCTATGCGAATAAGATCACAGCCATAGCACACACGGTGATGATACAGGACTCATCATGGTTGAACAATGATTTGTCAGATGAGAGTCAAGGTAAACACGGTGTCAAGTAGCAGAGGTAGTGATGAATGATATGGCAGGTGTAGCCATGCAGAATCGCGCGAGCACCAAATAATAAAAATGTGACTATCTTATAGATTACAGGAAGTTCTCATTTGAAATGTGAACATAGAAATTATTGTTGGTGGCATCTGTGAAGAATGGTAGGTATCCACAGCTAATAGTTTAAAATATTTTAGATGTTACTCTGCACGTAAGGATAGCACCCATTTCAGCATGCATAGATTACAAGGAATCGATTCCTTTTAGACTCAATGGTATTACGATGATAAAAAATATCCAACATGCACCTGCCAGGTCGGAGAGGATATATGGTGAATAATAATGCAATGTGGGGTTTGTCTTAATGCGTGGTGGCCCACTTTACAAGAATGCATGGGGTTTGGTTTCTACCTTACCAAATGATGGTATTGAAGACGCTAATTAATTTTGAGTTAAGATGAAGGCCACCCGTTGGAAAGCGCTATGGGTAATGGATGATCTCGAGAAAGAAAAAGGGTCGTATTTCGTTTTATATGAGAACAAAAGACTTTAACCCTTATGAGATATAATTGAGGGAATTGATGATAAGCTGTCATAAAAAAATAATGTGAGACGTTATAACACCCTAGGGCATTATGAAATTATGGGAAAGGCAAGTTAATAAAATGAAAGATAAACACCTATGAAAACGTTATGTTTCATGTCGCATGGCAAAAGAGAATGACACCAAAACAGGGTTGGAAAAGAAAACAAATGGCGAAGGAGAAATGAAAGGACGATTTATCTGAAACGTTAAATATGCAGAGAAGATACAGAATAGGGGCTGGTTCTTCTTTGGAAGACCAATGCTGTTGGAAAATAGATGTAACACAGAGATATTTTAAATGTAAAATAGGCCAAAAATTTACATTTAATTTGCAATATTGGAGGAGTTTTATTTTGCATGCCTGTTATAACTGCTTATATTTCTATTTTCTTATTTTAGGCTTATAGAGGGTGTTGAATGCATTTTTGGGTTGCACCATTGAAGGTTTAAAACATGAAATTTATTTGTTTTTCCCCTTAGAAGCTCGCACCTAGGTTATTTTGAGTTGTGCAAATGCAGATTCGGTAAACTAGGTTGCATGCAAGAATTTCTCACATCTTCGGTTTTGCAGGAATTGGATGGCAAAATACTGACGATATTTTGCATGTTTACGTTTTCAGCATTCAAGTTTGTTTCAGATTTTTATTTTTCATTTTTCCAACTTTTATTTTGCATATTTTTTTTAATTTTCAGGCATTAAAATAAAAATAAAAAAAAATAAAATGATAAAAATAATTACATGGAGCCCTAGAATGAACTTCAATATTTCATACACAATAGATTAAGACTCATTCTAAGGCCATTTCAATTTTATAAATATTTTTTAAAACTATTGTTTTTAAGGGTTATTTATAATTTCATAAATTCATTTTTTTTTACATTTTCAAGGCAAATCAGATGTTTTCTGCTTTATATTTTTATTTGCAAGCATAAATGAGCTTTCCTTCATGAAAATTTCAATTTCATTGAAGGGGGGTTAATTTTATGGCATTTCATAAGTTATCATTTTTGAAGCAATAAATGCACCTTTCTTCATGAAAACTCTGATTTCATTGAAGAGGGGTAATTTATCATTACATCAAAGGTCTTGGTTTTAAAGCATGAAATTATTTCTTCTTAATGAAAATTAATTTCATTAAAGAGGGATAATTCATCATGACATTATGAGACTATTATTTCAAGTCATAAATTGGTGTCTCTTTATGAAAATTAATTTCATCAAAGAGAGACAATTTATTAATGATATCAAAGGTTATCTTTTTTTTTGGTAGATAATATACTATAGCATTAATACCGGGTTTTACAGGTTGACCCAAAACCTTTTACAAAAATCAGCCTAGGGCTGTTGATGAACATATCCTTACTAAGGATCCTATATATGTAAAATCTACATGCCTCCAAAGCCATTACATCCGATAAGGCACATAGCCTGTTATCAAAAATAAACTTCCCATACAACATTTTGGGTATACCCCGAGAAAACACACATGCATCATAATTACAAAAAATAAACAGACACAGATCCCTTCCTTGAGACAATGGAGAAACAAAAAGTTGCAGACACACATAGCAAAGTACTGAAAAAAACTCCCACAAGCTCTGTATTGATAGTTACTCTTAATAATTCTTTGGTAATTGCTTTCTTTCATATATGACATGCTTTGGTACCACATACTATCTTGGCCAATCAGCCTTGGAGAAGTGAACCTCGCTGGCTAGATTTATGGCGGTGGCTATCTGGTGGTCCACGTGGCTTTGGTTCGAAGTATTATATTGTCGTTTCTTTCCTTCCCTGTGATTATCAACCAACCTCAAATTACTAAGATGACTACGAGCTATGTTATCTGACATGTGACTATCCCCATTAGTCTTTGTGGTATTTCCAAGCAACATCCATGGAGACTGACAACTCAGATAATTTTTATTGTGATTCCAATTCAAAAAAGAGACGAGAATACTCCTAGCCTTCGATATCAAAGGTTATCTTTATCTTCATGATAAAAGCTACATTTAATGGATATTTTCATCATTTTAAATTCACATTCATGGATATATTTAGTCTTCTTTTTCATTCTTAAAAGTAGGATTTAATGCAAGATAAAACTTTTTTAAAATCTACTTAATAAAGGAAGATAAAATCTACCTTAAAACATTTCAATATAAAAGGAATTAAGGCACTACATCGTGGTCATATGAGGGCCAATTCACATTTGCTTTTTGTTAAGTTTCATGAACAATCATTAATTAAGCATGGTAAAATGAACCAACACATGCCCCTTGTTAACAATTACTTGCAATCACTAAGGCATTCCTAGCATGTCATTGATATTTTTATTGAGATTACTAATACACATGTGCAAATGCTAATATAGCGGAGACCTTGGAGAAGTTGTTTTCTTTTAATTTCTTTGCAAGAGAGGGTTTTGGGATCAAAATCCTAAGGGAGAGTGTAATTTCACAATTGGATAAAATTACCACTCAACACTGCCCTTGGTGGACAAGTGTTGGAGCATTGAGGAGGGGTCAACCATATTGTGGAGGTCTTCATCCTTTTGTATACCTCTTTCAAAACAACCAGGTTGTTTCACACATTTTATAATTCATATATTATTAATTGCATTTTGGTCTCGCTTCATTTCATGTTGATCTATTGTTTTCTTTAATCTATCACGAAATTGTGCAACATATTTACAAGGCACGATTTTGGCAAATCCAAGATCACGGATGCCCTGTATAGGGTACGATTTTGGGTACATAAATTCTAGGGGAAATATTCACTTACAAACCCTAGGTTTGTGTTCGTATGTTGTATTTAGGACATAATACTATTGTTTACATTCTATTTTCCATGTTGTTCTGTTTCATTGCATTATGTTTGTCCATTTCCAAAAAATATCAACATTCACTCTTGATTTCTAAAGGTCAACTAAAAGGACCTAAGGGGCCTGACTGCTACGTTTCCAAGCTATGCTACACAGTGACCTAAGAAAGCCCCCTAAATATGATCATATTTTCTAAGGTTTTGTAAAATCTATTTTTGCACGTTGAAGCTACGGGATATTCTAAACATAAGATAAATCTTGGATCAAACACTGGTTCAAGTAAGTACCCTAGTAGATCTCTATGTTTTTTTTTATTGCTTTTGTTCATTTATATTTAAAATGTAGAATATAAATAAAAGTAAAAGCATTTGATTTTAGGCATTTGAAAGAATAAGAGCGTATAGTGTGCATCTAGGGTTTAGACTTGTCTATGCATTTCACTTATACTCTTGCTCAAAAGAAAAGTAATTTTATTGTTGCAACTTAGGGTTAGACACCATTGAATCAAAGATTCATACTAGGGTTAGATAGTGTCTTCATGCATCTTGTATGTCTTACATCACTTTTTTATTTGCATAGTTTGGTTTATAGAGGCTATACATAGGTGATTGCTTAATCGAACAAATTAAACATTTCCACCCCAGACTTGGAGCGAGTCCTAAAACCATTCTTGGTGAACCCTTTTTCTCATCCATCGAGTATATAGAATATAATAGCCACTACGGTCACCTCGGATTCCTACAGATCCAATCAAGAATTTTACACGATGCACAGTTTTCCCCCTCTACATATTTGGTGAACCCTACGTGAACACACATCTTAGTAGCCAAGATAGGAAGCATTTTCCTTTATTTTATATTGAAAACTTAAACAAAACCACTAATTTTATTTTCTTAGAAATAAAAAATATTTTAAAACATCTTAAGAATCTTCTTTCCTGTCTTTCCTTAGCTTTTCTCCTCTATCCTTTTGCTTCTTCTAATGGCTCCATTCCTTAGGATTTAGTTAAGGCATCTAGAATCTAATAAAATTCCTCAATAATATTATTATATTGATAGGGAGAATCCTAATATTGATGTAGAATAGCAAGAACATGTGGAAATTGATACTAACTCTGATCCCCTAGAGTGGCCTAATGGTGGCTTCATTTTTACATCATTTGATCATGTTTGGGATTTCATGAAATATCATAGGGTGTCTTTGCTCAAAGCTATGGAGCAGGAAGCTCAACTCAAAAGGGGTGATAATCCTCCTTCTCCATCCATTTCTCCTAGAAATTTTCATGATAACCCTTTGTTTTAATCTTCACATCATGACAATCCATTACATTAACAAACATATGCTACTACTATAACCACCAACATTGGAAGGGTTCCACAAGTCCCTCCAACTATTAGTGCATATCAATATTATGTTCAATTTCCTCCTCATTCTGATCATCTCAATGCTCATGCTTCTATTCCACCAAATATCAATTACCCTCCATAGCAAGATACCACATTTACAACTCATACCATAACAATATCAATACCTCCAACATAGGCCAAGTTCTCTTTCAACAACCTACCTATACCCCTCCCCTAGGGAACCTAGGGGTATTGCACAACAACAATCATGAGATACAAAGTTTAATTAATGTGGTGAAATAATTGGTTTCAAGAGTGGATATGATTCAGCCTCCATTAAGAGAAATGTGCAATAAACCCTTAAACCATATTGTTACCTCTAAGCCCTACCCTAAGCATTTTCCAATGTTTATTTTTCCTATCTATAAGAGAATGAAAAATTCAATAAGAATGTTTAGGATAACATGCCATGATATCATATATGATGACATGTTGTTACTTAAGATGTTCTATAAGAGCCTTGGTGGTATGGCACTAGAATGGTATTATCAATTGCCCAATAATTCTTTGAGGAAGTTTGAAGAGACAACAAAAATATTTGTTCAATAGTTTGGAGCTTATGTTGAAAAGAATGTGACTATGAAATATTTCTATATGTTAAAACAAGGCAAAGATGAAATATTTTCAAAATTTATGTCTTGTTGGAGGAGTCTATTTGGATGCTTGAGATATACCTTACCTCCTTAGGACATGCTTGAGATATTTATTGGGAATTTACAAGAACAAATATCTTATGCATTGGAAACAACTATCACGTATTTTGACCAAGAAATAGATCTAGCAATAAGGGTAGATCAAGCCCTTATTAGAAGAGGTCATCTTAAAGTAAAAGAATATAGGACCACTAAGATAAAGTATAAGAATAAGCATGTGGTTGGTGATGGGGTAATAGATAGTAAGCTTTTTAATAGTGTTGTTAACACCCTACAAAAAATGGTGCTTAACCAACCCCAAAAACCCCCACAAAGGAATTTTACAAGACTCAACATACCTATGATAGTGGTTCTAAAGCAACTTTGGAAGCTAACATGATTGAGTTACCACCTATAAGGCAACTTGATACCACAACTAATTGGTATAAAATTGGTTAGCACGAGGGGCACTTGATAAACTCTTATAAGAAGTCGAAACATGTGGTTCAAGACTTAATTTATGGACACCTTGTTATAGAAGGTTCCCAACCTAATCCTATAACAAATAATCAACCTCCTACACAACAAACACCCACAACAAATCAAGACATGGGGATTTTCCAAGACCCCCTACCTAAGCATGGGTAATAGATAGCCAATAAAGTGTTGTATCAAAATGTGCCCCCTCCCTTTGATAATATGGTTGGTATAATAGAAAAAACCACAAGGCAACATGCACAAATTCAACCAACTCAAAAATCCTAGTAGGAGATGAGTTCTTTATTCAACCCACATTTGAAACCTCCCTTAGTTTTGAAGAATACCTAAAAAAGGAGCATGAGAGTAGAAAACCCACCTTTAGTGTTGAAACCTCAACCTAAAGTCTCCTTCGATATTCAACAATAGTTAGCTAGTACCCCAACTAAGATCTCCCTCTTAGAGATCTTACAAAATTCTATTCATAGGAAATCCCTATTGGAGTTCCTAAGACAACAATTTGTTCCTATAGACATCTCTCCTAGTGTTGTGTTTAATGTTGTAGGTTCTCTTGGGATACATCATATCACATTTTTGGATGATGATATGCCTTTCTCAAACTTACGAGGGGATTCATACCTCTACATCAATGTATTTATTAAGGAAATTTATCAAGCAAATCTTGATTGACAATGGTTCTTCTCTTAATTTATGTACTTATCAAATTTTCCAAAATTTTGGATTGAAAGAGGAAGACTTAACTAAATCTGATATCATCATAAAGGCTTTCAAAAATGAGTCTTAAAATTATTATGGTGTTATATCTCTCCCCATTAAGGTTACACCTAAGATCTTAGATACCTTGTTCTATGTGGTTTCTTACCGTACATATTTTAATCTTCTTCTTGGATGCCCTTGGATTCATGCGATGAGGGCTATCCCTTCCACTCTTCATCAATATCTAAAATTTGAACTCAAGAATCAACTTATCACTATTCTAGGTGATCCTCATCCATTCGAATATTATTCAATGGTTGAGAAAGCTCAATGTAGTCTCAATTTATGCCCATCAGTTTCCTCATCTCACATAACTAAACAATTTGAAAATATTAAAGTGAGTGAGAAACCAATAATCAATGTTTCATCAGAGGATCAAGTTAATCCATTTTTCAAGGACCTCTTCTGGATCTTGCCAAGCTACAACCTTCCCTAAGGAATATGGGTTTGCCTCGTAAGAAGGGTGAAGTTGTACACATTGGCACGTGTACCTTTATCTTCATAGGTACAACCTTTGAAGAAAATATTTGTGGTAGCAACCTCTATCCTATAGAGCATTGTTTTACCCATTTTTACTTATCTAATAATTACCCACTCCCTAAAAATATCCTATCTATCATGGGATATACAGGTAAAGGTTTGGTGCCATAATAGAGAGGCATTCAAGAGCCTTTGGATGTTGATATATGGCCTAGGATATGTGGCATAGGCTACATACCAAACAAAATCCAACCTTTACAATTTAATAATTATGATCACCTTATTACTTATGCTGAATATTTAGATTATCAAGTCTTAGAGTGGAGTGATGCGGATGAGGGTCCCCCTTATCCCTCAGATATCCTATTTTGCAATATGGTAACATTGGTGCATCTTGAGCTAGGTGTAACGCCAAAGGAGTGTGATAAAGAGGATACCCCTTCTGATATAAATCATGAGGATATCATTCATAATATCTTTTCCTTTAACGGGTCTAGAGAGGCATTCAAGAGCCTCTAAATGTCGATATTTGGCCTAGGATATGTGGCATAGGATACATACCCAAAAAAAACCAACCTTTACAATTTAATAATGATGATCACCTTATTACTTATACTGAATATTTATATTGTCAAGACTTAGAGTGGACTTATGAGGATGAGGGTCTCCCTTATCCCTCAGATATCCTATTTTGCAATATGGTAACATTGGTGCATCTTGAGCTAGGTGTAATACCAAAGGAGTGTGATAAAGAGGATACCCATTCTGATATGAATCATGAGGATATCCTTCATAATAGATTTTCCTTTGATGGGTCTAGAGAGGCATTGAAGAGCCTTTGGATGTTGATATTTGGCCTAGGATATGTGGCATAGGATACATACCAAACAAAATCCAACATTTACCATTTAATAATGATGATCACCTTATTACTTATGCTGAATATTTAGATTTTCAAGGCTTGGAGTGGAGTGATGAGGATGAGGGTCCCCCTTATCCCTCAGATATCCTATTTTGTAATATGGTAACATTGGTGCATCCCGAGCGAGGTGTAACCCCAAAGGAGTGTGATAAAGAGAATCCATTCTGATATGAATCATGAGGATATCCTTCATATTAGCTTTTCCTTTGACGGGTCTAGAGAGGTGTTCAAGAGCCTTTGGATGTTGATATTTGGCCTAGGATATGTGGCATAGGCTACATACCCAAAAAAATCTAAGCTTTACCATTTAATAATGATGATCACCTTATTACTTATGCTGAATATTTAGATTGTCAAGGCTTGGAGTGGAGTGATGAGGATGAGGGTCCCCATTATCCCTCAGATATCCTATTTTACAATATGGTAATATTGGTGCATCTTGAGCGAGGGGTAACCCCAAAGGAGTGTGATAAAGAGGATATCCATTTTGATATGAATCATGAGGATATCCTTCATAATAGCTTTTCCTTTGATGGGTATAGAGAGGTATTCAAGAGCCTTTGGATGTCGATATTTGGCCTAGGATATGTGGCATAGGCTACATACCCGATAAAAGCTAATATTTACCATTTAATAATGATGATCACCTTAGTACTTATACTGAATATTTAGATTATCAAGGCTTGGAGTGGAGTGATGAGGATGAGGGTCCCCCTTATCCCTAAGATATCATATTTTGCAATATGGTAATATTGGTGCATCTTGAGCTAGGTGTAACCCCAAAGGAGTGTGATAAAAAGGATACCTTTTGTGATATGATCATGAGGATATCCTTCATAATAGTTTTCCTTTGACGGGTCTAGATAGGCATTCAAGAGCCTTTGGATGTCGATATTTGGCCTAGGATATGTGGCATAGGATACACACCCAACAAAAGCCAACATTTACCATTTAATAATGATGATCACCTTATTAATTATTTTGAATATTTAGATTTTCAAGGCTTGGAGTGGAGTGATGATGATGAGGGTCCCCCTTATCCCTCAAATATCCTATTTTGCAATATGGTAACATTGGTGCATCTTGAGCTAGGTGTAATACCAAAGGAGTGTGATAAAGAGGATACCCCTTCTGATATGAATCATGAGGATATCATTCATAATAGATTTCCATTTTATGGGTCTATAGAGGCATTCAAGAGCCTTTGGATGTCGAGATTTGGCCTAGGATATGTGGCATAGGATACATACCCAAAAAAATCCAACCTTTACCATTTAATAATGATGATCACCTTATTACTTATGCTGAATATTTATATTTTCAAGGCTTGGAGTGGAGTGATGAGGATGAGGGTCCCCCTTATCCCTCATATATACTATTTTACAATATGGTAACATTGGTGCATCTTGAGCTAGGTGTAATACAAAAGGATTGTGATAAAGAGGATACCCCTTATGATATGAATCATGAGGATATCCTTCATAATAGCTTTTCCTTTTACGGGTCTAGAGAGGTATTCAAGAGCCTTTGGATGTTGATATTTGGCCTAGGATATGTGGCATAGGATACATACCCAAAAAAATGACCACCTTATTACTTATGCTAAATATTTAGATTGTCAAGGCTCAGAGTGGAGTGGTGAGGATGAGGGTCCCCCTTATCGCTCAGATATCCTATTTTGCAATATGGTAAAATTGGTGCATCTTGAGCGAGGTGTAACCCCAAAGGAGTGTGATAAATAGGATACCCATTCTGATATGAATCATGAGGATATCCTTCATAATAGCTTTTCATTTGATGGGTCTAGAGAGGCGTTCAAGAGCCTTTGGATGTCGATATTTGGACTAGGATATGTGGCATAGGCTACATACCCAACAAAAGATAATATTTACAATTTAATAATGATGATCACCTTATTACTTATGCTGAATATTTATATTGTCAAGGCTTGCAGTGGAGTGATGAGGATGAGGGTCCCCCTTATCCCTCAAATATCCTATTTTACAATATGGTAACATTGGTGCGTCTTGAACTAGGTGTAACCCCAAATGAGTGTGATAAAAAGGATACCCTTTGTGATATGAATTATGATGATATCCTTCATAATATATTTTCCTTTGATGGGTCTAGAGAGAAATTCAAGAGCCTTTGGATGTTGAGATTTAGCCTAGGATATGTGGCATAGGATACATACCCAACAAAATCCAATATTTACCATTTAATAATGATGATCACCTTATTACTGATGTTGAATATTTAGATTGTCAAGGCTTGGAGTGGAGTGATGAGGATGAGGGTCCCCTTTATCCCTAAGATATCATATTTTACAATATGGTAACATTGGTGCATCTTGAGCGAGGTGTAGCCCCAAAGGAGTGTGATAAAGAGGATACCCATTCTGATATGAATCATGAGGATATCCTTCATAATATATTTTCCTTTCACGGATCTAGAGAGGCATTCAAGAGCCTTTGGATGTCAATATTTGGCCTAGGATATGTGGCATAGTCTACATACCCAAAAAAAGCTAATATTTACCATTTAATAATGATGATCACCTTATTACTTATGCTAAATATTTAGATTGTCAAGGCTTGGAGTGGAGTGATAACGATGAGGGTCCCCCTTATCCCTTAAATATCTTATTTTACAATACGATAACATTCGTGCATCTTGATCTAGGTGTAACCCCAAAGGAGTGTGATAAAAAGGAGACCCCTTGTGATATGAATCATGAGGTTATCCTTCATAATAGCTTTTCCTTTGACTGGTCTATAGAGGTATTCAAGAGCCTTTGGATGTTGATATTTGGCCTAGGATATGTGGCATAGGATACGTACCCAAAAAAATCCAACCTTTACCATTTAATAATGATGATCACCTTATTACTTATGCTGAATATTTAAATTGTCAAGGTTTGGAGTGGAGTGATGAGGATGAGGGTCCCCTTTATCCCTCAGATATCCTATTTTGTAATATGGTAACATTGGTGCATCTTGAGCGAGGTGTAACCCCAAAGGAGTTTTATAACGAGGATACCCATTGATATGAATCATGAGGATATCCTTCATAATATCTTTTCCTTTGATGGGTCTATTCCTTATGATGCACATGCTAAGTCTTCTTATCCTTAGGAGGACCTTGTTCCTCTATCTCATAGAGACCTTGTGAATTTGGAAATCTCTCCTCCTTTCATCATGAAGTGACTCCTAGATAATATGTTGTGGAAGATCCTCTTTGTGATATAAATCATGAAAATATCCTACATAGTAACCCTTTTTTTGATGGATCAGTTCCTTGCACTACCATATTTTTTGTTAAAATAGGTGGTACAATCAAAATTTGTGCCAACTTCAAAGACTTAAATATTAATTTAAAAAATAAAATATAATAATAATAATAATAATAATAATATAATATACTCATAATAATACTATGCATGAATTTGCACTTTCATCTAGTTCAATTTGTATTTTGTATATGATTTGGTTGATTCATACTGCATGACTGCCTGTCATACCTTGCATGTTCTGCCAAGCATTCTATTCCACTTTGCATTTTTCTTGTCACACAATTGCATTATTTTTGTTCATACTTGCATGGCTACTTGATCATATAGATTCTTGGGTATTACAAAAAATGGCAAGTGATAACACTGAGGTCATAACTCACATGCATTGCATTCTCACTAAGATTCTGATGCCTAGTGAATCCCCAACCTAGGGCCCATTCTTGTGCATGTTCATCCTTGCATTATCCCATCTCATATTCTCTTCTATTTTTTATTTTATATTCCTTGATCTTGAAAGTTTTAAATGATCATCAATTTCTCTCCAAGTCAAGGGATATAGTCCTTTTGTATATCCTTGTCCTTGGCCTGTTTTCCTTTCTTCCTTCCATCAAGATAAGGATATACATTATTTTCTTTCACTCCTTAATTTATTTCGATGACTCGATAGTCCTCATGGGATGGAGTAGATACTACATGAATATCATATATGATGTTCACACAGCCACTGACTATCTTATGCATGCTACTTACCCATTGAAACTTCAAGGCAAACACACACACTCTCCTCTTGTTTTGATTCATTTGCTTTGTCCATACACCTTTTTGCACACACCACATACCTATTTTGTAGTACTCACTTTGATACATTATTCACACATAGTACACCCCATACATGATAGCTTCTTGACCACACATGAGGGGAAGCCCCCATCTTGGTCATTTGTGAGCATACATCCTAGTAGGTATCTCTTTCTCTCTAACCATCTTAGCGAACACTATACCCATAGCAGGTATCACTCCATGCTTGACCATATTTTGTGAGTATAAAATCCTTATGGGATAGCTTCATGGCCACACATGATGGCTAGCATCCATCTTGATCATTTGCGAGCATACATCCCTGTATGGTTCCACTCCACTATTTTCTTTTATTTTTTTGCTTAATCTAATTTTTTTATTCAAACTGATCTAGGTTCGATCTACTCCAACTCAAAAACCATATTTTAAGTCCCCTTCTCTATTATTGACATTTTTCTCCTTCCTTGTCTTCTTTTTTCCTTATTTTTATATGTTCTTTTATCCCTTATTTTCTTTATTTTCAATATCGTACCTCATTCTTATGGGTCATGATTTTGTTCTCTACTGATATTGTAATCCATTTTTATGGGGCGCGATTTCAGGGAAAGAGGTGCTTTCCCTTGTTTTCTTTCTTCTTTTCCTCTTTTCTTATTTTTATTCTTCCATCCATGCATTTCATGTCATCCATCCACTTTATTTCATCCATACGTTTACATTTTAGGTTAGTTCATTTTATAGTTAGATTATGTTGTGTTCATTCATGCATAAAAAAAAATACATAAACACATAAGCACACACATTTGACAAAAGCAGCATGATATTACTCAAAGTCATAGCAATAAGGTACATAGGTCTACTCGATAAATCAACCACAATCCAAACTCAACACACTCAACCTTCCCTAGGGATGCATGCCATAGTCAAAATTGGTATGTCACTCTGATTCTATCCCTAGCTCTAGAAGCCTACCTCCTCTACTCTACCTATAGAAGGTGGTCCTAGTGGAGGTATATTCATAGACAATGAGACCATCCATAGTATGAAGGGATGATGATGGTGGTACTAATTTCTCTACTAGAATTGCCTGGAAGTACATCGTTTGGTAGAAGGTCACCATTTGCACGACCACCTCCAGCCTCTCTACTACCCTCTATAGCTTTTATTTTAGTAGGTTAATCCTCCTACCCTATTGGATGTTTGTCATAATAGCCAACCCCTCCATCTAAGACCACTTTCACTCTTGGTTCAACCAACTCACCTCTTCCCTGAGGTTATCTACCTTCGCTCATGTCGTATCCTACTTGATATTTGTTGTGCCTAAGGCACTTTGTAGACCCTTGATACTCTTGGAGTAGGTCCATATCCCTTTATAGGATTTCTATCTAAGCCTATAATGTCTTTGTCCCTCTCTCTAGGTCCTCCTGATTAATGGTACCAATTGTAATGATTGTTGCTCATATAGAGGTCTCTTCGGTTGCTCTGCTTGTCCCTACTTCAACCATTTTGGGGGCAAATCTTGTTGCCCTCGCATCCCTAGTCCCATAATGGCAGTGGTTGCTACCACTATCTCTACTTGGACCCATGCTTATCTCTATTATGGGACCCCTTGGCCCTACCCCTACAACTTTATGGACCATAAAGTGGCCTCTTGTAGTGCCAGTTACATTTTTTTGTCCATAATATGGTATCTCTATATTAGCACTGGTGGAGAGATCCTTGGGGACATGATACCCTTGTACCATATTTGGTACCTAAGAGTCACCCCAACATAATACACCCTTGGATCCACATAGAGTGGATCATGTAGGTCCTCCTCTACTCATTTCCCTACATCGATATCCTCTTCAACTCTCGATGGGTCCCCCTGTACCTACCTGTACCAATAGTCTTCTAAGTTTAGGATATTCTAGAAGATATCAAACTACATTGGACTCATTCAAATATGAAAATATCTAACTCTCCCCTCTATATAGAGACCCACTTGATCAACCTGACCCTAGCCAGATACTCCACACCCTCTATCCACCTAGGGTGTAGATGCTATGATCACTGTATAATCTTATGCTCTTGAAGCTCGTCTATCACCCGCCTCCCTATGGATAGGTTACCAACGTATGTCCTCTAGACTTAATCATAGCTCTTGACCCATCTATATATTATTGACCACTTCGGGTTGGGTAATGGCCCTAGAGTGCATAAGGTCTTTGTACTACTATATACTTATAGTACCACATGTAGAGCAAGGTTGTACATACCATCCCTGTATTTCATTTGTACATGACATTGTATAATATCCTATACAACCAAGCCAATACATATGGACCCCATGCAATTCTAACTTTCTAATCATGCATGTTTGCCACTACCCCGACCAATATCCATGGCATGGATCACCAACTAGTGTGGAATATCAACAACCCTACGACCATCCTATAGATCATGGTTGTCAAAGCATCAGCCTCATAGTTCCCCACCAACTCATCCACTGAGATCTCACTCTCACACCTGGTGGGTCCAACCTTCAAACAATATCTACAATATGGCATACTACCTTTGTGCCTTGTAAACTACTCTCCCCCTTAGGGTGATGCACCACACATCCTCTAGTGTGATCATCATATCCCCTATAAGTAAATAAAAAGACAACAATTTTGTATACCATATCTCCGCTAGCGCTATAAGTAGCGCTTGATTCACCTCAACACAGGGCATCTCCACTAATTGATGTAGCCCCGTTACCTCTATGATATCCCACTCTACCTATGAGAGACCCTCTAGCTCCAACTCCAAGGAGCTCAATTTTCACTCATGACTCTCGAGTATGTTATGCTACATCCAAAAACAAAAATAAAATTTTAAATTAGTTTAGCATGCATAATCAGTCAAACTTGCAAAATCAAATCTTTTTCTATCTAGTCTAGTTGGTTTCCTCTCTTCTCTCTCTCTTTCCTTGGTTTTTCTTCCTGGTTTGTTTTTCCTTTTGTTCTTTCTTTTTGTGAAATCATGTCCCTCTAGTTTCGAGCATGATTCCATCCTTCTTATCCTTTCACCAAAATTGTACCCCTTGCTCACAAGGCACAATTTCACAAAATCACACCCCATAGTTTTGGGGCACGATTTCGGTCACCACAACAAACCATCCAAAATTGTGGTTGAACCCAAAAATCACATTGGGGTCGCACATAGTGATTCTGGAGAAACAAAAAAATGCTCAAAAAGGACCTAAAATCTAACCTAACCTAATCTATAGGGAGGATTTTAACCCTTATCCATGCTTGCTCCTCTACTATGTCGGCTTCACCCCTCACAATAGCTGAATAGTGTACAAGTAGCACTATTTTATCCTTTTCTCTAAAGCCCCTTTATTCTTCTTCACACAGTGAAAATGAATTAGGGTTTTCACCCCCTTTTGCCCTTTTATTCTTATTTTTTATCTTCTTTTCTCTCCTTTATATTTTAGTATTTGTGCTATCTTCTTATGTGTATGTCATTTCAAGTTTCATTAGGAATTTTACATTCCTTCCAAAATTCAAGGGAGAACCCTATCTTGAGAGGCATTAATGTCTCTAATGCCTCAATTTATGTGAAAAATATGAAAGTTTCTAGAATGACACCATTTTGCACTACTTTCTAAAATACCTACCCTTTTTTATTTTTTGTTCTTCACCCGTAGGTTTCTACATCTTTCTTTAACGCATTTATTAGGCCATAAATACATCAAAGAGGGGGTAAAATATAGACATGAAAAATTAACTCACACAAGTGAGTTATTTTCCTTAGAACCTTAGAGAGACATTCCAACTTGCCCAAGTGCAAGTTTGGACCTCTCTTCTTCCCTCTTTTCTCTATTTTTCCTATTTTTGCCAAAATCATGGTTGGCCCTTACGGGGCATGATTTTAGCAAGTTAGGGTTTTCTCTTAGAAAACCCAAATTTTGAGCCAAATTCTTTAAATTCAGTCCTCCCTTAGTATTTTACCACCCATTTTTGTTTCAAATCCCTTATAAATAGAGGGTTTTTTATCTCCTTTTCAACCAAGATACCTAAGATATCAAAAAAGAAGCAATAACTAGCACGATAACTGACAAGCTACGAGGTTAACCATGAATTCCTTTACAAGTTTTTCACATGCTCTTCAAGTTATCTTTGGTAAGTACCTTCTAGTATTATTCTACTACATCATTGATTTGTTGCCCTTGGTAGACAAGTGTTGGTGCCTTGAGTATTCAACCATCTTGTGGAGGTTTTCATCCTTGTGTCTGCCTATTTTGTTACCACCAGATTGTTTTACATATTTTATCATTCCTAGACTATTAGTTGCATTTTGTTTTTTCTCATTTCATATTTGATCTACTATTTTTTTATCTATCATGAAATCATGCCTCATATTTATATGACATGATTTTGGTAGAGCCGATATCATGGATGCCTCACATAGGGCACAATTTTGGCTACATCAAGTTTGGGGGTAAGATTTACTCCCAAACCCTAGGTTGTGTTCGCATGTTGCATTTAGGACATAATATTTTTGTTTACATCTTGTTTATTATTTTTCCTATTTCACTCCATTCTGTTTGTCCATTTTCAATAAATGTCAACAATCACTCTTGATTTCTAAATTTCAACTAAAAGGACCTAAGGGGCTTGACTATTGCATTCCCAAGCTATGCTACACAACAACCTAAGTAGGACCCCTAACACTGATCATATTTTCTAGGGTTTTTTAAAATCTATTTTTGTAGGTTGAAGTTGTGGGATATTTTTGGACATAAGATAAATCTTGGATCAAACATCGGTTCAAGTAAGTACCTGTAGAGGGGGAAAACTTCCCTACCGTGTACAATTCCCAAAAGGTTGGATCCGCAAGAGAGGAGAGCAAGCCTTGGGGTGAACCATGGGGGTATGTTGTTCTCTACACTCGATGCTAGGGGGAAAGGGTTCACCAAGAATGGCTTTAAGGACTCGCTCCAAGTCCATAGGAATTTTAGGAATGTTTGATGTATTCGATTCAAGACAAACACCTAGATTTGGCCTTTCTAGATCTATGCTATAAAAGATAAAGGACAATGCAGAAATACAAAATGCAGGAATACAAGAGCTAACCCTAGAATGATTCTTTTCTTTGAATGCTTTTCTAACCTAGGGTTCTAAACAAACAACCTTTAAGCAAGGGCTCAAGAAGAGATGCACAAACAAAATTAACCCTAAGTGCACACTATATGTTGTTTTCCTTTCAAATGCCTAGAATTAAATTAAATATATTTCTTTAAAATCAGATCTAGGGTTTTACAATAGAAATATAAAGCACTCAAAAAATAGCCTAAAAGACTAATCAGAATACTTAGCTTATCCGGTGATTTATCCTTGCTTTTATCCCTTTATCCAAAGCTATCAATAATACATGTTCCTGCAAGATAACTCAACAAACACTTGAAAATAGGATTAGCATTAGGGGGCTTACTTAGGCCATTATACAATAATACTTGGAGGTGCAACAATCAAGCCCCCTAGGTCCTTTTAGCTGACCTTTGATAATTAAAAGTAAAAATTGACCTTTGGAGGAAAACAAACATTAATACAATACAACAGAACAGAATGCAAAAATCACAGAACAGAATATGCCACTATGCTCTAGATGCAATTTAGAATGCAATGGAGAAAATAGGGATAAAATATTACCCCTAGTTTGATCTCAGGAAAAATCATACCCTATAATGGGTGATCATGATAACGCAAGGTGAAGTCGCACCCCATAGCAGATCAAGCATGATTTCACATAAACTATACAAAAAATAAAATATGAATGCAGAAACTCAATTACATCATTCAAAAAATCTAAATATGCATGCAAAAGAGTGAATTCACCTAGAAGAGAGTGCAGAAGAAAAACAGAAGGGTTTTAGATCTCTCAGATGGTCAATCTCTCCTTAGGGCTCCAACAACAATCCACCAAGAGTGAACAAGAACAATGCAACAGACAATCAAACTCCAAACTTCAAAGTTGCTTGCAAGAGAAGAAGAAGAAGGATGCAGACCAAATAAAACACTTTACAAGAAATCAAATGCGAGCAATAAAATCATCAAGTTCCAAATAAAATGAGTGCATGTTAACTTGTGTGTTATCATGTGTGAAAAGTGAATTCAAACCCTCCTTATATAGCGGATTTGAAGGTAAAAAGAGTGAGAAAACCAAGGAGGGCCAATGTAAAACATGCCAACCCAAAAAAATTAGGGTTTTAATGTGTCAAACCCTAAAAATGTGAAATCGTACCCCATTAAGGCCGACCACGATATCGCAATGCGAAGTCATACCCCATCAAGGACCAGGTGCAATTTCACATAAAGAAGGAAAATAAGAAAAACAGGGGGGAAAGCCTTACCCTTCACACTAACACCCACAAAACTCACTACAATTTTTTTTTTTTATTTTCCCCCCCATTGAACATTTAAAAATAATCCATCAAAGAAATATGTAGACCTCTATAGACAGAAAATAGCAAGCACAGAAAAGAAGTGGCCAGGTTTAGGAAAAAGGGTGAGACATTACTACCATTAATGCCTCTATGGCTAGGGTGCCCCCTCAAGTTTCGAAAGGGATGAAAATTCCTTTGAGAAACTTGAAAAAGGCAAGGAAGAAAAACAAAGCACAAAAACACAAAGCAAGCAAACAAAATAAAGCAAATATTACTAGGTACAACATGAATCTAATGTAACTAGCATGAAATGCATGGATGAATAGAAGAAAGGGAAATAAAGAATATGGGAAGAGGAGAGAAGAAGAAGAAGAAAGAGAAAAATCCAAAGGTCAACCATAGAATGCGAGAGAAGTTGATCAAGAACCTTGAATGAAGGGTGTTATACCCAAAAGAATGGTCCAGATGTGGAGTGAAAACCTACTATGGGTGTAGTACTCGCTAAGATGGATAGATGGAAAAAATATGGAGCGTAACCTGCTATGGATGATTGCTCGCTAGTGACTATTATGGGGTGATTACCCGCTAGGATGTATGTCGAGGCCTACTAAAATGGCCAAGGAGCTTATCCTATAATGGGGTGTTGAGCCCATTGAGTCAAAAGAAGTGTAACCCGATAGGGGAATACATCATTGCTGATGTGAATGATGTATTAGAAAGTACTACCCGATAGGGGTGTGTAAAATATATATATATACCAATCAATATGAGCATAACACAATGTGAGTGTGTGCATGTGCTAGAAGAAATAAGAGGAAGAAAATGAGGAGCAAAGAATTATGCATGTGTGTCCCCAGCTTGAAGTTTCAACTATTGAAAATTCAAGAGGGAGGAAATGTGCAAACAAAGGAGAGAAGAATGTATATCCTTATATGAACAAAGAAAGAGAAATAAGAATCATGTAAAATACAAGGACATACCAAAAGAAGATTGTATTCCTTGAATTTGGAGAGAGATGATGATCATTGTAAAAACTTTCAAAGTCAAGGAATACAAGAAGAAGAGAGAGGAGAAGAAAGAGAAAAAATGAAGACAAGAAGAGAAGAAGGGATGAAAATGCATGGGCCCTAGGTTGGGGCTTTGCTAGGCATCAGAACCCTAGTGAGAGTGCAATGCATGTGAGCTATGACCTAACTAGGTATCATCACATGCCATTATCACAAATCCCCAAAAAGCTATATGAACAAGCAGTCATGAGCAAACAACAATGCATTATGACAAGCAAAAGTGCAAGAAAATAGAATGTTAAGCAATCATGCAAAATATGATAGGCAATCATGCAATATGATCAAGCAACAATGCAATATGATCTAAGCTAAAATGTAAAATGTAAATGCAGATAATAGATCAAGCATAATATATTTTTAAATGCATTATATTCATAGGTTCTTTAAGTTCTTTACCATCCAAAGAAGCCAAATGATAGGCACCTGAGCCAAACTTGGTCATTATGACAAAGGGCCCTAACCAATTGGGCTAAAACTTACCTCGAAGATCAGTATGAGCATTGGTATTCTTCTAGTTTTCTTTGAGGACAAGATCCCCAACCTCAAAAGAATGATTGTAAACTTTCTTAGAATAATATCACTAGAGTCTATCTTGATAGGCTCTCAAATTCTCTAAGGCATGGATGCACTTTTCATCCAACAACTCCAACTAGTGCAAACGGTCTACATGATACTCATCATCGACCTCAACATCTTGCAACAAGATGCACAATGAAGGAACCTCAAGCTCAAAAGGAAACACTACCTCAGATCCATATACCAAAACATATGGTGAGGCCCCTATAGGAGTATGCACACTAGTACGATAGGCCCACAAGGTAGGATAAAGTTGGATATGCTAGTCACGACCGATCTTATTAACCAACTTCTTCAAAATCCTGATCAAGGACTTGTTGGATGCTTCAACTTACCCATTACCCTAAGGGTAATAAGGAGTTGACCACCTATGCTGAATCTTGTACTTAGCACAAAGGTTATGAACATCCTTATTCTTGAAAGGAGTGTCATTATCAAAAACAATCACCGAAGGAATCCCAAACCTACAAAGAATCTAGTTGAAGATGAACTTAGAAACTTGAGTTCTAGTCACCGTAGCCAGAGGCATGGCTTCAACCCATTTAGTGAAATACTCAGTCATAGTAATGATAAACTTGTGACCATCAGATGACACTAGGTTAACCTTCTCGATAATGTCCAATCCCCACATGGAGAATGGCCAAGGGGAAGAGATAACCTGAAGGTCTTGAGAAGGAGCATGAACAAGATGATCATGGCATTGACACTTGTCATAGCACCAAACATAATCACATGCATCTTTCTCCATGGAAGGCCAATAATACCCCATCCAAAGGAGCTTCTTGGCAATAGCATTACCACTAAAATGGCCTCCACATGAACCTTCGTGAGCATCACTAAGAGCAAGTTGGGCTTCATAAGAGTTAAGGCATCGTAAAAGGATACCTTCAAAAGAATGTCGATATAAAGTATTATTGATTATGATAAATCGGCATGCTCTCTTGCGCAAAAGCTTACACTGACTACGATATAAACCATCAAGCATCGAACCATCCTTAAGGAAATTAAATATGTCATTATACCATGGCTCAGATGGGGAAGCTTCGATGGTCAAACAATATAACAGGACAAGACAAGAACCAAGCGATGCAGGTTCTTAGAGTTGTCTAATGATAATCGATGCTTGATCATCTTCTAACTCTAGAGGGAACAAGGATGCAATAGCAGCCATGGCATCCGCATGGTGGTTTGAGGATCTAGGGATAGACTCTATGGTTACTCGATCAAACGAGGACAACAACTTAGTGACAATCTCCTTGTAAGGTTTAAGTTTATCATCCCGAGTCTGATAAACATCATTAATATGATTAACCACAAGTTGAGAGTCACCAAATACCGAAAGAACTCTAACCTACAAAGCTAAAGCAGCTCTAAGACCAAGGATCAAAGCTTCATATTCTACAGTATTATTCATGCAAGAGAAATGAAGCTTGAAGGACAAGGGGATGAGTTGCTTTTGTGGGGTGACTAGAATGACTCCAACACCAATGCCCTTCATGCATCAAGCTCCATCAAAAAATAAAGTCCAAGACTCAGACTCTTCAATTTCAACATTGAAGCACTCATCAAGAAACTCAACAACTATAGGATGGGTAGCTTCTAGGGGAGTGGAGGCTAACTGATCAACAATCACCTAACCCTTGATAGCCTTATGACCTATGAAAGTCAAGTCAAACTCACTAAGGGCCAACACCCATTTAAGCATCTTGAACTAAAAGGGGTTTAGACATCAAATAATGCAAAGGATCAAAATTTACAACTACCAATATCTTATGGTTGAGCATGTAGTGTCTTAAATTTTGAGAAGCAAACACTACGACAAGGCAAATCTTTTCTAAGGGGGTGTACCTAGTTTCATAGCTAACCAAAGTTCTACTGATATAGTAGATAGCTCATTCTTTATTTTGATCATCATGTTGGGCCAGCATGGCTCCTAAAGCATGAGCAGTGGTTGCTATGTAAAGCATCAAATGCCTACTAGGTACAAGAGGAACTAAAATAGGTGGGGAGGTGAGATACTACTTGAGATCATCAAAAGCTTTTTGACATTCAGAATCCCATCGAAAGACCACATCTTTCTTAAGAAGCTTAAGAAAGGGTTGACACTTATCAGCTAACCGATCAATGAACCGATGGATAGACTAAAGTTTACCTTGCAGGCTATATAGTTTAGTGAGGGTACAGGGAGGAGGTATATCAATGATAGTCACTATCTTAGTGGGATCCACTTCAATGCCTCACCTAGAAACTATGAAGCCTAACAACTTGCCAGATGTGACCCCAAACACACACTTAGCGGGTTTAAGATGAACCTTGTACTATCGAAGCCTTTCAAATATTCATCTTAAATCATGGACATGATCCTTTCATTCTATGGAGTGAGCTAGAAGATCATCCACATAGTCCTAGAGAATATCATGCATCATGTCATGGAAAATATAAGTCATGGCCCATTGATAGGTAGCTCCTACATTCTTCAAGCCAAAAGGCATGACCTTCCAGCAGAAGGTACCCCATGGAGTAGTGAATGTTGTCTTAGCCTGATCCTCAAGGGTAATCATAATCTGATTGTAGCCTGAGAAACCATCCATAAGTGAAAGCATTCCACATTTGGTAGTGAAATCTACAATCTGATCTATGTTGGGCAAGGGAAAATCATCCTTGGGACATGCTAAGTTAATGTCCCAAAATTTGGTACATATTATGATTGTTCCTTCCTTCTTAGCCATAGGAACGATATTGGAGATCCAATCAGAATAGTCGATAGCTTTTATAAAACCGACATCAAGGAGTTTTTGGAGCTCTTCCTTGATCGAAAGGGTGACCTTAGGATGCATCTTCCTAAGTTTCTACTTAACAAGCTTAGCACTAGGCTTAACTACCAAATGATGCATGACAAGGGAGGGATCAAGCCCTAGCATGTCGGCATATGACCAAGCAAATATATCTTGATATTCTCTTAACAAATTGGTCAATTGCTCCTACTCATCCATGGACAAGGCTTTACCTAACTTAAGGATTCTAGGGGCTTCCTCAGAACCTATATTCACATCTATGGTCTCCTCAATAAGGATGGACAAGTCATCCTCAAGAGGAGGTGGGGCAGGAGTCACTCCTAATTGCTCAAGGTCCTCGGGAGACATAGAACCAAAGTCCTCTTGAGAATTAGAAGATTCCACCTACATAGCACAAGGGACAGACCCATCAAAGCAAATATCATTCTAGGGAGGATCCTCATATTTGATAAATTGCTTTGGGGAAGAGACCAACATAGAAGGAGAGGGTGGCCCCTCATCTTCAACACACCACTCTAAACCATGATGAGATTTATCTAAGAGAGAATCTTGACAAGAAGAGTTGACTTGATCCTGAGATGAGATATGAATTGATGATTCCTTATCAATATTTTTAGGTTGCTTAGCTTTTTTAGATGAGGAATCTGATGAATAAATTTGAGCTAAGTCTTTGGGTGAGAAAAATTTAAATGGATGAGGATCACCCATGATAGAAATAGGTTGATTTTCAAATTTAAATTTTACACATTGATGAAAGGTAGAAGGGACGACCTCCATTGCATGGATCCAAGGATGTCCAAGAAGAATATTAAAATATGTGGGACAAGATACCACATAAAACAATGTATCTAAAATTTTTGGTCCAACTTTGAGGGGAAGTGATATGGTACCATAAGCTTCTTGGGACTCATTGTTGAAAGTTTTAATGATGTCATCGGATTTAATTATATCTTCCTCTTTTAATCCAAATTTTTGAAAGAAATGATATGTGCATAAATTAAGGGAAGAACCATTATCAATCATAACTCTTTTGATAAAAGT
Organism: Wollemia nobilis; assembly: GCA_028583015.1. Lineage (NCBI taxonomy): Eukaryota > Viridiplantae > Streptophyta > Pinopsida > Araucariales > Araucariaceae > Wollemia > Wollemia nobilis. The sequence goes on from JAQPPZ010005913.1 coordinate 363,299, forward strand.
ATCCCCAATAAATGCAGTGATGTAAAGAGAAGAATATTTTTGCAAGTCTGAGAAAGAAATATCAACATCCGAGAATGTGAGATGATGTATCCCAAGAGGTCTTACAATATTGGCCATATCACTAGGGGAAATATCTGGAGGGATAGATTGATGTTTTAACACATTCATCAAGGCTTCCCCATGAGTGGGAGAGCTCTGTAAAAGTTCCAAAAGAGAGATATTGGCTGAGATGTTGATCTCCTATTGAGATCGTTGAACCTGTTGACTCTTCACTATATTTTCTGAAGTAGTTGTTATCATACCAACCATATTATTATTATAACAATGTGGTACACTTCTATAGGATACTTGATTAGCTACCTACCTAACTCTATTCTGATTAGCAAGTGGCTTTTGTTGTAAATTTCCCACATCAAGACGTTTTGCATCAATCAAATCTTGTACTACATGCTTTAACTTTCTACAAGAATTTATCCAATGTCCTTCCACTCTATGATATGCACAATGTTGACCTACCTTATACCAATGAGTTGTAGTATCTGGTTGTCTAATAGGAGGTAACTCAATTGCCTTAGCTTCTAAAAGTTGTTTCAAAACTGCTTCCATAGACATATTAAGCCTTGTAAAATTCCTTTGTGGAGGTTTTTGAAGTACTATCTTTTGTAGGTTGTTAGTAACATTATTAACAGGCCTACTATCCATTCCATTATCACCTCCTATATGTTTATTCTTATGTTGAGACTTAGTAGGTTTTTCTTCTTTAACTTTGAGTTGACCTCTCCTGATGAGAGCATGTTCTACTTTTCTTGCTAAATCAATTGCTTGATCAAAAGATGTAATAGTAGTAGTCTCTAATGCATAAGATAATTGTTCTTGTAAATTACCAATAAATATCTCAAGCATATCTTTAGGAGGTAAAGTATATCTCAAACGTCCAACTAAACTTCTCCAACGAGCCAAAAATTCTGAAAATCTTTCTTCTTTACTTTGTTTTAAATTATAAACATCTTTCATTGTCACTTCTTTCTCAATGTAAGCACCAAATTGTTGAACAAATAATTATATTATTTCTTCAAAAATATTTAAGGAATAATTAGGCAACCGATAATACCACTCTAATGCCATGCCACCAAGACTCTTAGGAAATATTTTAAGTAACAACATATCATCATAAATGAGATCATGGCAAGTTGTTCTAAATCTTCTTAAATGCTCTATTGGATATTTTATACCCTTATAAATAGGTAAAATTGGCATAGGAAAATGCTTAGGATAAGGTCTAGCAACAACAATAGGATCCAATGGCTGATTACACATTTCCTTATAACTGTAAGTAAAACTTGAAGGTTGAATCATCTCAACTTTTGAAACCAACTACTTCACCATATTTGTTAAATTCTGCACTTCTGGATTATTATTATGTATTATCCCTAGATTCCCTAAAGGAGGGGTATTGGACATATTGATACTATTGTGATATATGGTATCTTGTTGAAGAGGATGACTAACATTTTGTGGAATAGAGGAAATAGTGTTGATATAAGTAGATTGAGGAGGAAATTGAAAATTTTGAATGGCACTACTAGTTGGAGGGATTTGTAAATTCCTTCCAACATTGGTGGTCATAGTAGTAGCATAAGTTGGATGATGAACATGATTACTATGATTCAAATATTCACTCAAGGAGTTATCATGAGATGGTCTAACTTCCTCAAGTAGGGCTTCTTCCTCTAAAGTTGCATCCAAGGCATGCTTGTGATGCTTATAAAAGGTCCACATATGCTCAAAATATTTAAATGTAAGGTTCCCATTGGGTCCCTTAATAGGATCAAGACTATTATCAATCTCTTCTTCCTCAAGGTTAGGATTTTCTCTATCAATTTGATCATTCTCTTGAAAAATATCATCAAAACTTAAAAACCTTCTTCCATTCCCAAGGTTGGAAGCCATTGGAAAAAGAGAAAAAGATCAAGGCAAAGGAAGGAACTAGGACCCACAAGCACCAAAAATTATGTTTTTAATATTCTTCTGATCTATCACACACAGAATTAATGATCTTGATTAAAGTTTTAAAAGAAAAGGAGGTGTTCACATCGGGTTCACCAAAGATGTAGAGGGGGAAAACTGCCCTACCATGTACAATTCCCAAAAGGTTGGATCCGCAAGAGAGAAGCCTTATGGGGTGAACCATGAGGGGTATGTTGTTCTCTACACTCGGTGCTAGGGGGAAAGGGTTCACCAGGAATGGCTTTAAGGACTCACTCCAAGTCCACAGGAATTTCAAGAATGTTTGATGTATTAGATTCAAGACAAACACCTAGATTTGGCCTTTCTAGATCTATGCTATAAAAGATAAAGGACAATGTAGAAATACAGAATGCAAGAATACAAGAGCTAACCCTAGAATGATTCTTTTCTTTGAATGCTTTTCTAACCTAGGGTTCTAAATAAACAACCTTTAAGCAAGGGCTCAAGAAGAGATGCACAAACAAAATTAACCCTAAGTGCACACTATATGTTGTTTATCTTTCAAATGCCTAGAATTTAATTAAATATATTTCTATTAAATCAGATCTAGGGTTTATAATAGAAATATAAAGCACTCAACAAACAGCCTAAAAGACTAATCAGAATACTTAGCTTATCCGATGATTTATCCTTGCTTTTATCCCTTTGTCCAATGCTATCAATAATACATGTTCCTGCAAGATAACTCAAGAAACACTTGAAAATGGGATTAGTATTAGGGGGCCTACTTAGGCCATTGTACAAAAGTGCTTGGAGGTGCAGTAGTCAAGCCCCCTAGGTCCTTTTAGCTGACCTTTGATAATTAAAAGCAAAAATTGACCTTTGGAGGAAAACAAACATTAATGCAATACAATAGAACAAAATGCAAAAATCATAGAATAGAATATGCCACTATGCTCTAGATGCAGTTTAGAATGCAATGGAGAAAATAGGGATAGAATATTACCCCTAGTTTGGTCTCAGGTGAAATCATACCCCGTAATGGGTGACCGCGATAATGCCAGGTGAAGTCGCGCCCCATAGCAGACTGGGCGCGATTTCGCATAAACTATGCGAAAAATAAAATATGAATGTAGAAGCTCGATTACGTCATTCAAAAAATCTAAATGTGCATGCAGAAGAGTGAATTCACCTGGTAGAGAGTGCAGAAGCAAAACAGAAGGGTTTTAGATCTCCCGGATGGTCAATCTCTCCTTAGGGCTCCAACAACAATCCACCAAGAGCGAGGAAGAATAATGCAGCAGACAATCAAACTCCAAACTTCAAAGTTGCTTGCGAGAGAAGAAGAAGAAGGATGCAGACCAAAAAAACACTTTGCGAGAAATCAAATGCGAGCAATAAAATCATCAAGTGTCGAATAAAATGAGCGTGTGTTAACTTGTGTGTTATCGTGTGTGAAAAGTGAATTCAAACCCTCCTTATATAGCGGATTTGAAGGTGAAAAGAGTGGGAAAACCAAGGAGGGCCGATGTAAAACATGCCAACCCCAAAAAATTAGGGTTTTAATGTGTCAAACCCTAAAAAGGTGAAATCGCGCCCCATCCGGGCCGACCGCGATATCGCAATGCGAAGTCGCGCCCCATCAAGGACCGAGCATGATTTCGCATAGAGAGGGAAAATAGGTAAAACAGAGGGGGAGAAGCCTTGCCCTTGCCCTAGGCAAGTCTAAGGGGTCCCCTAGAGGGCTCAGGGAAGATTTCCCACTAAAGTGGGTCAATTTTCCGTGTCTATAGTACCCTAGTATATCTCTAGGTTGTTTGTTGATTGCTTTTGTTCATTTTTGTTCAAAACCTAGAATATAAATAAAAGGAAAAATATTTGATCATATTTTAGGTATTTGAAAGGATAAGAGCATATAGTGTGCATCTAAGGTTTAGCCTTGTCTGTGTATTTCACTTATGCTCTTCCTCAAAAGAAAAGTAATTTCATTTCTGCAACTTAGGGTTAGACATCATTGAATCAAATAATCATACTAGGGTTAGATATTGTCTTCTTGCATCTTGTATGTCTTGCATCGCTCTTTTATTTGCATAGTTTGGTTTATAGAGGCTATACATAGGTGACTGCTTAATTGAAAAATTAAACATTTCCACCCGACTTGGAGCATGTCTTAAAACCATTTTTGGTGAACCCTTTTCCTCATCCTCTAAGTGTAGAGAATATAACCACAATGATCACCTTGGCTCCTAGCAGATCTAGTTGAGAATTGTACATGGTGCGAAGTTTTACCCTACACAACCTTCACCTCTCAAGTAATTTTCTCACCTTGTAAATATTTTAAATCTCTTTTACTCATGGTTATGTAGTACATCCCATATTTTTTAGGCAAGTAGGATATGTTTTGAATAGATACATGTTTCAAAATGTGTTTCAAAAGCCCTATTAATGCTACAGAATCCATGATTCCCCTGATTCTTCCTTTTCCTATTCTAAACTTCTTTTATTAAAAGATTCATCACTCCCACAACTCTACTCTCAATCAACTTATCTTCTATCTCCTCTATCCCTATGCAATTCCAATATCTCATAAATAAGGCTTAATAGGTTCTCAATTTTATGAGCAAAAATTCTTGAAAGTCACCAGTAATATAGGTAAATTTCATATCCTACATCCACAATCATATAATGTGAGGTGGATTGTGATTTTGTTTAGGCCACTTAGTTATTTTTCTAAGGTATCAATACAACAAATTACATTCAACAATTTTGAAGGTAGCAATATCACCATCGGATGAAGCTCCTATAGTATATTTATCTATAAAGAAGAGTTAAAAATCAAGTTGAAATATTGCAAAACAATGCAAAGAGTAGAAATATATGGCCAGATGCAAAAAATAGACTAGATAGGTAGAAAAGTAGTAAGCAAAAGCGTGTTAAACTAAAATTAATTCCAAGGCAATAAAATTTTGCAAGCAAAAGCAAAATATAAGGATTCCAAGACATTTGGCATCTCAATCAATAGTATCTTAAGCATCAAATATAGAAATTTTGGCCAAGTATAAAGCAGTCAGATATTTAAAGTGTTGATGTCATTAAATGCATAATGAAAGTTTGGCATTCGATGTTCTCCAAAAGATGAAGCTAGTGGATGATGTTAATACTTGGCTTTCGACGTTATGTAGAGCTTACCAGATACAAAAATAAAGCTAAATATTGAAGGAGGTCAGAAAAACAATGATGTTGACATCACCAAGGTTGTGTAAAAACTTGGCATGGCATGGAAGAAAGACCTAAGAATTTTTTTTTCTAAGGCATTTGGTTTGGCATGCACAAAACAAGAAATTAGAAGCTCATCTGGAATTCGACAAGATACTTTGCAAAGTTTCCAAGGGCATCAATATTTTGAAGTGATGGCATCATCATCAATAATATAATAGTTTGATAAATCCAAAATAAGTGTTGGATGTAAAACAAGTTTAAGGTATAGAATCTAGTAATAAAAGTTGGCATCTCATACTATGCATGGGCAGATGAGATTGGATGTAGAATATGGTTGGAATATAGAATCAATGACATCATCAAAAGGGACTAAGATCTTTGGAACCTAGAAAAAGAAAATGCAAAATTTGACTAACTATTGGATAAAGGCCAAAAAATTAAAATCTCTTATGGCATCAACAAGGCTATAAATCGCAACAAGAGAAAATAACAGTTGGTTTAAAATACAGCCAAAGTAAATGGTCTAGCATGAAAAAACACTCTCTCTTTGTGTTATTTTATGGACCCATCCTAATTGGTAAGGTCATAGGTGCCAATTAGTCACCCAACATCTTTATGGTTAGAAGACCTCAATGATCGAAGGCTCCTCCATCACACACTTGCCCTTGCTTAGTTGACTCACTTTAATAGAAATAAGTGGATTATCATCAAATGGTTAGAATCCAATGATGTGAAATGCAAGCTATATTCACAAAAAAAATCCTTGTCGCACATTTCAATAAAACGTATTGACCTGAGTGCGATAACTACATCTTGCACCTGCTCTAACAAGCCTATAGTTTGTTTTGTAAGAAATCATCCTAAGCTAATTGAATACATTGTAAAACTATATTTATACTTTAATGTAGTTCATTCAAGGAGGTTGGATCTTTAGCATTTACAATTTTATATCATAATATGACAGTATTGTGCACCTTTGAATAAAAATTGGATTTTTGTTTGGCCTCTTACCAAACTTGTTGTAGATCATGTATGTATGTCAATCTGATTAAGCATTTATGTTAAATACAAGTGAATGGTTTATTATGTTACAATTATTTTGCTATCTAGATTTCTCCTTGGATTTATTGTTCATTGGTTCTTGGAATGCTTAGTAATACTTAGAGCTTAATATTGTTAATTATTTTGTAATATTGAAGGATAGTTAGTTTGTTAAGTAGTCTTGTTTAAGTTAAAGTGCAATACTCCCATGCTTTATGTCTCTTGATGTTTTTCAATATATTCCACTCTTATTCTAGCTTCTAAATTTACATATTTCTTACTTTAGTCTACGACACCTTTCAATAGTTAGCTAGAATCATAAGAATTGGTCTACTCTAGAGGCTGATCTAGAAAGACCTAATTTTGGTTGAGGTCTTGAGGGTGCAACTTATGCAATTATGTGGATTTCAAGACAAGAAGGATTAGTAAGTAAAGAATCAATATATTTTGAAGCTCTAAAAATAAATAGTAATTCTAAAAGAGGGAGGAACAATAATAGATCTATAAAAAACCTTCTAGGTCCATAGGATGAAGTTCCTTTGGTATAATATCAAGGTCAATTCAATGAATTCCAAAAGGTATTTTAAGTTCATGAACTACTCAAAAAATAATATGAGTTAAGTAACTAAAACCATTATATAGGTTGAAGAGCAATTGGCTATAAAGGAGAATTTCCAAGAGGTGCTCAAGCTTCTAGCCATGATGTGTGCAACACATGACCAAAACTTAGGAATGGGTTGGAAATAATTGATTAAGAAACTAAAGAAGATTCCTTATGCTCAAAGAGACCCACATTCCTGTAAAGTTACATTAGCTTATTTGATAGCCCCAATGTAGGAAACGACAAATGAAAATTAGGGGCTCATCACTACTAGACTACCAAACATCTTCAATCCTCATAAAAAACTTCTCAATGATAACATTGTTGATTCTATGTTAAAGAAGATAATGACTAATCTCAACCTAGATATGTGATTGAATAATACAAGAAACTACAAACACTATATGCCAAGCTACAATAATTAGTGGAAAAGAAAAATGGGTTATCAAAATACCATATGAGGACTTGGTAGGAGTAGAGAAACTTACTACCATATAACTTCTAGGAGATGAAGAATGTTAGAATTTATTAGGGATGCTACCACAAAATTCAATCAAGAGAAGCACAATTTTAAAATTTTACACTCCTTGCCCAAAAATAAAGGTAGGATATGGGATATCTTACGAATCAAGATTGGTGTCCCATGAAGTCAATAAAAATGGTACAACAATTTATTATCTTAGAATTTGTGATATTGGAACATTACAAAGCAATGAAATCAATCAAACAAGGAGTTTGAAAACCCCTCAAATTTTTCTAAATTCAAGACAATTGCCAATTCACTCCATAATGGTTGATTTGTTTTAGAAGTTATTAGCTTGTAGGATCAAAGTTTTAGATGCTAGTAAATTACTAGTAGACTTGAGAAATTCACTCACTTCCTTGACCAAATAGATCCCAAACCAATAGATGAATGAAATAACAAGAATATCTCCTAAGGAATATCTTTGGAAAGTGATATATGTGGTGGTACCATAACTTATTTTGGAGGCCTTCTAAACCATTATGGGTATAATTAGATGCATGTAACATTTGGAGTGTATTATTTTATTAGATATGCCCATAAATATTTAATTTTAATAGGAGTAATAATTGCTCACCTTAGGTATATCAGGGATAAACTTTTCCTACAAATAGGAGCCATGGAATCCATTGTAAATATCTTTTGGCCTTGAGGAATTTAGAGCTACACTCTATGAGATCTTTTAATCCTCTTGCAATTCATAAAATTTATGGGAAATTGATATTTCTTGCTCTCCATCGATAGAACTACCCTCCTAGATTGCATAATGTGTGGTGATTGAGGCATAGCCCTTTTGTCCGTATTTCCATTCCTCTCACCATTTTAACTCAATTGAGTATGAATATTGTTGCTAAAATTTCTCGTGTTGATTGATCATACACTCTCATTGCTATGGTTTTGATTGTATTTACTTTAAATTCCTTGCATCCTAAATAATTCAGTTTTCATGCATTTTAATTCTTGCATATACTTTATATATTTTAATTTTATGTAATTAGGTTGGATTAGATTAGAACTTGTAGTGGGGGCTGACCTAAATTTGAAGGTTGTAAGATATCATAAATACTTCTATACAACTATTATTGAAACCATAATTATTTGCATATAAGATGTCAAACCATTTTAAAATTCAACACACACTAAACAGGTTATATCAAATTGAAATGGACCCATCTATGTTATATCATAGTCAAGCGGTATTACAACAATTTGAAAACTATATATATATATATATATATATATATATATATATATATATATATATATATATATAAGTGTGTATATATGTATATATGATTATTAAATTGATTATATGATATTGAAAGATAGGTCCCATATGTATTACATCATGACCACATAGTCATATTACAACAAATTGACAATTATGCATGTGTTGCTTGGGAAGATTCAAACCTAGGTCTCCTTAAAAGTTGAGGAATATAACCATTAAGCTAATGTCATTTGATTATTTAGAGCTAAAAACGTGACACCAAACAATGCTAAATAAAATAGAACTCAAGTGAATCAAATATTGCACAACAAAATGGAATTTATATTGATAAAGGGGGGAGCCTAGAAACTCCGTTGTTACAATAGTGGATCCAAGAATCCCTTGATACAATATTACAAACTTTTCTAGGGTTCTCTAAAACCCTAGCCACAAATAACTGGTGGTGTCTTCAACTACGTCTTTGCTCCCAACAAGGTTGAGTGGGCTTCTACGTATCCGATATCGGGCCACTCCAGCTTAAGCAGTTGTCCAATGCTTCTGATGTATTGTCAAAACCTGCACACAAAGAAACCAGAGAATCAGTAATAACAAATGAGGGCTCCACAGTGTGAGCCCTCAAAAATCACAACTTAAAAACCCTAGTTATAGCAATGGAAATGTGAACAGGATAAGACAATATGAAATATAATAACATAAATAGATTTACCTTGCTCTTGCTTACTGTTTGTTGATGGATGGATCTGTTGCAGGTCGATGGTGGGGGTGTGCCCTAGCAACACCCGAAGATCTCGTTCGATATCAGAATAGGGCTCTAAAATACCCATGGGTTATTCGGGAGCATAGAAGGGTGCTCGGGATGTGTGTGGAGAGTAGTAGGGCACTCGGGAGGTCTATAGAGTGTAGCAAGGTGCTCAAGAGGTCTACGGAGAGCAGTAGGGTACTCGGGAGGTCAGATCATATCTACAAAAGTAGATCTGATGAGGGCGAGGGATGCGGCGATGATGGTGAGTGAGGTGATGGAGGAATGGTATATGGATTAGGGAAAATGTAGGGTTAGGGCACTAAAGGCTCAATTGGAACTCTAAGGCACTTAGAAAAATTAGGTCACTTTCTAGCTAATTAGGATTCCAAAGAACTTCCAAGGGGGTGAGTCTTAAAATGACTCATATTAATAGTCCAACCTAGGGCATACTTTAGGGTTTCAATGACACTAATCGTGTGGTTGAGATTAAAGCATATCTAAGGGTGGATAATCAATCTAGGATGTGGCATGGATTAAGGTAAATGGATGGATGAGATTAAATGAGATCGGATGGCTAGGAATAATTCACTTTATAAATATATATTTATTAAATATATATTAAAATATAATATAAAATATTATATTTAAATATATATAAATAAATATGAATAATGGTTAAAAATGATGGGAAATAGGGATGGTGGACAAGTGGATGGTGGGAAAGCATGGATGGAGGACAAGTGGCTAGATTTTGGTGTCTACAGATGCCTCTTTTTGTACCATGTTGCATGAAACATAATATGGTGCAAAAATATGAGATACATGATCGAGCTAGGCATAGAAGTAACTTCTCTCTCTTGTTGGAATGTGGAGATAAAATTGAAGGTAAAAGAATAAAGAATTTGGAGTTATTGCATAGCTTACCCCCTCAATTGGTGAATGAGTTGCGGATGAAGCTCACGAGCCAATTGAAAAAGAATGAATGGAAGAAATGTTGTGCAAAGAAGGAAATGGGAATGATGGAATGTGCGACCATTTTTGACCCCAACGGTTGAAGGGGGTTGGTGAAATGGGGAATATGAATGCATCTATTTTTGCCCCAACAGATGAAGGGTTTTGGGAGAAATGTGGATGATGATTGCATCTATTTTTGCCCCAATAGATGAAGGGTTTTGTGCCAAATGTAGATGTCATGATCATGTAAGATGTATCCCTTTGTGGGAAAATTAGAATCAAATTTAGTTACCCCAAATTTGGGGTGATTCCATGATGTTGAATAAATTTTGTCGTATGGCCTCATTGATATGCAATATGAAGATGCAAAAATAAAAAAGGAGTCAACTTCGGAGGGCCTACTAGTGACTGTAGGATAATTCCTTTCAATGGAACCAATCACCCTAGCTAGAGCCAGTCGCCATGATGACTATCAAGGAAATTGGGAATGATGTGATGTAATTTTGTCCATGTTTTAAGCCCCATGAACTAGGCCATCAATGATAGCTATTTAGCAAGATTAATCTTGTCAGAGTTTCACTTGAAATGTGAGGAACCAAATTTGATTGTGCTTTCGAACTAGGAGATATGGAATGATGATGATGACCAAGTGTTCTTATGGTGATTCATTCATCTTACCGAATTGCATGGATGCAAATCGTTGCAATCACCAAGTATATAGAACAAACCACTATATACAAGATTCACTTGAAATTCGGCATATGTGGAAAGAAATGGATGATGGAGTATGATGTTGGTAAAATTTGAAATTTTGATGAGGAAATGTGATGATTTGTGAAAAATAGAACTGATTGGCGAACGTTGGATAGCATATTGGTCAATTTTACGCCTTTTGGACACAAAATTCAAGTTAATGTGCCAAATCAACTCAGATTGTCATAGAAATTGGTGGGATGATGGGCATTATGATGCAGATGATGAGAATGGTCGTTTTGTAAAAATTTGGACCAGTTTGATATGTTTTGTAATTGGAAAGTGTGCTTTTTATGACTTTTGGTCACAAACAAAAATTATGCATCCAAACTGATTTCTATTTTCACAAAACTTGATTTTATGATGGAATTGATGTGTGGGTGAAATTTGGAGGAGGTAAGCTACCGATTTGATCGATTTTACCTTTTCTTGATTTATGCATCAAACGCTCGTATGCATTTTTGAGGTCCAACAAATGCCCAAGTGCACTTCGTGTCAAAAAAATACCCATGTGCATTTCAGCATACCTGAAAATACCCATGCATATTCCAACATGCCTGAAATATCCCAAGGTGCTTCAATGCACCTACAATTGCTATAAATAGCCTACAGATTGGAAAATGGAGCTCATTTATGCATTTTCAAGTTTGAGAAGTTACATCTGAGGAGTGGAGTGAAGTGAGGTAGTGGAATTTTGGTGTGGAAGCTATGGAGGTGGAAGGAATGAGTGTTGTGGTTGGAGCAGAGGCAAGGTTTGCCAAGGTAATGCTTTTGAAGACTTGTTTGTGTTGTGCAAATTTTTGTTGTTTTTTTTATTTTATTAATGCTCATGAAATGTGTTTATTGCTGTAGTTGCGGATTTTGGAGCCATGACATCAATTTTCTCCTCTTGTTCCTGGGATGAGGAAATTATTGTCGAAGGTAGATTGGAGTTTGTTGAGGGTGGTGGGGCTAGAGGGTGCGACCCGACTTGATGTGGTGAGGGTGGATGAGGGGTATCTTTCAGCTTTGGCTGAGATATGGGATGTGGATAGGGGGACTTTCTAGCTATCGATCGGGAGGTGACTATTACCCTTGAGGATGTGTATCACATTCTCAAGGTGCCAGTGGAGGGGTTGAAGGTGGAGGTGGGTTATGATAAAAAGGTGTAGATGAGCAGGATGTTTGGAGATAGGTGGGAGGAGGTGAGGGTGGAGTGTGGGGGAATTCCATACTTGACCATGTATGTGGCCAAGGAGTTGGAGCCCCTCCTAGCCTTGGTGATGTTCATGTTGGTGAACATAGTGATCCCCAATAATACTAGTTGTAGGTTCCCATGGAACCTATTGGGATTGGTGAGTGATTTTCTCACTACACCATAGCGATATGCATGGGCTCCTACTTTGTTGGTGTAGGTGTACCGAGAGCTATATGAGGTGACACGATGGAAGAGGAAGGGCTTGGGATGCAGCTTTCTTCTCTAGTATTGGGGATGGGAGCACTTTAGTGTGGCATGATCGGAGGGTCTACCCTATAGTGAGTGGGATAGGGTGCAACCCTATGCTAGGAGATGGGCAATGGTGGAGGAGGTACAACCGAGTCATCCGATGTGATCGAGCCAGTGGTACCAGGATATATGGGTTGGACTAACATCCACCCAAGTGACATGGAGGTCTTGGTAGGGGACCATGTGGATTGGGGATAGGGAGAAGTTGTGATGGGTGAGGCAATCGAGGTGGATAGTCGGGAGGAGGTAGAGTGAGGTGGAGTACTTCTAGTTCTCATGGGTATTGTGATAGTTTGGCTTGCAGTAGGGAGTACCTGATGAGTTGATGTTGTATAGGAGGTATCGAGAGGAGGTGGGGCTTCCATGTGTGAAGCCATGGAGGGAGGTGATTGAGGATGATGAGGAGCTAGAGGTCCTTGATGTGGATGATGCGAGGATGACCCCAGAGTATGTGGTATGGTTTGGTGCCCAACCAGTATGGGTACCTAAGGTGGTGACTGATGGTGGGGATGATGTTGAGGAGTTTGATGAGACTCCAAAGTGATCGAGACATCTTTGAGCTAGAAATCAGAGGAGGATATCGAGGGGTGCAGTGTGGTAGACTCCTACAGTTGGTGGAGGGGAGGATGAGGAGGAGGATGATGATATGGGGGAGATATCAGAGGTGGTGAGGCTATGAGTAGAGATGGAGCAGCTACAAGCTGAGTGGGAGGCTTTAGTGTAGTATCATGATGAGGTTGTAGCATAGCTATGGGTGGAGCTTAGTGCATGGGATGCGATTATAGCTCAGATGTAGGTAGAGCAAGTGATGAGAGGAGCTAGTGGAGATGATCGAGAGATGATCATGAGGCTCTAGGAAGAGCTTCTAGGCAAGGAACATTGACATGGGTTGGACTTATGATGACTTCAGGCTAGCGAGGCATATGTGCATTCCTTGGAGGATTTATGTATGGTGCATCATATCATGCTTCCAGATCCTCCATATTCCTCTATCGACTAAGCCAGGGTCTAGGTAGAGTTCTAGGTCTAGGGCTCCTACTAGGTCACAGGGGTCCACTCATAGGCATTAGCTAGTGCTTAGATGCACTTTTTGTATATGAGCCTTGGTGCTCTATTGTATGTAGCCTTTGGGCACTCATTGTACATGTGATTTATATATATATACATGGCTTTTACTTTTTGTGTTATATGTGTTTGTGTGAATGCTTTTTGTGGAATGCTTTTGTGTAATGCATGTTTATATGGATGATTAATGCATATGATATGTTATGGATGATTAATGCAAGATGAAATGTATGGATGATTAATGCAAGATGGAATGTATTCTAATGATCATTTATAGTTTAGATATTTTCTTTGGCCATTTTCTAGCATTGTTGTTTAATCAGGGGCACCAAACTTGGTGGCATATGGGATGAATGGCTCATGAAATGACATGGATGTTGACATGGAAGAAGATATGGATGTTGATATGGAAGAAGATATGGATGTTGATATGGAATTAAGACTAATTATTTTATAGAGACTCAAACATACTAGTGGCATCAAACAAACTCACTAAAACTATCTAATCCCTCTAGGACCAAATGTGTGTGTAGTGAATTCATTTACCAAATCAAGAGCATGGTAATGACTCGAGGTAATCAAGAACCAATGTGTGTGCAAGTGAGTTCATTAACTCATCTTGAGTAAATTGGGTAAACTTATTATGGATGAAACCAAGAAGCTAGCTTGTCTGTATGAGTGGTCAGAGGTCTCTTTTAAAAGAGACATGTCACCACGCATGAGCGTACTCCACTATCAATCAAGCGTCTATAGCTTCGATGGAGGCTAACTCCATAGTCCATGATTTGTATTTTTGATCTCTTAAGTTTTGGGGATGACTACCTAACCGTTTGACTAGAAATGTAGTATGATCCTTACAACCCAATGATCAGTGGTGTGTGATGTAAAATATTTAGAGTTTTTGTTAGGGATTTTTCCCTACTCTTTCTTTTATTTTTGGAATTGTGATAGTGGTGAGAACCACTATTTTTATGGACTATGTTGCATGATGGGACTAGCAAGGATGACCCTTTTCACTTCGAGGTTCATACCAAGTATGGTGTTATCCCTCTTTGACACAAGATGTTTTTAAGATGTGAAATTGTGTTTGGTTCAAGAATGTTTTGGAGTCAATTCCCAAAACTCAAGATTTTCTTAGTGTATATGTGCAATGGTCCTAAAAAGAACTCGACATGTATTTTGGAGGTTGCTTAAAACACTAGGAGTGGTTGAGTGACCGAAAACACCTAGGACTTGTATGGAATGTGTGGTTTGTGTGAATGGCAATTTGACTTAGTGGAATTGTGTGGATGACTTTGTGAGGGTGCCCCTGATTAAGGCAACATGATTTTATTGGACCAATGAAGACCTTGAACTGGATAAATGATCCCTAATATGAAATATGAAATGTGGATGTGAATGCAATGTATGACATGCAATTTTGTGAAATGCAATATGAAATGTGGGTGAATGCATTGTTTTTGGAATGTAGATGCAAGTGAAATGCAATGTTATGAATGAAGTGTATGCAAATGTTTTTGTGTATTAGCCATGTATATATATACATATATAGTAATCAAATCATGCATAAAATGCTCTCAAGTGTATAACATTAAGTGGTTTGGGTTCTTCCTCTCCCTCTAGACTAGCAAGCCTATAAGTACCATTACCCACTCTTTGTGTAATAATGTATGGACCTAACCAATTAGCCATGAATTTATCATGAAGATGCGATAATGCATTGGTATTTTGTTGGTTCTCTTTAAGGACAAGATCTCCTACTTGGAATTCACGTAGATGGACTTTGGCATTGTAAGCACGTTTTAGGTGGTCTTGATAAACTCGTAAATGCTCTAAAGCATTGACTCACCTCTCATCAAGAAGTGTGAGTTGGTCAAGATGTGCTTGTCTAGCGGTGTCATCATCTATGAATTCCTGCAAAGAAATTCGCAAGGAAGGGATCTCGAGCTCAAGAGGCATGATTGCTTCAGCTCCATAGACCAATGAAAATGGTGTTGCCCCTATAGGCATGCGAATGCTTGTTCGATAAGCCCATAATGCCAAGGGAATTTGTGTATGCCAATCTCTATGATTTTCTTTGACAAGTTTCTTGAGAATAGCAATTAAGGTCTTGTTGGAAGCTTCAGCTTGTCCATTTGCTTGTGGGTAATAAGGAGTCGAGAAACTATGTTGAATGTTATATTTCTCGCAAAGTGCTCGAACATCCTTGTTCTTGAAAGACTTGCCATTGTCTGAAATGATTTTTGAGGGAATACCAAAATGACAAATGATATGATGAAGTATAAACTCCACAATTCTAGGTCCTGTCATACTGGTTAGAGGAATTGCCTCAACCCACTTTGTGAAGTATTCAGTGGCTGTGATGATGAATGTATGTTATCCCGAGGAAGGAGGTGAAATTTTTCCAATTAGATCTAGACCCCATTGTGAAAAGGGCCAAAGGCTTTGAATAGGTTGTAAAGCTTGTGATGGTACATGAGTTAAATTAGCATGTTCTTGACACTTTTTGCAATGTTTGACATAGGTGCAACAATCACGTTCCATTGTGGGCCAATAATAACCCATGCATAAAATATACTTTGCAATGGCCATTCCACTAAAATGACCACCACAAGTACCATCATGAGCTTCAGCTATGGCTCTTTGAGCCTCACTAGCCTCGAGACAATGAAGGAGGACTCCATCATAACCACGTTTATACAACACGTCCCCCAAGAGAATGAAATGAGCTGCATTTTGCTTGAAAGTGCATTTGGCAGTTCGAGACATGTCAGATGGGAGTGTTCCAAACTTGAGAAAGGCTACTATTTGGCTCGACCAAGGCTCATATGAATCCGATTGGATAAAGCAAACATCCTTTTCATCCTTAGACTCAACATGGGTAATTGTAGATTTAGAGATTGTTGAAATGATAAGGGGTTGTACCTCTCCAAAGGAGTCTTTTGGAATCAATGATCCAAGGGAGGCCATCACATCTACAAATCTATTAGTCGAACATGGCAAACTATTGATTTCATACCAATCAAACTTAGAGAGCAATTTCATTGCTACTTCATGATAAAGCTTAATGGTAGGTTCTTTGCATTGGTATTCTCTATTGATTTGCTTGACGACAAGTTGAGAATCACCAAATATCCTAATACGCTTAATGCTCATAGCTATAGCTGATTGAAGACCTAAGATTAAGGCTTCATACTCTGCAGTGTTGTTTGTGCATTGGAAGTCAAGTTTGAATGATAAGGGGATAGGTACCCCCTAGTATATGGTGTGATATCGACGTCTTCCTCTGGAATGACATCTTCTTCTTGCTCAGTGATAAAAAATACCAAATCATCTGGGAGCTCAATAATCAAAGGATGATCACTAGGTAGTGGAGCTTCCGCAAGTTGATCGGCTATTACCTGAACTTTAATGGATTTTTGGCTAATGAATTCCAAGTCAAATTCAGTAAGGAGCATTATCCATTTAGCGGTGTGGGTGTTATTGTAAGTGTGAGACATCATATAACGCAGAGGATTTTCTCTAGCTATGACATAAGTTGTGTGGCTAAGCATGTAATGTCAAAGTTTCTTAGTGGCAAAAACCACTGCTAAGCATAATTTTTCTACATAAGCGTATCTAGTTTCATAGCTTACCAATGTTCGACTAATGTAGTAGACAACTTGCTCTCAATTTTGTTCATTCTTTTGTGCAAGCATTGTCCCTAATGCAAAGTCCATTGCTGAGATATAAAGATAAAATGGGACCCCCGGACGAGGAGGAGCTAAGACTGGCAGAGAAGCTAGGTATTGCTTAATGTCATCAAAGGCTTTTTGACATTCATCTATCCAAGAGAATGGCACCCCCTTTTGTAGTAGGTGATTGAATGGCCTACATTTATCAAAAAGTTGCGCAATAAAATGATGGATTGATTGGATATTTCCTTGTAAACTATGCAATTCCTTTAAGTTAGTTGGGGGAGGCATCTCCATGATAGCCTTGACCTTGTTAGGGTCCACCTCAATGCCTCTTTTGGAGATAATGAATCCTAGAAGTTTTCCCGAGGTAACACCAAAGACACATTTCTTGGGATTCAACCTTACATTATGCTCTAGGAGTTGGTCAAAAAATTTCTCCAATACACCAATATGTTCTTGTCGAGTTTTGGATTTAGCCAAGAGATCATCCACATAGTCTTCGATAATATTATGCATGTAGTCATGGAAAATGTATGTCATGGCACGTTGATAAGTGGCACCTACATTTTTGAGGCCAAAGGGCATCACCTTGTAACAAAAAGTTCCCCAAGGTGTAGTGAATGTTGTTTTGTGTTGGTCATCAAGATTTATTCGAATTTGGTTGTATCCTAAAAAACCATCCATGAGTGAAAGCATTTCATGGCCAATGCAGGTATCGACAAGAGTATCGATGTTTGGGAGAGGGAAGTCATCCTTAGGACACACTTTGTTAAGATCTCAAAAGTCAGTGCACATGTGTATCACCCCGTTAGGCTTACGAATGGGTACCATGTTTGAGAGCCACTCAGGATAGTCGATAGGAACTATGAAGTTCACATCTAAGAGTTTTTGAAGCTCTATTTTTACCATGAGGGCCATGGTAGGATGCATTCTCCTAAGTTTTTGTTTTATCGGCTTAGCATCAGGCTGTAAGGTGAGATTGTGGACAACCAAACTAGGGTCAAGACCAGGCATGTCCTTATAGGACCATGCAAATATACCCTTCTTCCTCTTGAGGAGAGCAATTAATTGCTCTTGTTCATCGGGTGATAAAATTTTTCCAAGCTTGACAATTTGGGGATTGTCTTTGTCTGAACTAAGGTCCACATCGATAGTATCTTCAATAGACATGTGGGAACCTTCCTCAAGTTGATGGGGCATAGGGATCAAATGAATGTCATCTAAGATGTCATCAAACTCTTTTGGCTTATCCTCATCTATTTCTTCCTAGAAAACCTCGGGATCCAAAGGTGAAGGTGAAGGTGAAGGTGGAGGGGATGGAGGAATGTAGTTGGTGGAAGCCCTTAACAATTCCTTAGACAAGACAAATTTGGCAAAGGTTGGAGGTGAGGAAATCCGGTCCATATCAATGAGGCTTATGTCAATTGGAATTGGCTTAGTTGGATCGTATGGATTATGGAGTGGGGTAAATAAATCAACAGGATTCATGTTGATTTATGGGAAAGGTGAATTACATGGAACCTAAGAACCGGTGCTAGGGGCTTGCTTAACCTGAATAGCAGCAAGCAACACAAATAAATGCATTTTTTAAATGATATGTACATGTAATGCAAAGAAAGAAAATGTTTTTGTTGATTTTTGATTAATTTTTGATTTTTATTTTTTTTTATTTATTTTTGGTAGTGGTGAAAACCACTATTTTTGTGTTATGTACATATGTTACAAGTTGGCTTATGAAATGGCTTAATGGAATGGAGGTGGTGGTTCACTGGTAGGGGTGGCTCGCTCTTGTGGAAGAAGCAAGTGAAATATGGGCTCATGGATGGGGAACATGTTGAGATAAAACTCATCTTGTTCGGTATGGGGAATGATGGGCTCTGATTCTTCTTCAGATTCATCCAAAATTATCAACATAAGCTCAAATTCTTCATAGATTTCATCATTAGAATTATCGAGATGGAGGGCTTCTTCTCCTGAATTGAGATTAAGCCTTTGGAAGGCTTGTTCAAGAGAAGAGGTGGTGGAAAGTGGGTGGTAACCTAGACCTGAACGGTCATGCACCTCTTGATATGGAACATCTATAGGTTGATGCACTCCCTATTCATGCAATCCTAGGCCATGACCTTACCAATTGACTATGTGGAAATATCGAGATGGAAATCCCATCATGTTTGGAATGTTGGCAAGTGTTGGTTCTTTGGGTTCTTCTATGGGAGCTAGACTTGATGAAGAATCAATCCCCCCATATACAAAATTTATGCTATTTGGAGCTGAACCCATGTTATATACTAATCCTATGTATAAAAGTGGGTCACATGGGTGACCAAAATCCTTAGCATTAGGAATGGTGAGGGGTGTGATGGTGATGTCTTGGACCACATATTCACCAATACCAGGATTGGTGAGGTGGACTTTGACTTGGGAGGATATGGGAGGATCATGGTCAGGTGATGGATTAGGGAATGGTGAAGATGAAGATACCTCACAATCCGTCAATTCAACTTGTGAAACTGTAGACACTAAAATCTGGTCAATCCGATTAGGCAATCAAAAGCACTGGTTAATTGACACCATATGGCCCCCTTGGGCAACCCTCAGAGGTTTACTAGTGGTCCTAACCACTCTTGGGAGGCTCTACCCCACTTTTGGGAGCTTTTGGGCCATATAGGCATGACCGTCCCACCCCGGGATGGCCACAGTTTGTGGCCATCCCACCCCAGGATGGTGGCAAACTGGTCATCCTGGGGTGGGACGACCACAAGGTTTGACTCCCAAAAAGTCAAATCTGGACAAATGGCACCCAAAAATTACCATTTTCCCTACCTATTCAAGCATGCAAGTTAGAGGATGCAACATCCTTATGACATACTGCATGTAAGAGGCCAAATAGGGAGATTCTCTTCCCCCTCCAATGCATGCCACCCTGTTGGCCAAATGGCGCCTCTTGCCCTGCATGCCCTCGCATGCCTTCTTGCCCAAAGGCCTCCTTTGGCTATAAAGTGGATCAGTTTTCCACACAAGAGATAGAGAGGAGTTTTGAGACATAGCAATGGAGTGCTGCCAAGATTTCCCCTCACCATTTTGTGCCCTTTTCCCTCAGAATCTCTACCTAGCGAAGGAGGTTTGCGAGTGAACTAGGAGGTGCGATTTGATTCCAAAACTGAACCATATGAGTGAATTTTACCACCAAATTTTATGACAACACTATTTAGGAGGTCCCTAACCAATTCACAGAGGAATTGGTGATAAAATAAGTGCAGAATTGGTGGTCATCCCACCCCAGGATGGTCCCTAGTCTGTGACAGTCCCAACCGTCCCACCCTAGTATGGTGGCTTATCTATGCATTATTTCTTTACTATTATTTTTTAGTTAGATTCTATATTATCATATGATGCATTTTTTCCAAATTTCATGCATTTTGGAGCTATATTGAGTGAGATATCATATTTTTAGTGTTTTGTAGGGTCTTATGCAGGTCTACGGAGCTCATCTAGAGATGCACATAAAACTATTATTATTTTATAAATATTACCACATGGGTTGTCTTGAAATGTCATTTTATATATTCTTTCCAAGTTTCATGTATTTTGGATATGTTTAGGGGCAGAAATTGCTTGCTTTGGGTTTTGTAGGCTCGAAAACATACACTATGAATTACGCCAAACCATCGGATACAATTTTAGTTCTATTTTTAGTAATATATTCCCAAAACCATATATTTTACATACCTATACAATTTCAAGTCATTTGGAGTTTATTTGTGATAGCACGGGGCCGGTTTTCCACTTTTACTTGCATGCTTTCATTTTGATGCTCATAACACACTAGGAGATAGATGCATATTGTTCATATTCATTAGGTGCACAATTTTTTCCCTAATTCAGTGGTTATCATGGTGGGACCCTATCCCTATTGCTTTTATGAAGGTTTAACCTTAGATTTTGCTTGGTTTCTATTGTAGGTACTGGTCATCCTGGCCTAAAATGGCCTCTAGACTACTCCTTAGCTCACCCTGGGATGGCCACACGACCATCCCACCCTAGGATGGCCATAAAAATAGTAGCCATACCACCCTAGTATGGCCACAAAATAGAGCCTTTTCTACTTAGATGCCAAAAATAACAGGTTCCTCGAGTGATAAGGTAGGTACCTAAACTTTATGTTTTTTTATACACAGTCAAAATTAGCTAAAATTTGGTTTTTCTTGCATGATTTATTTGCTAGAAAGGTAGAAATATAGTTTCATTTTCTTATAAATGCAAAAATAACAAAAAAAGAAGAAAAATAAAAAATAAGTTAAGTTATGATGCCCTTGTATGGTTTGCTTGCATGTAGGCTACCTAATGGGTAGGCCATCATTTAGGGTTTGCATCTTGTAGGTTTCTTTTTATCTAGATTCTTCTGAAAGTAAAATATACTTTTGCATGCATTTAGTGAATGATCATCGAATGCTTCATTTTTTACTTTATTTGGATTAAAAAGAACCACACACACCATGATTCACTTAAACGCTAGTGAGGTGGATTTCATCACCATCCACTAGTAGAGTTCAATGAGGTGGCTTTCATCTCCACCCATTGTCTCAAATCCCATGAACCTTGTTCTTTGCCAAGGCCAATTCCAAGATCCATCATAGCCCATGGGTTATAGCACGTATCTCTCTTCAGAGAGGTATATCACAGACTACGGGTGAACTGGGTGAGGAACTGGTAGGACCTATGCTCCCTGGCCATGTGTGGACTTCATCACCACACATTATAGGTGGGATTACATGACCTGGATTTCATCACCAGGTTGTCGAGCTATGAGTATACAGGTGAAATCCAATTAAACACAAGATTATCATCCAACAAGATTTCAAACATGTGACACAAGGTCATCCTTTACAAACAACACATCTGAAACACACAAAATAGTTTAGGGATTCACATCTAAAACTTAAAAGAGATAATCACTTGTTTTTATTGAGTGTTTCCTTTCTTGTGTGCTATTTCATTAAGAATTTGTAAAGGAGATAATCATCTAGGGTTTGGTAGAGAGTTACAATGGTGTGCACCCGTAGCCAAGCCCAATCATGGGTGGAAGCTACAGAGAGTGGACTAGGAGACATGAGTCATCTCTGCTTTAGCCCCAAGGACTTGGTCATACCTCCCTGGTGAGCCTCTACTCACCCCAGTCCCAAAATAGTGGGGCATGAGCCACACCTACAAGGGAGCCCTATGTGGGACACCCCTATGGGTGATGGACCTTACCTAGGAGAGTGTTCTTGGTATTTAGACACATCACATGCCTTCTTTGATGAAAGGCAACAATGCACTGAGGTGCAAGTAGATAGAGTGGTGCCATGCATCTACATACCTGATAGGTCTGACATGCCTATTCATAGGCTAGAGCATGACTTCACACATTGGGTAGAGCAGGTTGATCCAACCTTACCTCTACATCACCCTGATAGGGTCCAGTAGCTTAGGCAACCTGATGAGTATGATACTCATCGCTCGGGGTGAGCTAACTCTACCCTTCCCTTCCTCATCCATGAAGGAAGGCATGAGGAAATCCTTGATTATCCTCAAGAGTAGTATACCATGCAAGCACGATGTGCCTCTATACTCATTGAGTACAATGAGCATATGCTCAGGCCTGAACCTCAAGTCAATGTGACTACCCTCGATCGAGGGAAGTGCATGATAGATATCATAGATTATCTTGAATGAGGTCAGCCTCAGGGTGAGACTCCTAGGCCTCCTAGGCCCCACATAGTGGAATAGATCAATCAAGTGGTTGCAAGATATGTGGAATGCCAAGCGCAGTTCAAGCAGCTTTGGTGAGACAAAGAGCAACTAGACCACTTGCATCAACTTGAGAAAGAAAGAATCGAATGACAGACCAACGAGTTATTCTAGAAAACTTTATGAGAGAGGGTTCCTACCCCTAAGACACATAGGTAGGAAGTCCACCTGAGGCAACCCATGCTCATTCGAGATAGGTCTCCTAGGCCTTATCCAATGTTGCCTCCATGACCTCCTAGGCCAGATCGAGACTTGCCTCCCAGGCCAAACATAGGGTGCCCATAATGGGCAGATACCCCTCTTTATAGACCAGCTCGAGAGATGCCCTATGGGGCTTACACTGAGCATGAGCTAGAGGTAGAATATTTGGAAATGCCTTACCAAGGTAGGGGGTGACATGCCACCACCCCAAAATAGGTCGGAGGATCCTTGACCTCCATCATAGGATAGGAGTAAGGATGAGGAGATTAAATCCTCAGATGCATATCGAGCATTGCTAGAGTACCTAGAGTCAGTAGAGAACAAGACCTCTAGGTCTGGATCTCAAAAGCCCACTTTGCACCAATTACGTAGTCAGCCCCTTCATCCTTCGGTTCCTGCCCCTCCCTATCCAGAGCAATTTAAGATGCCTCAGTTGGCTACCTTTAAGGGAGAGGAAGATGCATAAGAACATGTCACCAAATTCCTGAGTCAATGCTTTGGCATCCAGGATAATGATGCTTTGCTTTTGTGGATATTCATGACTACCCTCTCTAGCCCCACCATGGAGTGGTTTACCCAACTCCCAAAGCATAGCATCCATAATTTGGATCAACTTGTAGATGTGTTCCTAGAATGCTTCACCTTCAATACCAAGAGGAAGGTGATGCTGGCTGATCTAGCTAGGTTGAAACAATATGATGATGAGTCAATAGCAAATTATGGCAATAGGTGGTGAGCATTGCTCGCCAAGCTACCTTATCTACTCCCCATGTCGGAGTTGACTCAGATGTTTGCCAAGAGCTACCTAAAGCTGATCTCCTTATTGTTGTAGCTGCAACAATATCCGACTCTTGAAGATGCCCTAGCATAAGCTAGGACCATTGAAGACATCAAGATTCAAGAGGGAGAGATTGTGAAGCCTCGCAAGAAGGAGTGGAACAAGAATGCTAAGAATACCCTAGTGTAGCCTAAGCCAGTAGCAGTGAATCAGGTTGCCATTAGTGTCCCAGGGCCAACGCAAGCAATGCCACCTCAAAAGCCTAATTATCAGGCCACACCTAGGAACTATGCCAAGGACAACCAGAATAGTCAAGGGAAAAATCAATAGTGTCACCCCAAGCGATAGTTCACACCCATTGCAGAGTCTATGGACTCATTGTTTGAGCACCTCTTAGTGGCTAATTTGATCAATCTACCTGAGAGTCGACCTATCGACCCAAATGCACCAAAGCCCAAAGGATACAGAGAAGACCTATATTGCAAATTTCATAGGCAAAATGGGCATGATATGCAAATGTGCTATAAGTTCAAGCATTTGGTGCAAGACATGATCGATAGGAATGCCCTTTAGGTAGACAACCCTATCACACCAAACAACCAACAGATGGAGGTGTTTAAAGACCCCTTGCCTGCCCATGCGGAGTAGGCCAAGCTAGTGCCCTAGGTAAATGAGGTTCATCATGCACCCCCTCAACAAGGGTATGTTGGCATGATCAACATTGTAATGAGGAATAGGTGGTACCCAAGTCCAGTCGCACCACCTATGGCTCAGAGTGATGTTCCTTCAACGTCGCAGCCTTTACCACCTCCTGTGCTGAGCCTCCCACCTAGGCCTATGGTCACAATTAAGAGCAAGCTCGCTCAGAGCTTGAGAATGACATCTGCTTGACTCTCCATCTATGAGCTCATTCAACAATCACCACCTCATAGAGAAGCTTTAATGGAGATCCTTAAGGCGATAGAGCTTCAGCCCCAGGAGTCTAACTCCTTCAATAATTTTGTGGGGCATGTGTGACAATGCATGGAACCGATGATTACCTTTCGAGAAGATGAACTTAAGCTGGTTCCAAATGATATGGTGGATCCTCCCTTGCACATCATCGCATGTGTAAATGGAACACCTTACAAGAGAGTGTTGATAGACACTGGGTCTTCTAGCAACATCATCACTACAATAGCTCTCAAGCATCTGAAGCTCCAAGCATCCCATATTGTCATGTCTACCTACACCCTTCGAGCATTTAATGATGCCATATGCTCGATAGTTGGCACAATAGTCCTACCCATTCAAGTAGGACAAAAGACCATACCGACACTATGCCACATCTTGGAGGGTGAGATGGCATACAATATCTTGTTGGGTAGACCTTGGATCAGGGACATGAAGTGTGTCCCTTCCATTGCTCACCAGTGCCTCAAATACACCTATGAAGGGCAAGTTCATGTCATCCCCATGGACCTAGAACCCTTCAAGTACTGCAACATGGTGCAACAGCTCCCTGAGTCTACCTTACCATCCACCCACATGGATTTTCAACCAAATGAATCCAGCCAAGGTTTGACTCCATCACCATCACCTTCATTCAATCCATCATCATCTCATGCCACACCATCCTCATATTCAGCACCTCTAGATGTGCCTTCATCATCGATGAATCCTCCATCGAGAGACATGGGGAAGAGGCTTGTTGATGAGAGCCCTCCGATCATATCCACCATCTCCACCAGTGAGACCCCTAGCCCAATGGATGAGGAGCTACCTCATGAGGCAAACATTGAATCAATTCAAGCCTCACTCTTCCATCTCCGTAGCCACAAGTCATAGTGCATCTAGCTTCTACCAGTTTAGGAGAGTACATGGTTAGGAATGTCATAGCCACTCCTACCATCGAGTCGATGCAAGACATGGGTCGACCTCATCTTCCCATAGGTACTATCATGCCTCTTGGTCTTCCCCCTAATCAAATGAATTTCATCTATGGGGGTCTCGACTATGGCATTGAGCCTTACCAACAGTAGGAGGAGGATGAAGAGCCCTTTTCTGAGGACATCAACTACATGTCCAACCCTGACTTTGCCATGAAGTATCTTCACCTCTGTAATTGGCATGGTTATGGGTTGGGCCTGTATGAGCAAGGCACCCAAGTTCCTTATCAACCATAGTATCAAATACCTTATGACAAGTCTAGTTTGGGACACAACAAGCCTATGCCCCTAGACGTCCTCATAGATAGCTTAGAGCGCATGACTCTAGACTTTAGGGATGAGCTCATGCATGACCCTTATGCCAACCCCAATCATGTCTACTCACTAGGGGACTACTTCCCTATGCCCTTGGGAGATGATGACCCACCTCACGATGTCATCCAATATTACGAGAGAGGTGAAGGTTCACGTACCCTTCCCCATGATAGTGAGGAAGAAGGTCAAGGGTCTCCCTATGAGTGGACATCTGACGATGAGTCAGACTACGAGTTGGCATCCATTGGCTCCTCTAGTCCACATGTTGAGTAGCATGCGAATTATCCCATTAGATGATGAGCATGAGGGTTATCTGCATATGTTCCCCTTGAATGATCCTATATGGTGAGAGTTTCTCCCTATAGAAGGGTAGGCTCACCCATAGCCGCACCGACCACCTCCGGTCATTCTACCTCCACCACCTAGGGGAAATCATCCATCCATAAACATGATTTCCATAGATCTATCTGAGCCCATGCGAGATCTAAATAACCCATTGAAGCCACTACACCTCAACTTGGGGGCCATTGAATTTGATCGGGGAGATTCTCCCCCATCACCTTTCGAGTATTGGTCTTGCGATGAGATGTTACAGCCATTTCATTTCTCTCCAAGGCCTACTCATGATGTCTTCCATGTTGAGGAGGAACCCAAGGTTCCAATTGATAATCTAAACCTAGTAGATGACATTCATCTAATCCCTACTCCTCACCAATTGGAGGAGGGATCGCATATGTCAATCAAGCAAATGATTGACATAGATATCAGCTCAGATCTCGATAATCTGTAATATATCAAGTTAGGGGAAAGCTTATCCCCCAAAGAGCAAGCTGATTACATAGCCCTTCTCATAGAGAAGAAGGAGGCCTTTGCATGGTCCTACGATGACATGCTAGGTAGGGATACACCACCTATCAATTGTCATCCAACTTCCTCAACAGACATCCCATCATCACCTACACTACCCATACACTATATCTTGGATAGGCTAGACAACCTGGAGTCACAAGTGAGTCAACAACAAAATGCTTTACGACATATCTTGGATCGACTCACAAGCATCGAGTCATGGTTGAGTAATTTGAACCCTCAACCCCTCGATTGTCAAGACCAAACCCCTCCTTTACAGTCCATGGTCAACCCTCAACAACACATGGAGGGGAGGTACCAAGCCCATCAACCATGATAGCATTATACTCAGTTTTTAGAGCCCTTAGCATCGATCTTCAATCGACTATGTGAGGCACAAGCAATCATGCTTCCCCCAATCCATCCATTGAACCCTAATAAGCATAGATCAAAGCCACACAGGAAAAACACATATTGTGTTTACCATCGACAAATAGGCCATGATATCCAGACATGCTACATCTTTCAAAATTTAGTCTAGGATATAATCGATAGGCAAGGACTTTAGATAGGAGTCTTCCAAGACTCTTTACCTTCACACGAAGTAAACACAACACCTGGCCATCCAGTCGAACAACCTAATCAAGTGCGCATTACTCCACCTTCCCATAGGTTTGTGGATGTGATCGATGTTATATCCTCCAATGTTTCACCTTCATTCGAATCACCCCAGAGGGATGCTAGCACTACACGAGCTTGCACCTCATAGTAGGGGGGTCAATTTTCACCATCCCCTTTGGCCAGGCCAATCATACATCAAATACATGGCACACTAGGGGTACACAGGATACCAAACCCCCTAGGTGGTCTATGACCATCTAGGTCACCCCAAAAGGCTCCAAGGGTATCTACATACCGCTTGGTCAACCCAAAACACCCCTAGGTGGTCTATGACCATCTAGGTCACCCCAAAAGGCTCCAAGGGTATCTACATACCACTTGGTCAACCCATAAATCACTCCTAGGTAGTCTATGACCATATAGGTCACCCCAAAAGGCTCCAAGGGTATCTACATACCACTTGGTCAACCCATAAACCCCTAGGTGGTCTATGACCATCTAGGTCACCCCAAAAGGCTCCAAGGGTATCTACATACCACTTGGTCAACCCAAAACCCCCTAGATGGTCTATGACCATCTAGGTCACCCCAAAAGGCTCCAAGGGTATCTACATACCACTTGGTCAACCCAAACCCCTAGGTAGTCTATGACCATCTAGGTCACCCAAAAAGGCTCCAAGGGTATCTACATACCGCTTGGTCAACCCAAAACCCCTAGGCAATCTATGACCATCTAGGTCACCCCAAAAGGCTCCAAGGGTATCTACATACCACTTGGTCAACCCAAAATCCCCCTAGGTGGTCTATGACCATCTAGGTCACCCCAAAAGGCTCCAAGGGTATCTACATACCGCTTGGTCAACCCAAAACACCCCTAGGTGGTCTATGACCATCTAGGTCACCCCAAAAGGCTCCAAGGGTATCTACATACCGCTTGGTCAACCCAAAACACTCCTAGGTGGTCTATGACCATCTAGGTCACCCCAAAAGGCTCCAAGGGTATCTACATACCACTTGGTCAACCCAAAACACCCCTAGGTGATCTATGACCATCTAGGTCACCCAAAAGTCCCCAAGGATATCTACATACCACTTGGTCAACCCAAACACCATGTAAAAATGTCACATATACATCATCATATATCAAAAATTCAAAAACATCATCAAAACATCAAAAATACAAAAATATTGCATCACATCACATTGCATACCATTGCATTATATAATCAATTGCATTAGGCATACTCATCATTGCACTTTGCATTTTAGAGTTGCTCATACATGTCTAGCACTAAGACTGTACACTAGTCATCATTCAAAATCTATGTTGTTCAAGTCATCATTCACATCATTCCATATTTCACCTATCATTTCCACCTACATTTCTCACTTTTCATATTTGTGTCCATTCCCTTCACCTAGCCATTTGTTCTAGAATGTCATTAGGGTTTTTGGTCACTCAACCATCTCTAGTTTTCTTTTCAGATTTTGTAGAAAGCTATCCTGATTTTTAGGAGGTAGAGTCTTGCTTAGATTGTACCTTGTATATTTCAAAATCCCAACACATTTTCACATTAAATCCAAGTTTTGCACAAGGAAATATGAAACCTACAAAGTGGTCTAGGTTACCTTAAGTGAAAATGTTATCCTGCTCATCCCCCTATGCGGATGGTTCAAGAATGTTGAGAATTGGCAAAAGGACAAGCTCCTCCCTACCCAATTCCCCAAAATAAATAGTGGTTTTCACCACTATCAAAAGCAAAATCCCAAAAGCAAAATCCCAATCAAAATCAAAAATAAAAATCAAAAGCAAAATAAATAGTGGTTATCACCACTCCCCAAATCCCTTGCTCAAAGAAAACAAAATACAAAATAAATAGTGATTTTCATCACTACATATGAGCAAATATCCTTGAATTCAAATAAAAGAAAAGAAGGGAGTATTGAACTTGAATCCCTGGAATTCTCAGCATTCGACAAACCATTAGGTGATCCTCATTACAGGTTTGGTGGCATCAAGCCTACTTGGCAATGGCAGTATCCTTATGCATGATGATATGTCTGTCACATTAGCTTTTGCGTGTGTGTAGACCAATGTTTGCATGTGGATGAGCTAGCTTTTGGTAGCCTATACTACCTAGTGGTCTAATCCAACTAAGTACAAAACCTAGGATCATGCTACTCATAGGGTGATCTTCAGTACAGATGGGCTATGTAATCCCATTTGGCATTGGGGTAATCTTATGCTTATCACAAAATGAACTCACTTGCACACACAGGGATATTGAGTATCTTGGTCATCCTAGCAGATTCATACCTCATCAAAAAGTCTTGCATGGTTAGTATATAATTTTTGACCAGTTGACTAGAGTGTTTGAGTCTCATGAAAACCTCATAGACATCCTATAACATCCTATCATTCATTCCATTTTATCACATACATGTCAGTTTACATTATTCACAAATCCATTACATAGTCTCATGACAACATTACACATGAATTGATGAATTCTATATAGTCTATGGTGCTAACATAGTATGTCATATAGTATATACATTTCATCATCTAGATCAATACATCATCCATATCAATATACATCCATACAAATACATATCATCAAATCAAATAAAATTACAACATATGCATACATGATAGACATCCATCATCATATCATAAAGCAAATAAACACATTGCATACATCTCATAAAGCAATAAACACATGATGATAAACCACATAAAAGCTCATATATATATATATATATGTATGGGGTAAAAAGATACATCATATTTCCCGTAGGCTACAATAAAGTGAGTCCTCAGACTTCACACTATCAAAAAGCCATAAAATCCAAAAACATTGCAAAACATTCAAAATTCAAAAATAATTAAACAATCAAAAATTCAAAAACAACACAAATATCAAAGAAAAGGGTCCAAAACCCACCAAAAACAAGCTCAAATTTGGTCAAATTTCACATAGGATCAAGATGAATCTAAATTTCTCATGGAGAAGTGGAAAATTATTTACTTCACACCCTAAGAAGGCCATTGTGGCTGGACCGCCCCATGGGAATGAAGTTTTCAGCTCCTTTCTTCCATACAACATCAACAAAATCATCAAAATCCTCTCAAAATGCTCCATTTTTCAATGAGTAAAACTGGAGGAAACCCTAACAAAGTCATATGTGTCAAGTGACTCATCACTTTTATCACTAGTCACTCCCTCATCAACTCATCACTTGAGGGGGTAGTCATACTTAGCACATTCATAATCACAATCAACAATCACACACTCAATCATGCAAATTGTATTCATTCAATGAATCT
This sequence comes from Wollemia nobilis, assembly GCA_028583015.1. Classification (NCBI taxonomy): domain Eukaryota; kingdom Viridiplantae; phylum Streptophyta; class Pinopsida; order Araucariales; family Araucariaceae; genus Wollemia; species Wollemia nobilis. Next base: position 394,368 of record JAQPPZ010005913.1, read on the forward strand.
TTGACAAAGACAATCATGCCCCTACTTGGGGCAGAAAACAAGCACAAATTAAATAAATGCTTGGCATTCTAGAATCATGAAGGATCATAGGCCTCACACCTTCATGAATGAAAAATGTCCAAGATCAAGTCAACCTGACACAAAAGGTTGTACTTGAAGCAAGTTCCTTAGCTCGTCAGAAGCAAGGATTCAAGAACGCATGCTCTTTCCATGATTGGGGCATCTAAAGTTGGTTAGGTTATTGAATAACCCTAATCATTTAACATTTTAGTCATCTATTTTTTCTCAACGTTGTGCTGCACACAATGCATCTCAAAAAGGGGCATCTGTAGACACTAAAATCTGGTCAATCCGATTAGGCAATCAAAAGCACTGGTTAATTGACACCATATGGCCCCCTTGGGCAACCCTCAGAGGTTTACTAGTGGTCCTAACCACTCTTGGGAGGCTCTACCCCACTTTTGGGAGCTTTTGGGCCATATAGGCATGACCGTCCCACCCCAGGATGGCCACAATTTGTGGTCGTCCCACCCAGGACGGTGGCAACCTGGCCATCCTGGGGTGGGACGACCACAAGGTTTGACTCCCAAAAAGTCAAATCTGGACAAATGGCACCCAAAAATTGCCATTTTCCCTACCTATTCAAGCATGCAAGTTAGAGGGTGCATCATCCATGACATGCTGCATGTAAGAGGCCAAATAGGGAGATTCTCTTCCCCCTCCAATGCATGCCACCTTGTTGGCCAAATGGCGCCTCTTGCCCTGCATGCCCTCGCATGCCTTTTTTCCCAAAGGCCTCCTTTGGCTATAAAGTGGATTCATTTTTCCACACAAAATATAGAGAGGATTTTTGAGACATAGCAATGGAGTGCTGCCAAGATTTCCCCTCACCATTTTGTGCCCCTTTTCCCTCGAAATCTCTACCTAGCGAAGGAGGTTTGTGAGTGAACTAGGAGGTGCAATTTGATTCCAAAACTGAACCATATGAGTGAATTTTACCACAAAATTCTATGACAACACTATTTAGGAGGTCCCTAACCAATTCATAGAGGAATTGGTGATAAAATAAGTGCAGAACTGGTGGTCGTCCCACCCCAGGATGGTCCCCATTCTATGACAGTCCCAACCATCCCACCCCAGGATGGTGGCTTATATGTGCATGATTTCTTTACTATTATTTTTTAGTTATATTCTATATTATCATATGATGCTACTATCCAAATTTCATGCATTTTGGAGCTATATTGAGTGAGATATCATATTTTTAGTGTTTTGTAGGGTCTTATGCAGGTCTACGGAGGTCATCTAGAGATGCACATAAAAATGTTATTTATTTTGCAAATATGACCACATGGGTTGTCTTAAAATGTCATTTTATGTATTCTTTCCAAGTTTCATGTATTTTGGATATGTTTAGGGGTATAAATTGCTTGCTTTGGGTTTTGTAGGTTGGAAAAGTGCACTACGAATGCGACATGCCATCGGATATAATTTCGGTTCTATTTTTAGTGATATCTTCCCAAAACCATATATTTTACATACCTCTTAAATTTCAAGTCATTTGGAGTTGATTTGGTATAGGCATCATGCATATTCTGATTTCTAGTCTTTTAGTGCCTGTGGGGATTGCATGTTTTTCATCATACACACTTGCTATTTGACATTTCTGATTTCCTTGTGTGTAGGTGCAGGTTTCTACAGTACATTAGGAAGGAGCACAAGACCTCAATATCAAATATACAAGCGGCGGCATCATAGGTTCGCCCACCTCAATTGTGGGTACGAGGAAAGACACTGGAAGTGCACTCGAGTTACTTGAAAGGATTTGATCCTTGGGCACATGATTTGTAAAAAATTGTATCATATTTGAGCCCTCAAGGGGACATCTATGTAACCTTGGTTTTGATCCACCAAATTAATAAGAAAGAAACTTGCTTTTACTTCATTTCTTGCTATTTGGTATCTCTTCCATTTTTACTTGCATGCTTCCGATTTGATGCTCATAAGACATAGGAGATAGATGCATATTGTTCATCTTCATTAGGTGCACCATTTTTCCCCTAATTCAGAAATATTATGTGATGGAAATTGATTGGCTTGGTAAGTTTGATGAATGGATGATGATGATGTGGATGGCAATGATGTTGATGATGTGGACTGGCTATGATGGCATGTGTATGTAGTCAACGATGAAGATGATGGGGTATGGAAGCTTGATAGTGATTGGTGATAGGGAGCTCCTTAGTAATGGGATCCTTTGATGAAGATATTGGTGAAGTGGTGGATGGATTGTATGATGGTGAAATAAATAGGTGAGTGGAAGGAAGCATGGACTCATACGAATTTGAAATGAAATTGCAATACTTAAATGGCTCGACATTTGTTAGCAGGCAATGTACTTGTCCCTCATGAACATATTTCAATCATTGATGTAGTATTGAAGGAACAAATCTCATTTCCCTGATCCAAGGTCTTACAAGGAGTACATTGTATGTCATGGATCCTTCCAAGATGTGAAACAGGGTATGCAACATTTTGACCCCTACTTCAATGGGCAAAACAATAGTGCCAACTATGGAACACAAAGCATCATTGAATGCTTTGAGAGTGAATTATGACTTAGTGATGTGAGATAGAGGAAGGTTAAAATGATGGAGAGTGGATGTGGTGATGATATTTATAGAGGAATCGATATCAATTAGGACTCTTTTAAAAGGTTTCTTATCAATTAGATCCATGATATGCAATGGAGGGTCTATGGATTTTAATGAGATTGGCTTAATCTCAAAGTCATAAAATGTGATGGAAGACCCCATGCATGTTTGGATGATTCCCACAAAGTTTTTCCAGGTATTAGGATATTGCAATTGTGATTCAATGGACTTAAGAATATTCATTAATGTCTCACAATGTGGGGAGAGATTGTTGAATTAACTCATAAATTAATAATTTGGTGGAAGCCATTTTTAGACTTGTAGTTAATCGGCTACTCAATGAGATGACTGGTTGAGGTGGATGATTGATGGGTGGATTTGGAGAATTTGATTGGCTAGGGATATGGATGGGTGATGAATAATTAGGGAAAACTTGTATGGGTGGGGATGTAGAAGGTTGTGACACACTTGCTTGAGGTGGTTGCCTTTGTTGGTTGTTCAATTGACCTCTAGTGACCACACGAATGGCTCCTACAAACCCTTGGTATTGTTGTATGTGATTGACTTGATTAGGGGGAGTTTTGGTGTTAGCTCATCCTACATTTGGTTGCACCTCCTCATGATGAGGAAGTTGTGTTTGAAATATACCAAGGCTTTGGTTTTGTTGAGTGAGGGGATTATCAAGCTTGATCACCCCAAAGTCAATGAGGTCTTACACTATGTCTTTAAATACATAGAAATTATTAATTTCGTGCCCATTTTACCTATGATAAGGAAAAAATAGATGCTCTCGAGAGTTTTTACTACGTTTGGATGGATCATCAGGTCTGATTTTAGGCAAAGCAAGTTTGTTTATGTCATATAACCTTTGAAAAATGGAAGCATATGACACGGCTAAGGATGTGTACTGGCGATTTTGTCAGACATACTATCGTCAGGTTCGGTTTTCCATAGCTGGCACTATGTTCTGCATAGCTTTTCTTGTTGAGGGTACCATATGATAAACAATTTTTTGTGGTGTTTGTTGCATGGGTTTTTGTTGAGCCATTACAATCTGGCTCATGGCCACTTGATTAACTTGATTGGTTTGACTGGCTGGGGTAGCCTGTGTTGATTTTGGTTGGCTAGAATAGTTGCTTTTGTATTGGCCCTTATTTTTCCATTCTTTCTTTTTTGGCTTAAGTATACCTTCTTGGATTTTGATCTCCTCAATGATACTAGCCTGAGCTAAAGCTTCTTCAAATGATTGATAAGTTTGTAGTTGAAGCATCCAAGAGATATATTTTAAGCAACTCTTGGTGAATAACTTAATTAGCTCATCCATTGGTAGGGTGAATGGCAATTTAGTGATGAAAACCCTCCAACGATTTCCAAAATCATAGATAGATTCATCATCACATTGTCTTAAAGCATAGACATCAGACAATGAGGTATTCTTTTTAAAATTTAAGATAAATTGGTCAAATAATTGATCAATCAATTTCTCAAAAGTATAAATACTATGGCTTGACAATTGATTATACCATTCTATGGCATCCCCTCCTAATGTTTGAGGAAAATTTTAAAGCATGAGAGCATTACCATTTTAAATTCTAAAGCATGCATGTACAAATGCGCTCACATGTTCTTTGGGATCCTCAGTTCCCTTAAATTTATCAAACTTAGGTACCGTAAATTTGTCGAATATGGCAGTGATGGTACCGAAGAATGAATTGGTTGATTGATCAATTGGTGTAAGGTTGGTTTCTGGTTTGAAATACAAGGAATATATTGAATCAATTGATCTATCTATTTTTGCATGGCCTTAATTTGAAGGTATTCCTTAGGAATGTGGAAGCCTTAAATTTATTGATGATTTTTTGGTGGAGTGGATAAATGTTGTGGAGTGACTAAGTGATGATGAGACTAATAATGATGGCTAGGTGAATTTGATGGAATTTGATGAATGGGAGATTGTTTATGAAAATATGGGGAATTATGGAATGAGGTTGATGGATGAATGTTATGGCTAGGTTGGCCAATGGGAATAGGATGGGTGATGGTATGGCTTGGTGGGAAACAAGGATACAGTGGTGCCCATGATGCACCCTGGTTAACAAGGATAGTCTAAGTAGAGTTATGTAAAAGCTTAGGGTTCACATGTACTTTCTATTGAGCATTTTTATGCTATCTATGCAATTTTTTTAGGTGTTCCCATGCCTTTGTAGTCTCTCTATCATATTTTAAGGGTATGAATATAGATGGTATGGAATATATGGCTTGAGGACAAGTTACACTAGGTATGGCAACTTATGAGGCTGAAACTTGTGAAGCACCATTTACATGTGCTTCATACAACGGGTTGGTGTAAGTGGAGGTATATGAGGTGTTGGGAGCACATGAAGGTTAGATAATGGAAATATGGGAAGAAGGTGCAACTGATGCCTCAAAAATATGGTTAGTATACACCTAGGTGAAGGTGTATGGGGGCTGGAAATAAACAAGCTCTTGATGTAAAGTAGAATTCTATCTAGGTGAATTGGGAATGGACTCTAAGATATAACAAGAAGACTTCATGAGAGCTTCTACTCTTGCCATTTCTATATGGGTGATGTATGGTCGATGGTAGGGGATGTTGAATCCTCTTGGGGTATGGCCATATGGAAGGTTGGAAATGGTAAAGAATGCGATGGAACTGCAGACAAATCTGCCTACATCACATTCAGAGATTCTACCACAGAAGTGGTTGGGAAGGTGGATGAAGGTTCCATTTGATTATCTTGATTTAATGCTTGTTTTTATTTTTGTGTTAGGAACATAAATAAAATAAATCAAAATACTAATTACACAATAAACTAAAACACCTATTTAAATTTTCACAATAAAAATAAACAACCAATGCTAATTTTGATTAACATGTGTGTCTTACCTTGTTCATTGGTTATCTCATTTTAATGTGAGTTCATTTCCTTAGGTTTCAATATTGTGTGTTTCAAATGTGCTAATCTGAATTAATAAAAAAGAAAGGTAAAAACTATGGCTAAGCTGAGGCAACGAGATTCTTGTTGGTGATGAAATCCAACAAGTTTGTTTGGGGGTGACCTAGGGTTTCTAAGGGTAGAGATTGGTGGATGGAGATGAATACCACCATCACCAAATATCAAGTAATGGTTGGTGATGAAGTCTACCCACTACTATTTTAAGTGAAATGTGTTGTGTGTGATTTGTTCATTTTAAGGTTTTCATTTACTAATGTGGACAAACAATGTTAGGAGTAACTAATTTCATAGATCTAAGTCATAATCCAACAAGAGAATGCCAATTTCTTGAAAGGGTGTGAAGTAAACCTCTTAAGACCCCCTATAAAAATCGCCAGAGGGCTCGTCCACCCCTTTGCATAGAATCACCCAATGGCCAGAATACTCTTGGCACCCTAATGATGTTCCTACTTAGATAGATAAAAGAAGATACTTTTAACCCTAAATTGCAACACTAATTTATGTAAATTATCAATTCAAATGCAATCAGAATGCAACACTTTATATCTGTAAAAAACTAAAATGCAAAATAATATGAATTATTTTCCATATTACTTAGTGATTGTTCATTTTATGGCTAAAATCTAAAAAAAACATTAAAGAACCCAAAATATGTAAAATAATAAAACTATATTTTGGATAGTGGACTTACTGGACATCCTATGTATCTACTCCAAATCACTGTAAAATGCACCTGGGCACTTCTGAGATGCCCTAGGGCACTTCTAGAACACCTCTAGGAATTTTTGGATGATCCTCGAGTGTCGTAGAGCATTCGTGCACTTCCTGCAACTTTTGACAAGCCTTCAGAAACCCTAAAAGGTGAAGAATGCTTGATTTGTGCTCCTACACATATGCAGAATAAGACAACAAATAGTAAGTTATATGGCAAGATAAATCAAAACATGAAAACCTTAGGGGGTCCCACCGTGATTTCCATTTGTAGAGCTAAAAATATGACACCAAACAATGCTAAATAAAATAGAACTCAAATAAATTAGATACTGCACAACAAAATTGAATTTATATTGATAAAGGGGTGGAGCCTAGAAACTCCATTGTTACAATAGTAGATCCAAGAATCCCTTGATACAATATTATAAACTTTGTTAGGGTTCTCCAAAACCCTAGCAAAAAAGGCCGGTGGTGTCTTCAACTGCATCTTTGCTCCCAACAAGGTTGAGTGGGCTTCTGCGTATCCGATATTGGACCACTTTAGCTTAAGTAGTTATCCAACGCTTATGATGTATTTTCAAAGCTTGCAGAGAAATAAACCAAAGAATAATTAATAACAAATGAGGGCTCCATAGTGTGAGCCCTCAGAAATCACAACTTAAAAACCCTAGTTAGAACAATGCAAATGTGAACAGTATAAGACAATATGAAAAATAATAACATAAACAGATTTACCTTTCCCTTACTTACTTTTTGCTGATGGATGAATCTGTTGCAGGTCGATGGTGGGTGTGTGCCCTAGAAACACCCAAATATCTCATTCAATATTAAAATATGGCTCTAAAATACTCACGGGTTATTTGAGAGCATAAGAGGGTGCTTGGTATGTCCATGAAGCGTAGTAGGGAACTCGGGAGGTCTACGAAGTGTAGTAGGGTGCTTGAGAGGTCATATAAGATCTACAAAAGAAGATCTTATGAGGGCTAGGGATGCAGCGATGAAAACGGTGAACGAGGTTATGGAGAAATGGTAGATGGATTAGGGCGAATGCAAGGTTAGGGCACTAAAGGCTCAGTTGGAACTCAAGGCACTTAAAAAACTTAGATCACTTTCTAGCTAATTAGGATTCCCAAGAACTTCTAGGGGGGTGACTCTTAAAATGACTCATATTAATAATCCAACCTAGGTCATACTTCAGGGTTTCAACAACCCTAACCATGTGGTTGAGAGTAAAGCATATCTAAGGGTGGACAATTAATCTATAATGTGGCATGGATTAATGCAAATGGACGGATAATATTAGATGATATCGGATAGCTAGGAATAATCCACTTTATAAATATATATTTATTAAACATATATTAAAATATAATATAAAAAATAATATTTAAATATATATAAATAAATATGAATAATGATTGAAAATTGAGGGAAATAGGGATGGTGGAAAAATGGATGGCGGGAAAGCATGGATGAAGGACAAGTAGCTATATTTTGGTGTCTACAAATTATATATATATATATATATATATATATATATATATATATTATTATGGTAAATAAGGTTTTGATTGGGTCCTCAAACTAGTTATAAAATCCCCCATATTGGGTACCTTCCTAACTCCTATAAGATATAAAATACAAATCCTAACTATATTACTCATATCATGGACAAAAAAGGCTTCAAGGAGCCAACCTTTCCTTCAAATCATTGATCCTAAACTCTATCATTTTTTGCATCTACTAATTTTACCTAATATTACTTCTAAATTTCCCTTATTAAGGTAGAAATATCTTCACACTCCCTCCAAATCTAGCTCTCCTATTATAAATATTCTTTATTTGTTAATATATTTCTCATAGTATTCCCTTCATGGAAGGTATGTTGGGTCTTGGTATCCTCAAACCTACTTAGTAGAAATAGAATCTCTTCTATCACATCAATAATCAATCATTTGGATTTATTCTTATTGTTCAGCCCATTCACTAGCACTTGTGAATTGCAATTTTCTTGTAACTTGCTTATGTCCATTTTCCTTTCCAATTTAACTCTAAAGAGTATTGTCTTGGATTCTGCCCAAGTACTAGTAGTCTCATTGAAGTTATCTATAAAAATCACTCTTATTTTACCTAATCATATCTTACCACTCCCACTCCTTATGTTAGGTCAAGATTCCCTTTGGAAGACCTATTGAAATTTAGTTTATGGTACTCCTTGGTTATTTCCATGTTATCTTTGCTCTATCTAATATTTTTTCCACTCCCTATGGTAGAAGGTAGATGAATACACCATCATTCTAAGGTCTCACACTTCGAAGTACATGTTTCATTCACCTATACCATAGTAATTTTTTTTTTCATTGAGGATTTGATTTGATTATATACTCTAATCACATCTATTTTCATATTTTGAAAGGTATGGCAATTGCATTCTAGCCAAATATTCCAAAGGAATATTAAGGGTGACATGTTCCAAATAGTGGATAAATTCTGATTTTTAAGGGACTTGTCCACTGGGCTAACTAGTCCTTGATCCCATCAAATTGGATGCACCCAATAAAGAAGTTCATTTTAATATTTTATTAAATATATCCACTATACATATACTTCATGAATATATTCTCCTCTTCTTCCTCACATAAAGTGCACTAAGAAGGTCCACGAAAACCCCTCTTTCAAGTTTTACCCATTGTTAGCATTTTATTATGGGCAACTAGCCTATTGAAAACCTTAATATTTAGGATTGCCACATCTATGCATATTTCTGTCTAGACCATCTCACTATTACCTTCCTTAGTTAATTTTTCATAACTAATTTTGATTGAGTATCTACATTTAGGCTCACCAACCTGTAATGGATGTTTGTACCCTTTAGACAAATATAGGTAGAACGAAGTCTTTGTATAATGATTTGAACTTGCTCATTCCATTGTTTATCCTATTCTATACAATCCTCTAAGATACATATGATGGTTCCATCTCAATTCCCATGGAAGTAATTGCTAAATTTGTTTCCATAGATGTTTCATGCATCTTGGGCTAATTCATTCTAGTTCTCATATTATCGTAAAGGATTCGCCCCTAATGAAATATCATCCTATAAGTCGGTGCAATCCCTAGTTCTAACCTTTCATTTTACTACCTTTATCAAAATATCCTTTCTTCCCAATAGATGGTTATAAATGATTGAGCCTTTGTAATACTTCTTCTCACTAAGAATTTTGTTAGGATCCATACCTTCTAGGTATTTATGATAGATAATCCTAGACCAAAGGTTGTTTGATTCTCATCAATATCTAGGCTATTTTCCCACCCAAGGCTACGCATGCCAAAAAAATTATTTTTAAACCCAAACCTCCCTTTTCCTTAGGCTAGAAAATTATTTTCCATTTCAAAAGAGGTAATCTTCTCTTTTCCTCTACTCCTATCTAGAGCAAATTCTTTAGAAGAGATTCTAAATTAGTTTCCACTTCTCTTGTAATTTTGAATAAATACATGACGTATGTGGGGAGGGATTGAAAGGTTACATGTAGTAGTTGCATATTCCTATCTTAGCTCAACCAATTTTCCTTCCACCACACATATTTTCTTTAAAATTGATCAAAAAATAGGATTCAAGTGTTCTTGCTTCTCTATAACATGAAAAGAGTCATTCTCAATTATAGCAAGGGCAAATATCCTAGTTTATAACCCAAAATTTTCTTTATCTTCTCTTGGATCCTTGTTGGAGTATTAATGAAATATAAAAAAAAACCTCTTATTGACTCTTTGACCTGCAACCTTCTTGTGGCTCTTTAGCACTTCTATTCTTTGGCTTCAATAACACTTATCGATTCTATAAGGATTATGTCATCCTTAAAAATTGATGAGAAACTACCTCCATGGTGTTTTGCATATTTAGGCCTTCGATTTTTTTTTGTCTAAGTTTTTCTAGCAAGGTTTGATTTAGAGTTTTTTCAAGCAGGATAAATAGTTAGAGTATTGGTTTTCCTTACCTCAAACAAAAAAACTAGTTGGTTCTTCATTCACTGGGTAGAATGTCTTGGAGTTCCTACATAGCTCATAACTAAATCTATCTAGGCCTCCTCAAATGTAAAATTTCTAAGTATATTCTAAACAAAGTTCCAATAGACCCTATCATACACCTTGTTCATGTCCAACATAACTAGCATCCCCCTCCTCTTTCTTTAACCAAGGAATGAAGAGCCTCATGAACCACTCCAATATCATCTAGAATTTGATGACCCTTGACAAATTCCCATATATTTTTGAGATAAATCCTAGGATAAATGTTTTCAGCTTTAGAGATATCACCTTTGTTAGTATTGTATCAACTATGTTACATAGGCTTATCGATCTAAAGTCAATGAAGGATTTTGCCTTGGCCTTCTTAGGAATAAAGGTGATGAAATTTGTATTCCATTCCTTTAAAACCTTCCTCTTTTTTTGGTTTCTCTTATAGCTACTACAACATCCTTTTAATTATTTGCCAAAAAAATAGAAGAACCCTACCTAGAACATGCCTAGACCTAGGGATTTCTCATTTCCCATAGAGAATATTGCCTCTTTAATTTCTTCTTCTATGAAGGGTTTATGCAACAGATTATTATATTTTACTATGATCACTTAGGGAACATTATTTAGGAGGCCATTGGATGCCTCCTATTGCTCCTTCATTTCATTTTTTAAAGAGTTATGGAAGAGATTAATAGCTTCCTTATCAATCATTTCCTCATAATCTATAACCTTCCCTTGGTCCAAGGTGATTATATTGTACATATTATTAATCTAATATATTAGGGTGGTGACAAAAAGAAAAAGGATTTTTTTGTATCCTTCTTGAAGCCATAGGGATTGATACTTTTACCTCTAGTGGATTTCTTCTATTGCTAAATTTTACGATATTGCAAATATTCATATTTTCCTCCTAAAACAATTCCACAGTGTTCCCCTCCACCTCCATCCTCTACTAAATGTTTTTTAAAATATTCTCCAACCTAACCTTCCTTTGAAAAATATTTCAAAAAACTTCATGATTCCATATTTTCAACTCATGCTTAATTATTTTCATCTTTTGAGAAAGTTGGAACATGTGGTTCCCTATTACAGATATACCCCACCATTACCTAATTTTTTGTTATATATTTGGGTGTGTTATCCACATCATTTTGAAATAGAAAGGGTAGTTTTTCTTGGCCCTATCTCTCCCCATTTCTAAAATCAAATAAGTATGGTCAGATCCAATCTAAGAGCTTATTATAAGCCTCAGTTGGAAACCCTCCTTATTCATGAGACATCAAAATTTTATACAAACTAAGATTGAATACCTTGATCCTTCATTCTTTTATAATTCTAAGTGTAGATACCCACTCCAAATGTAGGTCTATCAGGCTTGTCTTTGTCAAAAAATTTACTAGATCTCTCATGGCCTATGTGTAACCAGTCCCTCATTCCTTATTATTTGGGATTATCATGGTATTGAAATCCCCAAATACCATCCATTTTTTATTTTCTAAGTTTTGATTATTTTCTTTAAGTAAATTTTAAATAATTTGTTTATGTTTGATGAAATTGGATGCATAAATATTCTTATGAAACCTACTTTATTTGTGATTTGATGCCTAAAGTTGATTGTAAGATGATACTAGTTTTGATCAATTAGATTTCCATCAAAGATATATGAGCTCCAAAGAGTTAGAAAACCTCCAAAAAAACCCTTTGTTGGAGATCTAATAATTTTTTTTACCCCATATCTCCTTGTCTTATTTTCCCCTATTTTTATCTCCTATAAGAATACTATATCAATACATAGACTACCAATATAGTATTTTAGCAGTCTATGTTTGGTTGGGTCATTTAGACCCCTTACATTCTAGGATAATAATTTTATTTCTTACATTTGGCCATGGGTTTGAATCCCATGTAAAGGAATCAACAAGATGACTTTTTTTTTCTCTACCACTTCATTTTTTCCTCCATAGTTCACAAAGTATTTTCTAAGGGCCACCCCTCCTCATCCATAGACCCCTATGCCAGCTTGTTTGTGAGTACTTCTTATCACTCTATGAGAATGATGATCCTCCTCTCTCTTTATTTTCACCTCTTCCCCCTTACTTCTAGTTCCTTATATTTTGGGAAAAATATTTCTTCGGCCTCCTTCTCCTCTATGATTTCTACTTGTTCAAAGTTTTATATTTTGCATTACTTCTTTCTTCTAGATCCTCTTTGGAAAATTGTATCTATAGAACTATTTTCTTCTCTTCTACTATTTATAAAACCTTTCGTTTCAATTGTTCTAGTTTTGGTGCTATCTATTGTATTTTATTTTATAGGTTTAGCTCCATGGTGAATGAGTCCTATTGTAACTTCTTCTTCATTAGTGAGGAAGGCTCCTCTTTTAGTGGTTGTTTCTTCACTAAGAAAAAATATTCCAAGTGTTTGCATGAATGGTATATGCGATATTAAACGGGTATATTTTCATAGTCAACCTCCTAATAGTGCTTACCCAGACATGAAACCAAGTCTATCCTCACATAAATGCAAGCAAAAATAGTCTGGGATTTATCTATAGTTGTAGAGGCCACCAATATGAATTCCCCCAAAGTGTTTTCAATATTTTCAAATACCTCCTCTACCCAAAATTCAAAGGGAAAGCTAAATAATTGTATCCACACCAAAAATTTTATAATAACTTGTGTATGAGGGTTAAACCCTAGCAACCAACTGTGCATCTATAGACCAATACTACCCAAAAACTAAGGTCCTACCATGTAGACTTAGTTATAATATTCCTCTTGAGTGAATATTACCAAGAAGAAACCCTTCAACATAAAAGTGACTAAAGGTTCCCCTTGCAAAGTCCATTTACTTTTGATCTATCTTTTCAAAGTTGGTAGACCTAATCACACTCCCATAAATTTGTAGATTATGTTTCTTTGCAAATCTAACATGTTACCTCTTTTAATAGTATTACTAACTAGAATGGAGAGAATTCCATCCTATGCTAGAAATATATTATTGGATTTATGAAAAAATCCATACCCAAAAGCTAAGGTTGGTCTAATACCTTCCATTTTCCTTTTAGGGTAGCTACAAACAAGGATTTAGTTTTTTCCTTCTACCCCCTGACATGCTTGTACTTCAATCCATCTAACCCTTGAAACGAGGCCCTCTGTTAGGCCTTGTAAAATTCCCTAGGCCTATATCATATTCTATCCCCACATCTAAACCTACTTCCATATCCTTGCCTATAGCATCTCATGTTCCTACTCCTACCTGATCTCTCACTCACAAGATTTGAAAATTGATTTCTACCTTTAAAGTCCTTATATTTGTAATATAATTTCATAGCATAATCTACATAAAATAAAAGTTTATAAACTAGCATACACACACAAATAGTATATATATATATATATATATATATATATATATATATATATAGATAGATAGATACACACACGTGTGTTAATGCCATACAAGTAATGAAAAATATATTAAACAAAATATGATAAAAGTGTGTTGATAAATAATTGTATTTCAAGCTATCAAAAGTGATTGGTATACTGTAGTATTTATCTTTTTTAATATTTTTGGTATTTTTGCCACACTATGGTAAAATAATCACTCCAATATCCTAAACAGTTTGAGAGATATCAAATTTTTCATCCCGAGAAATTTCTCGAACACAGCTTAAAAATACACTATGAAGACTTTAGAGGCCCCATAGAGGGATGAAAATGGATGAAATAGATGTTCCATAAATTCTTCTACTGTAGATCTCTTCCCAAGATTTCCAACAATATATTACAATAGATAATCGGGTCAATGAATCAAAATTTATGGCTCAGGGAAGTTGTACCACCGAAAATCATTTTCGGGCACTTTTTTGGTGAAAATCCATTTTTGGGCACTTTTTTGGTGAAAATCCATTTTTGGGGCGAAAATCCATTTTCGAGCACTTTTTTGGCAAAAATTCATTTTTGAGCACTTTTTTGGCGAAAATCATTTTCGACGTGAAAATCCATTTTCAAGCACTTTTCTAGCGAAAATCAATTTTAGGAAATTTCTCTAGCGAAATCAATTTCAGGCAATTTCTCCAGCGAAATCAATTTCAGGCAATTTCTCCAGCAAAATCAATTTTCGGCAATTTCTCCAACGAAATCGATTTTCGGACAGCAAAATTAAATTTTCAAGCATTATTTTCGGTAAAGACCAGTTTTGATAAATGACTTGGGGGTAGCCAAAATTAAATGTTGTCATTTCCAAAAATGATCCACTCTTAGACGATGTTGCTAATTTTCAAAGCACCGCCCATGAAGGTGAAAATTCTATTGATGATTCTTGTTGAGTCCCAATATGCTACCAGCTGTAAATGCTCGCTGATTTCTGATGCGTCATTTGATTGATTTGTTGTTGCTACCAAGGAGAAAAATACTGTCGATCACGCCACCGAATTGCTACCATTGCCACCATTTTATTTAATGCTTATTAAATTTTAGGGGTGGAATCCTCTATAAATACTATAAAATTTGATAAGTTCAATGGATGGAAATTTTGTTGTAAAAATCTTTGAGTTTAAACTTCTACCTCAATTGAAATATGTTTTCTGGTTCATGGATCAGTTGTGTATATGAATATTCATGTCTATCATTTTTTTTATATTCGTGACTTTGTTAGATGGATTGAATTTTGCATTTGAATTTAATTATCGATGAAGTGAATGTTGAAATGTTAATTGGAAGTCATATTTATAGTCTGTGATCAATTTATGTGTTGTTCTTTCTATTAAATGTTGGTTACCTGGTTATTTAGTTGCTAGTTCATCCCCATATTACCTCTTCGAATTAAAGCCATATTTCCCATATCTTTTAGTTTTTTTTTTTAAGCGAAAAACCCCTTGTGGGGCCGCCTTGGTCTGAGAGACCATGAACAGGGGGTTCTACACCATCAAAGTCACTCGGGAGTCGCACCCGACCCTGCCCGCACCAACATGATCAATTGGATTTTGGGTACCCAATTCAAAATTTTGGTAGGGTGGAGATTCGAACCTAGGAACCTGGGACCTCCCTTGGAGGATTACCCTCTCCTCTCCAACTCACCTACAACACCTGGGTCCATCTATTTCAGTTATTTCTCATTTCTTTCTGTTATTTCCTATTCCTTTCTGTTAATTTCTTTTCCTAAACTCCATACTAGTCTTAGATTAGTACGGGAACCAGCCCTCTCTGGAGATCGGTTTGAAGGACGTTTCTTTCCTTCAACCTTTCAATGTTGGTCAAGTCTAGGGTGCACATACATTTTATCCTTAGGCAGATTCATGACCAATAGTTTTTAGCAACCTGGTGGGACAAACCATCTTTGTGATTTAAAGGAGCCCGAGTTTGGTGAATCTCTAGCTTGCCTTCATCTAGAAAAATCACTTGGTGACTCCGTTGAGCTGAAGATCTGAATCTCATGATCGATGGACGTCTTTTGTGCTAAAATAAGACACCTCATAGGACCCAAGATTTGGTGAGCAACCTTGACCTCACAAGCGGAGAAAAAAATATTTACTTGGAAACTCTAACTCAGTGGTAAGAACCGTGATCTCTGAATACCACTACTATAATGGCACAGGTATGTTATCCCAGCTGGGATGATCATGGCCCTATGAATATCCAAAGTCGGCATGAGATTCCCAAAAATACAATGGCATTAAGGGAATGGTCCAATAACACCTTGAATATATTATTGCTCTAGCGACCCTCCATGGCATAGCCCACAAAGATGTCATGATCAAACTTTTGGTCCTATCTCTAGAAGGAAGGGCATTGCAGTGGTATAAAATGCTTAGGTGTAAGAGCATATGCTCATGGGTGGATTTAGCAGGAGCACTCGTCAACACATTTGATGGTTCTTAATGCATCTCTCCACCATCACGAGGGCACCTCTAGAGTGCATCATGAACTTCAATGTTCAATTTTGAGGAGTTAGAGGAGAATTCCAGATGAAATTTGGTCATCACCCACCTAGGCCCACCTCTACTATGTTTGGACTTTCCACCCTGACATAAGCCTCCTACAACAAACTATAGAACATAGATTCCCTCAAGTCTTTAAATAGGTAGTACAAATAGAGCAGCTCCTGCTTCAAGCAGAAAAATTGCAGTGGAAAGAACCTACTTCCCCATCACTTCTTTTAGCGGTTGCTACCCACGTCCATATTGTATAGTACCCACCATCATGGTCATCACAAACTATGTAGAATTTTAGAACATAGTCGTTCAGAGCACAAGGGGTGGATATCTCTCAGTACTGGTAGAAGGAATATGCAAGCATTACCCTAGTAATGAATAATATGGTAGCTTGTAAATTCCTTTAGGAGAAGTACCAATAAGAAGAAAAGGTTCTAACAACATGCTTTGAGTGCGAAGAGGGCATAATTTTACACCCTTTTTGTATCCCTGAGCATAGCATGCAAGTACTCAATCGAGACCCAATAAGCATACCTCATCAGGAGGCTAGTCTTGATGAGATCCTGATAAAAGGGCTATCACTAGAAAAATCCTGCTATCACATGAAGGACTCATAGGAGCACGTACCCAAGACACCACAACTAGTGGACTCCTAAAAGTGGTGACATTAGGGACAACCATCACCATAACTGGTACTCGAATAAGGCTCCCATGTGGCAAATCTCTTTACCATATTATTTGTTAATTGTATGAGTACTGGCATGCATGATAACCTACCACATTACATATTGTTTGTAGCCTAGCAAACTTTGGGAAGAGGCCAACAAAACTTCAAATATCAACTAAAGTACAATCATATCTGGTCCAAACAATACACATTCACTAGGTAGGTGTTCAACGCCAATTTTGTGGTGGCAGTATGCCAATCATGTCATAATTTTTTGTGTAAATAATGTAAATAGGTTTGCTAATAAATAATATGCAGAGAGCACAATGTGGTGTGATTTAGCATCATCATATCTGGGTGACTCAAAGTGGAAGGTACTCTCTTTGTTTATTTTTTCTTGTGTTTATGTTTTGTTGACTCTGTTTCCCAATGGATAAAGGCCCTGGGTTCGATTTACATTCATACAAACTAAATACCTTGTAAGCCACCAGAAGTGTTGGCATTTTTGCCACACTATGGTGAAAGAATCACTCAAATATCCTGAACAGTTTGAGAGATATCAAAGTTTTTGTCTCGAGAAATTTCTCCAACACAGCTTAAAAATACAATATGAATACTTTAGAGGCCCCGTAGAGGGATGAAAATGGATGCTCCATAAATTTTGAAATTGTATATCTCTTCCCAAGCTTTCCAACGATATATTACACTAGAAAATCGGGTCAATGAATCAAAAGTTATGGCTATGGGAAGCTATACTATCTAAAAAAAAAAATTCGGGCACTTTTTTGGCGAAAATCCATTTTTGGGAACTTTTTGGTGAAAATCAATTTCGGGGCAAAAATCCATTTTCGGGCACTTTTCTGGCGAAAATCATTTTCGGGGTGAAAATCCATTTTCGAGCACTTTTTAGGTGAAAATCAATTTTAGGTAATTTCTCCAGTGAAATCGATTTCTGGTAATTTCTCCAGTGAAATCGATTTTAGGCAATTTTTCTAGAGAAATCAATTTCAAGTAATTTCTCTAGCGAAATCAAACAATTTCTCTAGTGAAATTGATTTTAGGTAATTTCTCCAGCAAAATTGATTTTAGGCAATTTCTCCAACGAAATCGATTTTAGGCAATTTCTCCAACAAAATTGATTTTTGGGCAACAAAATTAAATTTTCAAGCATTATTTCCAACAAAGACCAGTTTTGACAAATGACCAGGGGGTAGCCAAAATTAAATGTCATCATTTTACAAAATGATCCGCACTTATACGATGTTGTTGATTTTCGAGGCACCGCCCATGAAGATGAAAATTCTACCGATGATTCTTGTTGAGTCCCAATATGCTACCAGTTGTAAATGCTTGCTAATTTCTAAGGTATCGTTTGATTGGTTCATTGATGCTATCGAGGAGGAAAACACTGCAAACCACGCCATTGACTTACTATCATTGCCACCATTTTATTTAATGCTTATAAAATTTTAAGGGCGAAATCCTCTATAAATACTGTAAAACTTGATAAGTTTAATGAATGGACATTTTGTTGTAAAACTCTTCGAGTTTAAACTTCTACCTTTATTGAAAGACATTTTCTGGTTCCTGGATCAGTTGTGTATATGATTATTTTATGCCTGTCATTTCTATTATATTTGTACCTTTGTTAGATGGATTGAATTCTGCATTTGAATTTAATTATCGATGAAGAAGTGCATGTTGAAATGTTAATTGGAAGTCATATTTACAATCTGTGATCGATTTATGTGTTGTTCTTTCTTTTAAATTATGGTTAGAACTTGACCTGGTTATTTAGCTATTATTTGATCCCCACATTACCTCTTTGGCTTACAACCATATTTCCCATCTCTTTTAGTTATTTCTCATTTCTTTATGTATTTCCCATTTCTTTCAATTAATTTATTTTCCTAAAATTCATACCATTCTTATATTAGTATGGGAACCAGCCCTCTCTGAATATTGGTCTGAAGGACGTTTCTTTTCCTTCAGCCTTTCAATGTTGACCAAGTCTAGGGTGCACATATATTTTATCCTTAGGCAGATTCGTGACCAACAATTTTTGGCACACCCGATGGGATGAATAGTTTTTGTGTTTTAAGGGAGCCCAAGTTTGGTGAATCTTTAGCTTACCTTCATCTGGTAAATTCACCGGATGAGTTTTTTGAGCTGAAGATCTGAATCTCATAATCGATGGACGTATTTTATACTGAAAGAAGATACTTTGGAGGACCCAAGGTTTGGTGAGCAGCCTTGACCTCACAAGCGAAGAAAAGAATGTTCACTTGGCAACTCTAACTCAACGGCAAGGATTATGATCTCTGAAGACCACTACTATAATGGCACAGGTATGCTATCCCAGCTAGGATGATCCTGACCCTCTGAATCTCCAAAGTTGGCATGAGATTTTTAAAAGTACCCTGAAGACCCTAACGAAATACAATGGTACTAAGGAAATGGCCCGAGAGCACCTTGAAAATGTTGTTGCTCTAGCGACCCTCCATGGCATAGCCCATGAAGATGTTATGATCAGACTTCTGGTCTTCTCTATGGAAGGAAGGGCATTACAGTGGTACAAAATTCTTGAGCGTAATATCATCTGCTTATGGGTGAACTTAGCGAGAACACTCATTAACACATTTGATGGTTCTCATGATCCCTTTCAACTCGTGATGCACCTCTCCACCATCATGAGGGCACATCTAGAGTGCATCACAAACTTCAATGTTTGATTTTTGAGGAGTTGGATGAGAATTCCAGAGGAAATTTGGCCATCATCTACCCAAGCCCACCTCTACTATGTTCGAGCTTTCCACCCAAAAACAAGACTCCTACAACAATTTGGGGAACAGAGATCCCCTTAAGTATTTCAAGAGGCAGTACAAGTAGAGAGGATCCTGCTCCAAGAAGGAAAATTACAGTGGAGAGAACCTGCTTTTCCATCACTTATTTTGGTGGTTGCTACCCCCGTCCATCTTGCATAGTACCCACCATCACGGTTATCACAAACTGTATAGAATTTTGAAATACAATTGTTCAAAGTGAAAGGGGTGGATATATCCCAATACCAGTAGAAAGAATATGCAAGCATTACCCTAGTAAAGAACAATATGGTAGATTGCAAATTCCTTCAGAATAAGGATCAAGAAGAAGAAAATGGTCTAACAACATGCTATGAGTGTGAAGAGGGTGCAATTTTTTATCCTTGAGCATAGCGTGCGAGTACTCAGTTGAGATCCAATAACCATACCTCATAA
Source organism: Wollemia nobilis (assembly GCA_028583015.1). Taxonomy (NCBI): domain Eukaryota; kingdom Viridiplantae; phylum Streptophyta; class Pinopsida; order Araucariales; family Araucariaceae; genus Wollemia; species Wollemia nobilis. Next base: position 414,593 of record JAQPPZ010005913.1, read on the forward strand.
GGAGACTGGTGCTGAGGAGATCCTGATAGTAGGGCTATCGCTAGAAAAATCCTACTATCATATCAAGGAGTTAGAGGAGCACGTACCCAAGATCCTATAGTTAGTGGACTCAAAAATCATGATATTGGGGCCAACCATCACCACAACCAGTACTCGAATAAGGCTCCCATGTGGCATATATTTTTACCATATTATCATTGTATGAGGACTAGCATGCATGATAACCTACCACATTATATCTTGTTTATGACCTAACAATCTTTAGAAAGAGGAACTTCAAATATTGACTAAAGTATAATCAAATCTAGTCTGGACACTACAGATTTATTGGGTAGACACCCAATGCCAATTTTGTGGTAGTAGTATGTCAATCATGTTGTAAAATTTTGTGTAAATAATGTAAATAGGTTGGTTGATAAATAAGGTGTGGAGAGCACAAAGTGGTGTGATTTGGCATCATCAGATCTGGGTGACTCAAAGTGGAAGGTACTCTCTTTGTTTACGTTTTCTTATGTTTGTGTTTTGTTGTGACTTCATTACCCAATGGATAAAGACCCTAGATTTGATTTATATTCATAAAAGCTAGATACCCCATGAGCCACCAGAAGTTTTGGCATTTTTACCACACTACGGTGAAAGAATCACTCCAATATCCTAAACGGTTTGAGAGATATCAAAGTTTTCATCCCGAGAAATTTCTCCAGCATAGCTTAAAAATACAATATGAAGACTTTAGAGGCCCTATAGAGAGATAAAAATGGATGAAATGGATGCTCCATCAATTTCGTCACTGTAGATCTTTTCCCAAGCTTTCCAACGATATATTACAATAGACAATCGGGTCAACGAATCAAATTTTGTCTCCGGCAAGTTGTACCATTGAAAATCATTTTTGGGCACTTTTTTGGCGAAAATCATTTTCAGGACGGAAATCCATTTTCGAGAACTTGTTTGGCGAAAATCATTTTTGGGCACTTTTCTAGCGAAAATTCATTTTTGGGCACTTTTCTGGCAAAAATCAATTTTAGGCAATTTCTCTAGCAAAATCGATTTTAGGCAATTTCTCCAGCGAAATTGATTTCAGTATATTTCTCCAACAAATTAATTTCAGACAAATTTTCAAGTGAAATTGATTTTAGGTAATTTATCCAACGAAATCGATTTTTGGGTAGCAAAATTAAATTTTCAAGCATTATTTCCAGCAAAGACCGATTTTGACAAATGACCAAGGGGTAGCCAAAATTAAATGTCATCATTTCCCAAAATGATCTGCTCTTATATGATGTTGCTGATTTTCAAGGCACCGCCCATGAAGGTGAAAATTCTATCGATGATTTGTACTGAGTCCCAATATGCTACCAGCTATAAATATGCATTGATTTTTGAGGCACCGTTTGATTGGTTCATTGCTACTACCGAGGAGGAAAATACTGCCGACCACACCACCGACTTCCTACCATTGCCACCATTTTAGTTAATGCTTATTAAATTTTAGGGGCGAAATACTCTATAAATACTATAAAACTTGATAAGTTTAATGGATGGACATTTTGCTGTAAAAATCTTTGAGTTTAACCCTCTACCTCAATTGAAATACGTTTTCTAGTTCTTGGATCAGTTGTGTATATGATTATTTTCTACCTGTCATTTTTGTTATATTCGTGCCCTTGTTAGATGGATTGAATTCTACATTTGAATTTAATTGTCGATGAAGATGTGGATGTTGAAATCTTAATTGGAAGTCATATTTATAGTATGTGATCAGTTTCTATGTTGTTCTTTCTATTAAATGCTAGTTAGAACTTGACATGGTTATTTAGCTATTAGTTCATCCCCACATTACCTCTTCAGCTTACAACCATATTTACTATCTCTTTCAGTTATTTCCTGTCTCTTTCTGTTATTTCCCATTCCTTTTCATTAATTTATTTCCCTAAACTCCATACCAGTCTTAGACTAGTATAGGAACCAACTCTCTAGATATTGGTCTAAAGGACATTTTTTTCCTTCATACTTTCAAAGTTGGTCAAGTCTAGGATGCACATACATTTTATCCTTAGGCAGATTCATGACCAACATTTTTTGGCATGCTCGATGGGATGAACAATATTCATGTTTTAGGGGAGCCCAAGTTTGGTGAATCTTTGGCTTACCTTCATCTAATAAAATCACTTGGCGATTCTGTTGAGCTAAAGATCTAGATCTCATGATCGGTGGATGGCTTTTATGCTGAAAGAAGACACCCCATAGGATCCAAGGTTTGGTGATCAACCTTGATCTCACAAGTGGAGAAAATAATTTTCACCTGATAATTCTAACTCAACAATAAGGACCATGATCTCTGAAAACCACTACTATAATGGCACAAGTATGCTATCTCAACTGGGATGATCCTGACCCTCTAAATCTTCAAAGTCAGCATGAGATTCCTAAAAGTGCCCTAAAGACCCTAACAAAATATAATGGCACTGAGGGAATGGCCCGAGAGCACCTTGAAGATGTTGCTACTCTAGCGACCCTCCATGGCATAGCCCACGAAGATGTCATGATTAGACTTTTGGTCCTATCTTTGGAAGGAAGGGCATTGTAGTGGTACAAAATGTTCAGGTGTAAGAGCATCTGATCATAGGTGGACTTAGCAGGAGCACTCGTCAACACATTTTATGGTTCTCAAGATCCCTCTAAAGTCCTGATGCACCTCTCCACCATCACACAAGAACCTCTAGAGTGTATCACAGACTTCAATGTTCAATTTTCAAGGATTTGGAAGATAATTCCAAAGGAAATCCAATCATCACCTTCCCAGGCACACCTCTACTATGTTCAGGCTTTCCACTCGAACATAAAACTCCTCCTACAACAATCTGGGGAACAGATATTCCCTCAAGTCTTTCAGGAGGTAGTACAAGTAGAGCGGCTCCTGCTCCAAGTAGAAAAATTGTAGTGGAGAGAACCTGCTTCCCCATCACTTCTTCCAGTAGTTGCTACTCCCATCCATCTCGCACAATACCCACCATCATGGTCATCACAAATTTTGCTAAATTTTGAAATACAGTCGTTCATAGTGCAAGGGATGGATATCGCCCAGCACATAAAAAAATAATATGCAAGCATTACCCCAGTAATGAATAATATGGTAGTTTGCAACTTTCTTTAGGAGAAGGACCAGGAAGAAGAAAAGGGTCTAACGACATGCTCTAAGTGCGAAGAGGACATAATTTTACACCCTTTTTGTATCATTGAGCATAACATGCAAGTACTCGATTGAGACCCAATAAGCATACCTCATCAGGAGGCTAGTCCTGAGGAGATCCTAATAGTAGGGCTATTGCCAAAAAAATCTTGATGTCATATCAAGGAGTCAGAGGAGCACATACCCAAGACCCCGTAGCCAGTGGACTCTAAAAAGTGATGACATTGGGGTCGGTCATCACTACAATCAATACTCGAAGAAGGCTCCCATGTGGTAAATCTCTTTGCCACATTATTTATTAATTGTATGAGTACTGGCATGCATGATAACCTACCACATTGCATCTTGTTCGCAACTTGGCAAACTTTGGGAAGAGGCCAGTCGGACTTCAAAGAATGATTGAAGTATAATCAGATCTGGTCCAGACACTATAGATTCACCGAGTAGGCACCCAACACAAATTTTGTGGTGGTGGCATGCCAATAATGTCATAAAATTTTGTGTAAATAATGTAAATAGGTTGACTTATAAATAAGGTGCAGAGAGCACAAAGTGGTGTGATTTGCATCATCAGATCTGGATGACTCAAAGTGGAAGGTACTATCTTTGTTTAAGTTTTATTGTGTCTGTATTTTATTGTGACTCTATTACCCAATGGATAAATACCTCAATGTCATTTTGCATTCAAAAAAGCTAAATACCCCATGAGCCACCAAAAGTGTTGGCATTTTTGCCATACTATGGTGAAAGAATCACTCCAATATCTTGAACGGTTTGAGAGATATCAAAGTTTTTATATCGAGAAATTTCTCCAACACAGCTTAAAAATATAATATGAAGACTTTAGAGGCCCTTTAGAGGGATGAAAATGGACGAAATGGATGCTCCATCAATTTCATTGTTGTATATCTCTTCCCAAGCTTTCCAACGATATATTACAACAGGCAATCGGGTCAATGAATCAAAAGTTATGGCTCCGGGAAGCTGTACCACCGAATTCATTTTTAGGCACTTTTTTGATGAAAATTATTTTTGGGACGAAAGTCCATTTTTGAGCACTTTTTTGGCAAAAATCATTTTCGAGCACTTTTCTGGCGAAAATCATTTTCGGGGCAAAAATCCATTTTCGGGCATTTTTTGGGCGAAAATCCATTTTTGAGCACTTTTCTGACGATAATCAATTTCAAGAAATTTCTCCAATGAATCGATTTCAGGTAATTTCTCCAAAGAATTGATTTCAGGAATTTTCTCCAGTGAAATCGATTTCAGGAAATTTCTCCAGTGAAATCGATTTCAAGAAATTTCTCCAACAAAATCGATTTCAGTCAATTTCTCTAACGAAATCAATTTTTGGGTAGCAAAATTAAATTTTCAAGCATTATTTTCGATAAATACCAGTTTTGACAAATGATCGGGGGTAGCCAAAATTAAATGTCATCATTTTCCAAAATGATCCGCTCTTATACGATGTTGATTTTTGAGGCACCGTCCATGAAGATGAAAATTCTAGCAATTATTCTTGCTGAGTTCCAATATGCTACCAACTATAAATGCTCGCTGATTTTCGAGGCACTGTTTGATTGGTTCATTGCTGCTACCGAGGAGGAAAATACTATTGACCAGGCCAATGACTGCTACCATTGCCACCATTTTATTTAATGCTTATTAAATTTTAGGGGCGAAATCCTCTATAAATATTGTAAAACTTGATAAGTTTAATGGATGGACATTTTGCTGTAAAACTCTTTGAGTTTAAAATTTTGCCTCAATTGAAAGACATTTTCCTATTTCTTGGATCAGTTGTGTATATGATTTTGTTTTTGTCTATCATTTCTATTATATTCGTGCCTTTGTTAGATGGATTGAATTCTCATTTGAATTTAATTACCTATGAAGAAGTGAATGTTGAAATGTTAATTGGAAGTCATATTTATAGTCTGTGATCAGTTTCTGAGTTATTATTTCTGTTAAATGCTGGTTAGAACTTAACTTGGTTATTTAGTTGCTAGTTCATCCCCACATTACCTCTTCGACTTACAACCATATTTACCATCTCTTTCAATATTTCTCATTTCTTTCTATTATTTTCCATTCCTTTCCGTTAATTTCTTTCCTAAACACCATATCAGTATTAGATTAGTACAAGAACCAGCCCTCTATGGATATTGGTCTGAAGGACATTTCTTTCCTTTAGCCTTTCAATGTTGGCCAATTCTAGGGTGCACATACATTTTATCTTTAGGTAAATTTGTGATCAACAATTTTTAGCATACCCGGTGGGACGAACAGTCTCTGTATTTTAAGGGAGCCCAAGTTTGGTGAATCTTTGACTTACCTTCATCTAAAAAAATCACTTGGTAACTCCATTGTTCTAAATATCTGGATCTCATGATCGGTGGACATATTTTATGATGAAAGGAGACACCCTAGAGGACCCAAGGTTTGGTGAGCAGCCTTGACCTCACAACCAAAGAAAATAATATTCACCTGGTGACTCCAACTCAACAACAAGGACTTTGACCTTTGAAGACCACTACTATAATGGCACAGGTATGCTATCCTAGTTGGGATGATCCTAACCCTTTGAATCTCAAAATTTGGCATGAGATTCCCAAAAGTGTTGTGAAGACTCTAACAAAATACAATGGCACTAAGGAAATGGTCCAAGAGCACCTTAAATATGTTGTTGCTCTGGCGACCCTCCATGGCATAGCCCACGAAGATATCATGATCAAACTTCTGGTCCTATCTCTAGAAGGAAGGGTGTTGTAGTGGTACAAAATTCTCGGGCGTAAGAGCATCTTCTCATGGGTCAACTTAGCAGGACCACTCATAAACACATTTGATGGTTATCAAGATCCCTTTCAACTCTTGATGCACCTCTCCACCATCATGAGGATACCTCTAGAGTGCATCATGGACTTCAATGTTTGATCAAGAATAAGGAATATGCAAGCATTACCCCAGTAATGAACAATATGGTAGCTTGCAAATTCCTTTAGGAGAAGTACCGAGAAGAAGAAAAGGGTCTAATGACATGCTCTGAGTGTGAAGATGGAATAATTTTATGCTTTATTTGTATCCCTAAGCATAGCAATTAAGTACTCGACTGAAACCCAATAAGCATGCCTCATCAGGAGGCTGGTCTTGAGGATATCCTCATAGTAGGGCTATCGCCAGAAAAATATTGCAATCACATCAAGGAGTCAGAAGAGCATGTACCCAAGACCTCATAGCCAGTGGACTCTCAATGGTGATATTGGGGACAACCATCACTGCAATCGATACTCGAAGAAGGCTCCCATGTCACATTATTCATTAATTGTATGTGTATTGACATGCATGATAACCTGCCACATTACATATTGTTTGCAACGTGGAAAACTTTGGAAAGATGTCAACCAAAATTTGAATATTGATTGAAGTACAATCAGATATGGTCTAGACACTACAGATTCACTAGGTAGATGCCCAACACAAATTTTATGGTGGTAGTATGTCAATCATGTCATAAAATTTTGTGTAAATAATGTAAATAGGCTCGTTGATAAATAAGGTGTAGAAAGCACAAAGTGATATGATTTGGCATCATCAGATATGGGTGACTCAAAGTGGAAGGTACTCTCTGTTTATGTTTTCTTGTGTCTACATTTTTTTGTGACTCCATTACCCAATGGATAAATATCTTGGGGTCGATTTGCATTTAGACAAGCTAAAAACCCCGTGATCTGCCAAAAGTGTTGGCATTTTTGCCACACTATGGTGAAAGAATCACTCCAATATCCTAAACGGTTTGAGAGATATCAAAGTTTTCGTCCCGAGAAATTTCTCTAGCATAGCTTAAAAATACAATATGAAGACTTTAGAGGCCCCGAAGAGGGATGAAAATAGATGAAATAGATACTCCATCATTTTTTTTGTTGTAGATCTCTTTCCATGATTTCAAACGATATATTACAATAGTCAATCGGGTCAACGCATCAAAAGTTATGGCTCCGGGAAGTTGTACCACCAAAAATGATGTTTGGGCACTTTTTTGACGAAAATAATTTTCGGGGCAAAAATCCATTTTTGGGCACTTTTTTGGCGAAAATCATTTTCGGGGTGAAAATCCATTTTTGGGCACTTTTTTGGCGAAAATCATTTTTGGGGTGAAAATCCATTTTCGAGCACTTTTTTGGTGAAAATCATTTTCAGGGCAAAAATCCATTTTCGGGCACTTTTTGGGTAAAATTCCATTTCGGGCACTTTTTGGGTGAAAATCCATTTTTAGGCACTTTTCTAGTGAAAATCAATTTCAGGCAATTTCTCCAGTGAAATCGATTTCAAGCAATTTCTCCAGCGAAAACGATTTTAGGCAATTTCTCCAATAAAATTGAATTCAGGCAATTTCTCCAACGAAATCGATTTCAGGTAATTTCTCCAACGAAATCGATTTCAGGTAATTTCTCCAACGAAATCGATTTTTGGACAACAAAATTAAATTTTCATGCATTATTTCTGTAAAGACCAGTTTTGACAAATTACCAAGGGGTAGCCAAAATTAAATTTTGTCATTTCCCAAAATGATCCACTCATATACAATGTTGCTAATTTTTGAGGCACCATCCATGAAGGTGAAAATTCTACTGATGATTCTTACTGAGTCCCAATATTCTACCAATTGTAAATGCACGCTAATTTTTGAGGCACCATTTGATTTGTTCTTTACTGCTTCCGAGGAGAAAAATACTCCCGACCACGCTACTGACTTTCTACCATTGTCACCATTTTATTTAATGCTTATTAAATTTTAGGGGTGAAATCCTCTATAAATACTGTAAAACTTGATAAGTTTAATGGATGGACATTTTACTGTAAAACTCTTCGATTATAAACTTCTACCTCAATTGAAAGATATTTTCTGGTTCCTGGATCAATTGTGTATATGATTATTTTTTGCTTGTCATTTATGTTATATTCGTGCCTTTGTTAGATGGATTGAATTTTGCATTTGAATTTAATTGTCGATGAAGAAGTGAATGTTGAAATGTTAATTGGAAGTCATATTTATAGTTTGTGATTGGTTTCGGTGTTGTTCTTTCTGTTAAATGCTGGTTAGAACTTGATCTAGTTATTTAGTTGTTAGTTCATCCCCACATTACCTCTTTGTCTTACAGCCATATTTCCCATATCTTTCAGTTATTTCCTATTTATTTTTGTTATTTCCCATTCCTTTTCGTTAATTTATTTTCCTAAACTCCATACCAGTCTTAGATTAGTACAATAACCAGCCCTCTCTAGAGATTGGTCTAAAGAACGTTTCTTTCCTTCAGCCTTTCAATGTTGATCGATTCGAGGGCACACATACATTTTATCCTTAGGCAGATTTGTGACCAATATTTTTTGGCATGCCCAGTGGGATGAATAGTCTTCATGTTTTAAGGGAGCTCAAGTTTGGTGAATCTTTGGCTTACCTTCATCTGGTAAAATCACCTGGTGACTTTGTTGAGCTGAAGATCCGGATCTCATGACCGGTGGATGTCTTTTGTGCTGAAAGAAGACACCCCGAAGGACCCAAGGTTTGGTGAGCAACCTTGACCTCATAAGCAGAGAAAAGAATGTTCACCTGGCAACTCCGAATCAACGATAAGGACCATGATATCTGAAGACCACTACTATAATGGCACATGTATGCTATCCCAACTGGGATGATCCTGGCCCTCTGAATATCCAAAGTCGGCATGAGATTCCCAAAAGTGCCCTGAAGACCCTAACGATATAAAATGGCACCAAGGGAATGGCCCGAGAGTACCTTGAAAATGTTGTTGCTCTAGCGACCCTCCATGGCATAGTCCATGAAGATGTCATGATCAGACTTATAGTCCTGTCTCTAGAAGGAAGGGCATTGTAGTGGTACAAAATGCTCAAGCATAAGAGCATATGTTCATGGGTAAACTTAGTGATAACACTTATCAACACATTTGATGGTTCTTAGGATCCCTTTCAACTCTTTATGCACCTCTCCACCATCACGAGGGTACCTCTAGAGTGCATAACAAACTTTAATGTTTGATTTTTAAGGAGTCGAAGAATAATTCCAAAGAAAATCTGGCCATCACCCACCCAAGCCCACCTCTACTATGTTTGGGATTTCCACCCGAACATAAGCCTCTTCCTATAGCGATCTGGGGAATAAAGATTTCCTCAAGTCTTTCAGGAGGTAGTACAAGGAGAGCGACTCTTGCTCCAAGCAAGAAAATTACAGTGGAGATAACATGCTTCCCCATCACTTCTTTCGGTGGTTGCAACCCTCATCCATCTTGCACATTACCCACCATCATAGTTATCACAAACTATGTAGAATTTCAAAATACAGTCGTTCAAAGCGCAAGGGGTGGATATCCCCTAACATCGATAGAAGGAATATGCAAGCATTACCCTAGTAATGAACAATATGGTAGCTTACAACTTCCTTCAGGAGAAGGATCGAGAAGAAGAAAAAGGTCTAACGACATGCTCTGAGTGCAAAGAGGGCATAATTTTGCATTTTTTTTTTATCCTTGAGCATAGCATGCAAGTACTTTGTTGAGACCCAATAAGCATACCTCATAAGGAGGTTGGTCCTAAGGAGATCCTAATAGCAGGGCTATCACCAAACAAATCCTGCTATCACATCAAGGATTCAGAGAAGCACATACCCAAGACCCTACATCTAGTGGACTCTCAAAAGTGGTGACATTGGGGTCAACCATCATCGCAATCGGTACTCAAATAAGGCTCCCATGTGGCAAATATCTTTGCCACATTATTCATTAATTGTATGAGTACTAGCATGCATGATAACCTACCACATTGCATCTTGTTTGCAACTTGGAAAACTTTGGGAAGAGGCTAGTCAAACTTCAAAGATCGATTGAAGTATAATAAAATTTGGTCCAGACACTATAGATTCATTGGGTAGGTGTCCAACACAAATTTTATGGTGGCGGTATGCCAATCATGTCATAAAATTTTGTGTAAATAATGTAAATAGATCAACTAATAAATAAGGTGTAGAGAGCACAAAGTGGTGTGATTTGGCATCATCAGATTTGGGTGACTCAAAGTGGAAGGTACTCTCTTTGTTTACGTTTTCTTGTGTCTACATTTTTTTGTGACTCCATTGCCCAATGGATAAAGGCCTTGGGATCGATTTGCATTTTGATAAGCTAAATACCCCATGAGCCGCCAAAAGTGTTAGCATTTTTACCACACTATAGTGAAAGAATCACTCCAATATCCTGAACGGTTTGAGAGATATCAAAGTTTTCATCCCAAGAAATTTCTTTAGCACAGCTTAAAAATAGAATATGAAGACTTTAGATGCCCCATAGAGGGATGAAAATGGATGAAATTGATGCTCCATCAATTTCAACATTGTAGATCTCTTCCCAAGCTTTCCAACGATATATTACAATAGACAATTGTATCAAAGAATCAAAAGTTATGGCTCCCGGAAGTTGTACCATCGAAAATCATTTTCAAGCACTTTTTTGGCGAAAATCCATTTTCGAGTACTTTTTTGGCAAAAATCATTTTCGGGATGAAAATCCTTTTTTGAGCACTTTTTTGGCAAAAATCATTTTCAGGGTGAAAATCCATTTTTGGACACTTTTTTGGTGAAAATCCATCTTCAGGCATAGCGAAAATCGATTTCATGCAATTTCTCCAGCGAAATCGATTTCATGCAATTTCTCCAGCGAAATCGATTTCATGCAATTTCTCCAGCGAAATTGATTTTAGGCAATTTCTCCAACGAAATCGATTTTCGAGCAGCAAAATTAAATTTTCAAGCATTATTTTTGACAAAGACTAGTTTTGACAAATGACCAGGGTGTAGCCAAAATTAAATGTTGTCATTTTCCAAAATGATTTGCTCTTATACGATGTTGATTTTCGAGGCACCACCCATGAAGGTGAAAATGCTATCGATGATTCTTGCTGAGTCCCAATATGCTACCAACTGTAAATGCTCGTTGATTTTTGAGGTGTCGTTTGATTGGTTTGTTGCTGCTGCCGAGGAGGAAAATATTGCCGACCACGCCATCGACTTGCTACCATTACCATCATTTTATTTAATGCTCATTAAATTTTTGGGGTGAAATCCTCTATAAATACTGTAAAACCTGATAAGTTTAATGTATGAATATTTTTTTGTAAAACTCTTCGAGTTTAAACTTCTACCTCAATTGAAAGACATTTTTTTGGTTCCTAGATCAATTGTGTATATGATTATTTTTTGTTATATTCATGCCTTTGTTAGATGGATTGAATTCTGCATTTGAATTTAATTGTCGATGAAGAAGTGAATGTTGAAATGTTAATTGGAAGTCATATTTACAATCTGTGATCGGTTTTTGTGTTGTTCTTTCTGTTAAATGTTGGTTAAAACTTGACTTGGTTATTTAGTTGTTAGTTCATCCCCACATTACCTCTTCGACTTACAACCATATTTCTCATCTCTTTCAGTTATTTCTCGTTTCTTTCTGTTATTTCTCATTCATTTTCGTTAATTTCTTTCCCTAAACTTCATACTTGTCTTAGATTAGTACGAGAACCAACCCTCTCTAAAGATTGGTCTAAAAGATGTTTCTTTCCTTTAGCCTTTTAATGTTGGCCGAGTCTAAGGCGCACATACATTTTATCCTTAGGTAGATTCGTGACCAACAAATATGTTTTCTCATAATGATTTGGAGTAAAAACTTCATGGATGTCAAAACACATATATAATTAAACATGAGAACAAGATTTATTAGATCATATGAGCTTTGTTTATCCAACTATTTATCCACCCATAGTATATAGAAGCTAATTTAACAAATTTATATTTATATAATAGAATTTTTTATTGAAAATAAATATTATATGATGTTTCATATTCAATAGTTTAAATTAGATATAAAAAACTTAATAGAAAGAGAGAATGTATAGATTTTGCTACCATAATATAATTTGTTATAGAACAACAATTTTTTTTAATGTATGTACAATAAGAACATTTATTATTATATTCTTTTATAGATAACTTAATTTTATTTAAATGTATTAAAACATGTTGAAAATATGAATACATGAAATACAAAATATTTAAACTAAACTTTCAATATTGTAATTTAAAAACAATATTGTAAAATATATATATATATATATATATATATATATATATATATATATATATATATATATATATATATATATATATATAATTTAAAAACTAATAAAAACATAATTATTTAATAATATTATTAAAGTGATTAAATATGTTACATAGTTATTGAAAAATATTTAAAAATATATATATAGCATTATAGGTCTACAATGAAATGTTGTATTATGAGTAAGTATAACTAATGTATTAAAGTGAAATTCATCTATAAAAAAAATATAGTATTATTCTTAAAAAGAATATATATAGCATCATAGGTCTACAATGAAATGTTGTAGTATGAGTAAGTATAACTAATGTATTAAAGTGAAATTCATCTATAAAAAAAATATAGTATTATTCTGTTTGTTAATAGCATACCTTATATTGAATGAGAAAAAAAAACAAGACAATAAACTATGTAGAGACTTAAGATAACTTGTAAAGCATTTAAAGTTGAAAAAAAGTTGGCAGTCCTAAATATATTAAAAAAAAAAATTGTATTCAATCACATGTTCATGTAATGCCAACGTGGATTTAAATACCATGTTCTTGTCTCTCTTAAACATATGGTGAATATTTTACCAAATCAAAGATGTGTTTCGTATCATGATAATATTTTCACTATAGAACTGCTTCAATGCAAAATAATAAATGATATTATTATATCTCAATTGATTTCATGAAATTAATAATAAAATTAATATTTGCACATGTTTTAGTTAATCTCGCTAGTCGATGGTTGTTTGACGGTGGTACTTTAAACTTTGTCTTGAGGGTGGGGAAGTAACAACGACAAGCGAGGGGTGGGGGGTGGGGGAAGTAACATGGGTGGGGAAAGTAACAACAAGTGAGGGTGGGGGTGGAGGAAGTAACAACAACAAGTGAGGGTGGGGGTGGGGGAAGTAACAACAACATGTGTTGTTTTTACTTCCCCCACCCCCACCCTCACTTGTTGTTGTTACTTCCCCCACCCCCACCCTCACTTGTTGTTGTTACTCCCCCCACCCCCACCCTCACTTGTTGTTGTTACTTGTTGTTACTTCCCCAACCCCCATCCTCACTTGTTGTTGTTACTTGTTGTTACTTACCCCACCCCCACCCTCACTTGTTGTTGTTACTTCCCCCACCCCCGCCCTCACTTGTTGTTGTTACTTACCCCACCCCCACCCTCACTTGTTGTTGTTACTTCCCCCACCCCCGCCCTCACTTGTTGTTACTTCCCCCACCCCTACCCTCACTTGATGTTGTTACTTCCCCCACCCCTGCCCTCATGAGGGTGTGTTGTTGTTACTTCCCCCACCCCCACCCTCACTTGATGTTGTTACTTATCCCACCCCACCCTCATGAGTGTTGTTGTTACTTCACCCACCCCCACCCTCACTTGTTGTTGTTGTTGTTACTTCCCCCACCCCCACCTTCACTTATTGTTGTTACTTATCCCACCCCCACCCTCATGAGTGTTGTTGTTACTTCACCCACCTCCACCCTCACTTGTTGTTGTTATTGTTGTTACATCCCCCACCCCCACCCTCACTTGTTGTTACTTCCCCCACCCCCGTTACTTCCCCCACCCCCACCCTCACTTCGTCGTTGTTACTTCTCCCACCCCCGCCCTCATGAGGGTGTGTCGTTGTTACTTCCCCCACCCCCGCCCTCATGAGGGTGTGGTGTTGTTACTTCCCCCACCCCCACCCTCACTTGTTGTTGTTACTTCCCCCACCCCCACCCTCATGAGTGTTGTTGTTACTTCCCCCACCCCCACCCTCACTTGTTGTTGTTACTTCCTCCACCCCCACCCTCATGAGGGTGGGGAAGTTATGTTGTTACTTCCCCCACCCCCACCCTCACTTGTTGTTGTTACTTCCTCTACCTCCACCCTCATGAGTGTTGTTGTTACTTCCTCCACCCCCACCCTCATGAGGGTGGGGTGGGTGTATCGTCAATCGGTTTGATTTGCGTATGGGGTGTGACGTGTCCGTCCACCCACCCTTTTGTATGATTAGGCCTTTATACTTAATATAATACTTTTTCACGCACATAATTATTAATATATATAACATCATGCTCAATGTATAAATTATTATCATTTCCAATATATAAAATAGTATAATGGTGTAAATTTGTATAAAAATATATACAAGTTAAATATTTTTAAATTCAAATGTATATTCATTCAAGGCAATAAATATTCTACAATGCACTTACATTTAAATAAGATTAAGAAAATCTACAAGGATTACATAAATTATTTTAAAGGCATTTTTAATTTTTATATCATATTCAAATATAGATTATTTATTATATATTAAAATGTAAAATAATTTATATAAAATAAAATCACATGAGATTAGAATGAAATCAATTAAAATGCTATTGATAAAGAAGCGATTAATATTTTTATATCAGAATTAAGGGTCTTATATTATCTTACAGAAGGAAATATTTTTTGCTTTTGAATTAGTTATATATTTAATAAATCATATATGTATAAGGTTGTTTAAAACATGAAATATCTACTAAAAAATATGAAGAGTCGTGTTAATGTATCTAAGAATAGATATATGGAAAAATGATATTATATTATATAAAGGTTGGTATAAGCTACACATAATCCAAGGTTGATTATATTATAATTTAATATTATATTTGAATTTGATCCTTTCATCTTTTGATTGTTGCTCTGCACCAAAGCATACCTACAATATAAATAATTTGAAATATATACATATGAAGGCCTAGGGGGAGAGCCAATGGGAAGAGAGAAGAGAATGGGAAGGAGTCTAGAGAGCAAGTGTGCGTTGGAGTAGCTGGAAAAGAATTATTTTGAGCTAACAAAATTTATAGGTAGACTTGTTTTGAATACCTTTTAGTTCTTTGGGTGATGTTAAGTAGCTTCTGGTTTATGTTATGTGCATATGTTTTCGTGGAAACAAAATATCACTTCACTTATAGAGAAAAATACACATTATGGTATTTTTTGATATGCAAAGATTCCCCATCGAGGGCAACGAAGGTGAGCACAACAGTTTTAGGGCAGCGAAGTAAAAATATTTTAACAGTGCCACAGTATTTCTAGGGCAGTGAGGGCGAGTGCAACAATGCTAGGATAGCGAAGTAAAAAAAATTTACAGTGCCACAACAGTGCTAGGGTAGCAAAGGCGAGTGCAGTAGTGCTAGGGCAGCGAAGTAAAAATATTTTAACAATGTCACAACAGTGTTAGGTTAGTGAAGTAAAAATATTTTAACAATGTTGTAGCAGTACTAGGACAGCGAATACGAGTTCAACAATGCTAGGGCAGTGAAGTAAAAAAATTTAACAGTGTCGCAACAATGCTAGGATAGCGAAAGCAAGTGTAGCAGTGCTAGGGAAGAGAAGTAACAATATTTTAACAGTGCCATAATAGTGCTAGGGCAACGAAGGTGAGTGCAGTAGTGCTACGACAGCAAAGTAAATATATTTTAACAATGTCACAATAGTGCTAGGGCAGCGAAGGCTAGTACAACAATGCTAGGGCAGCGAAGTAAAAATATTTTTTATTTGGTATTTTTAAAATGGTAATATAATTTGGAAAATTGGTTTCTTATTTTTGATGGAGAATGAAGAGGAACATTTGGACTTCTCAGAGGACCCCTTTGAGGGGTAATGCATCTTTTCAACTCCAAGGGCCAAGGGTTCCTTTTCTGGACAAGATTTAAAAGTTGAGAATTAGGGGTCCTTGGGTTTTTTGAGTGACTAGCATAATATTGCAGGTTATCAGAATTTAGTGGACAAAGGAGAGTCTATGTCAAAGTTTTAGATCAAGTTAGTTGTCCTATTGACTACTCACTCTCAAGTGTCTCAGAATACTCTACTCAAGTGATGGGTCTAATGAATGAGCAAAAATAATTATTACGGGGAAGAAAAACTTGAACAAGCTCCAAACAATCCAAACTCATTTTGTTTGACAAAGTTTCCTTTGTTTGGTTCTGGTTTTATTGGTAAAAGTTTTGATTTAGAGGCCCTAAGTGGAGTGGGTCCAAACTTACAATCAGCACAGTCTACAACTCCGGTTACTAAAGTGTGTAAGACACATAAAGTGGTTAAAAAGAGAAGGTCAAAGATCAAAATAGTACTTGGGGAAGACTTGAGGATGGACACATAAAGTTTTGGAGTTTTTTGGGGAAGGCCCTTATTGGAAAGTTTCATGGATGTCAAATAGCTGATAATACACTAAATGAGTGGTTGCAAAAGGTATGGGTCCCAATCTTAGGATATGGACCAATTTTTCACTTACTTATTAGAGGATGAATAGGTCTCCTTTTTTGATCTGAGGAAGATGCATAGAAAATTCTCGGAGGTCATTGGTATTGGGGGTCTTCTTTTTTGGCTATGAAGGCTTGGAAAACATGCTTTGATCCTAGGATTTAATTTGCTAGTACAATGTTTATTTGGATAAAACTTCTAGGTCTGCCAATGGATTTATGGTCAAAAAGAGCTTTGAAAACGATTGGAGATTTATTAGGTAAAACCTTGGATATAGATATTTCTTTTTAATCTAGTGTTTTTTGGTTTGTAGCTCAGGTTTTGGTTGAGATGGATGTCAGTGAAGGCTTACCGGACTACATGGAGATAGTTGTGGGGAATACAACTCATACTCAAATCTTGGATTATTTGAAGACTCCTTTTATATGTGTTCTTTGTCATGTTTATGGACATATTGCTAAGGAACGTTCTCAAGCTTTCACATAGAAAGTATGGAGGAGAAAACAAATGACTAGTAGGGATTTCAAGTCAACTAACAACACTCAAGAGATACCTATTTTTCAGAGCTCAATAGTGCTCCCTAATTTGGGACAAACAAGCAAAAAGAATGTTATTGAACCTTGAACTAAAACTTTGGAGAAGGAGGAAGAAATTTTAGGCCTAGCTTTATCTCCATTTCACTGTTCATAAGATGTCAGAGAAGGAGACAAAGACATAAAGAAAACTATGAAAGGATTGGAACCTAATACTATTAAGTTTATTGGTCAGACATATAAGCCTTATGACAATTACTATCCAATACATGAGAATAATATGGACTTAGCTAATAAAGAACTTTTTACACTTCCTTATAAATTTTCAAAGAGAAGTCCCAGGCATAAGGAATTTTCTAAGGTTTTGGACAATATACCGACAACCTCAAACACATTGAATAGGGATTGTGATCCAAATATTTTTACCATTGGGGAAAGTCTTTGTGACCTACAAGGTGAATCCTCTAGGAAGGTATCTATTTTAGGTAATGTTTTGGATACATGTTCCTCTTACCAATATTTGTTACGTTTTAGGAAAAGGAAATTCAAGCTGAGAACTTATGTAGTTTTTGGAAGGTTAGGGTTAGGTATGGACCATATAAATGAATCTTCCACTACTTCAACAGGTAGGAAATCATTTTTATTTCATGCACAAGAGAAGGCTTTGAGGTAAATTCAGTAGGGTAAACAAAAATCTATCAAAGGGGTCCTTAGAGCGAGAAAAAATCCCTCTAAGATGTTTAAATGATTTTGTTATCCCTTAATATCCGAGGTCTTGGTAGTCCCTCTAAAAGACTTGCCTTAGCTAGGCTGGTGGAAATTCATAATATGGATGTTATCCTTCTACAAGAAACCATGGGGGCAAGTACAAAATTCATTGAAGGGTTAAGTAAATTGCTTATGAACTGGAAGTTCTTGGATCTAGATGCTATCGTAAATTTAGGGGGTGTTTTGACTGGCTGGAAGAACTCGGTATCCTTAATTAATTCTTCCTTTATGATTTTAGGTTTGTGGACAAAATTCTTTTTTAAAGACTTGGGTTTGAGGTTATCGGTTATTAATTGTTATGATCCCTATGAAGATAGGTAGGTCTTTTGGGATGATTTTTTCTCCCAAATGTGTGTTAGGATTGAAAGATTTATCATTGGTGGGAACTTAAATTTTACTATGAATAGAAGTGAGGTATGGGGAGAATCTGCAAGACTTTAAAAACTTGCATATTACTTCAAGCATAAGATTGAAGAAGCTAGTTTAACTGATTTGGAACCAATAAAATTAATGCCTACATGGAGAAATATTGGGATCTCAAAGAGGTTAGAAAATTTTTTGATCCCAGAGACATTATATAATGAAATAGATAGAAAACGGTCATGGGTTGAGATTGGAGGTGGCTTAGATCATTCTCCCATTTTTCTTCAATTAGAAAGTCAAGAGGTAAAACCTACCAGTCCTTTTAAGCTCAATCCAATTTGGTTGGAGGAAGAATATTTTCAACAACTAATTAAAAATAATGGATTGGTTATGACCAAAGTTCTAGGTCATTAGTGAGTTTTCAATTTGCTGGTACTCTAAAAAAATTAGAGTTGTGTCATCTTGGATTGCAGTTAAAAAAGAGAGTATAGATAGATATCTTAAGTTGGTGGAGAAGGAAATTTTAGAAATTCATAAAAAGAATGAGGTTGATTTGTTTAAAGAGGAGAAAATAAGATTGGTTGAACTAGAAATTAAGAAGAATAAATTCTTGGAGTGGAGGGAAGCTAAATGGAGAATGAAAAGTAGAGTTGTATGGTTAAAAAAAGGGGATGAAAATACTAAGTTTTTTCATAATTTTGCTAATCACAGGAATAAGGTTAACACTACCTGGGAGATGCAGAATGAAGAAGGGGGTCATCGTTAGGATTTTTTTTGAGTTAGCAAATTTGGGAGTAAAACATTTCAATCTATCTATAAAGAACCTAATAGAGTCAATATTAGGGAAATTTTAAACTTAACTACTTTCTTCCCCAATTTTGTGACAAAGGAGGAAAATAAATTACTTATGAAGGAGGTCACAAAGGAAGAATTGAAAGTTGTCCTGACTTCTTTCAAAAAGGATAAAAGTCCAGGGCCTAATAGATGGCCTGTGAAGTTTTTCCTAGTTTTCTATGATCTGGTTGAGGAGGATCTTCTTAGATTAATGGAGGAAGTTAGGTTGAGGGGTCAGGTATTGGGGGCTTTTAACTCCACTTTTTTAGCTTTGATTCCAAAAAATAAGAAGCCTAAATTTTTTTATGAATTTAGACCTATTTCATTGTGTAACTGTATATATAAAATCATTGCAAATATTCTAGCTATTAGATTGAAGAATATTTTCTCTGAAGTTATTTCCCAAGAGCAGTTTGGATTTTTAGTAGGTAGACAGATTTTTGAAGCCATAGGAGCTACACAAGAGGGCCTTCACTCTATTAAAACCAAAAATCTTCTTGCCATGGTTCTTAAACTAGATCTATCTAAAGCTTATGATAGAACTAGTTGGTTGTATCTCAGATTGATGCTCTGACATGTGGGTTTTAGCTATCCAATAGTAAAGTGGATTATGGGATGTATTTCTTCTATATATTTTGTTGTTCTTATTAATGGACCAGCTTACAAATTGTTTAGACCTTTGAGAGGACTGAGACAGGGATGTCATTTATCTCCTTTACTTTTTTTGTTGGTTGTTGAAGGATTGAGTAGAGTTGTTTTGGATGCAAAGAGGGTAGGATCCTTATCCGAGATCAAAGTGGAGGTCCTTTATTTATCTCATTTATTATTTGATGATGATGTATTGTTGTTCACAAATGGTAGTTTAAGGTAAGCTAGAAAATTGAAGGAAATATTGGACACTTACAGTATTGCTACCGGCATGGAGATAAATTTTCCAAAATCCTCTATTTGCTTTAATGGTCTAGAGCAGGAGACTAAACAGGATCTAATAAAAAAAAAATTCTTTTAATCTCTTAGATTTCTAGGAAGGCTTTAAGTGTTTGGGGTTTTTATTGAAGCCAAATACTTACAGGAAGAGAGATTGGTGATGGCTTTTAGAGAAGATTGAATTTAGGATTAACCATTGGTGTAATGGATGGTTGTCTATCGGTGGGGTATTAACAATTGTAAATTTGGTTCTTGAGGCAATTCCAGTGTTTTGGCACTCCTTGGCCTTCATTCCCAAAGGATTTCTAGAGAAAATTAGAAAACTTTGCTTCAAATTTCTTTGGAATGGATGCAAGAAACATGAAGATATTCCTTTAGTTAAGTGGAAGAGTATTTCTAGGCAAAAGGAGGAAGGTGGTTGGGGCCTTAAAAATATCCATCTTTTTGGTTCTTCTTTGGCGATAAAAAGTTTATGGAGGATTTTTACCAGAGAAGGATTATGGAAGAATATTAGTGAACAAAAGTATATTTGTCCAGGAACCTTTATGGATTGGATCAGAAGTCCATATAAAAGCATTAAAAATATTTACATTCAATAGAAGTCACTAGTACAGGTCTTTTCTATGATTGGAAAATATTTGGCTTGGAAAGTGGGCAATGGTGAACAAGTTAGAATAGGGGCTGATTCTATTTTGGATTGTGGAGGAAACATTTTTTAATCAAAAGCTATGATAAGTTCTTTACAAGATAAGGATTTTTACTTTCTTCATTAAGTGGGGGAACCAGATTCTTCTAGTCTTTGGATCCAAGGTTGGAAGAAGGATTAAGTCTTGGATTTTTCTGATGAACATGTTGTTTTATAGAAGACTTACACTAATAGTCTTAATAAGAGTCATATCAAGTTGAGAGCTGAACTTGATACTATTTCTTGGGCATACAACAAATGTGGGGGTCACTATACGGCTAGACTTGGTTACAAAGCAAGTTTTGAGCCTCGTACTCAAGGGCCTACTTGGTGGTGGAAGCAGATTTGGAAATTATCTGCCCCAAAAAAGATAATTATTTTCATGTGGTTAGCTTTGAGAAATAAGGATTTGACTTGGAAAATTTTACGGAGGAGAAGCAGACAAGGTCCAAGTATTTATATGTTGTGTTAGTCAAAGGAGGAACACGTCACACATTTGTTAATCAAATATCCTTTTTCTCAACAAGTTTGGTTAGAAGCCAAACAGATAACTGGAGTACAAAATATTTGTGAAGGAGAAATAGTGGAGGTATGCTTAAGATAGTGGTTATTTGAAAAAATATTTGAAATAGTTTATTTCTTTGCCATGTCTTATATTATGGGGTTTATGGTTGGTACATAATGCAGTTATTTTTGAAGGGAAGTTAATTCCCCCATTTCAAGTCATATTTTAGGTGAGGACTTTGGTATCAATCAACAAAGGGACTAAAAAACATAAGAAACCTTGACAAGTAGATAATTTGTTCAATGAAAAGTCAGCCATGGGTTTTTTTTGATGGGGCTAGTCAGAGACAATCATTTTTTAGTAGTGCGGGAGATATTCTATACTTCTTGGATACCCATTATATCAAATTTAAAGCAGATCTTGGGATAGGTTCCAATGATTTTGTTGAGTTTCAAGTATTGATATTGCTAATGAAGTGTGTTGTGGAGAGAAATGTGAAAAAATTACAATTTTTTGGAGATTCCACTCTAGTCATCAATTGGATGAATAGATCTACTCAATTAAAAAATAATCTACTTATACCAAGTGGGAAATGAACTATTGGAGGTGATTCCCCTTTTTGAAAATATCTCTTTTACACATGTTTATAGGAAATTAAATCAAGAAGCAGATAGGTTATCAAAAGAAGGTCAACATGTTCTAGAAGGTTTCTTGAAAATGGAAGAGAACAAGGATGGAGTTTCTTCTTTCACCCACATATCATATCCCTAGTTTCTATGCTAGATCTAGGTTTTTACTATGGGCCTATTTTATTTGATTAGAGATTTATGGCAGTTTCTAACTGTTTCTTTTCAATTCAGCTGGTTTCTTTTTCACTAATTTCGATCTAGGTTTTGGTCATGGATGTTTTGGATGATTAAGTATTGATATATAAGGATATTTATCCTTATTATCCCCATGCTATTTCGAATATGGGTTTTTTTACTCTAATCTATCCAATTGTAATTATATCTTGAATCCTAGTAATCTGCTTTTATTTGGGTTTTCATTTGTGCTAAGGCACCTGAGAAGTGTATTTTTCTTTCACTCGTGTAATAAAATTATGATTTATTTCTTGTAATATATATATATTAGTAGTCGAATCCCCAAAGTAGAACTAGGAGATGACTATATAAAAAGATATATTTTTCATTGTAATTATCATGGAAATCAATCATATGTAATCATCTTTGCTCATGAAGTGGCTTATGGGACTTTGTCTTATTTAAGAGGTGCTCTCGTCTTGGGATATCTTGTGGAGTTATTATCTACCTCTATCTCTTGTGTGGATTATTATTGAGGATATTATTTGTGGATGAATGATTTGATATTTCTACATATTGGTGGATGATTTATGTTTATGAGAATAAAGTTTCGTAATAAGTGGTATCAGAGAAACAATTCTGGTAAAGTTGGGTTTTTTTTATTTTATTGCAAAACTAGGGCAGATTTTTTTTCTCGAAAAATATCTCATTTTTCAGGAGCCATATCTTTACGAAAGTTTGTTCTATTTAGATGATTCTTGGATCATTTTGTGCGAAATTTGTTTAATTCATATGAAGGAATCTTAGTATTTATAGAGATACGACCTTGTGAAGTCAACCATCTAGAACAAGGGCAGTGAAAATTTTCAAATCGTGATTTTTTTGGAAGACAAATTTTGGTAGTTGGGGTAAGCAAACCAGTTGCAATTTATTTTGTTTGGAAGAAAAATTATAAATCTAGTTGTTTATTTGGAATTTTAGCTTCAAATTAGTAGGGAGATATATATTTTTATAAAACCCTAGTTTGCATTATCATTTTTATGGATGTGATATCATGGCACTTCAAAACAATTCTATATAAAATGATATTGATGTGAGAGAGTGGTTGAAAATAGTAAAATCTCAATGTAGTGAAAGCATGTTTTGTGGAAGCTTTACAATGGGTAGAAAGCTTTATTAGGGATAATTCCTTGTGCACTTTGAAAGAAATGGAACCAACGTTCTTGAGTATAGGGGAATATATTCAATTACAAATAAAGTTATATTTGTAAGAGAGATATTGAGGTAAGGGATAAAAATATAGATAGCCTAATGGATGTCATCAAAGACCTTGAAAAGAAACTACAAGGGATTCAAAATGAAAGAAATGAAATGAAAGAAGAATGAGAAGTTTTCAAGAAACAAAATGAAGACTATGAAAAATAAATAAAATTACTTAAGAAAGAGAAAGAGGAAAATGTTAAGGAAGATAGTGAGAAGAATGAAGCCACATCTTTGGATTTACAAAAGTAGAAGGATCAAAAGGGTTTAAATTCAACTAAAAATTGTATTTTGTAGGTTCATGGAAGCATTCAAAATAAAGGGTTTATTATTTCCATTAACCTAGTAGCAAATATAATTTCATCAATATGGCTTTGGCTAAGAAGTTGCAGGTTCAAGCAACAAAAATAAAGGACATACATCTTAAGGGTGAGAATGTTCATATTTTTGAATATTTGAATATTACCATGGATGAATATGTTTTTCATTTATATTTTCATGCTATTGAGATGGATAATATGGATATTGTTTTAGGTCATCCTTGATTGGATTCTTTGGGTACTGTTAAAATTAATTTTCAAAAATAAGTTTATGAAGTTATGGTACAAGAAAAAGAAGATAACATTGCAGGATATTTCTCAGCTTAAGGAGAAAGGATCCAAGAAAGACCAAGAAGTAGTTGTAGAGAAACAAATTGAATAACAAATAGAAGAACCTAAAACTGAATTCAAGAAGGAAGTAGTAGCAATAGAGTCCATGGAAGAAGCAGTAGCACTAAATTCCATGGAAATAACAATAGTAGAGTCCAAGGAAAATTTGTTAGAAGAGCACAAGGACATACCAAACAAAGGGAACATGAAAGAACAATGTGTAGAAGAATTAAAAACATTGGAGCCAAATATTGAGGAGTCAAAGAAGGTAGAACATCAAGTTAAGATTGTAGCATATCGTCATCCACACCACCATGAACGACAACAGTATTAGAGGTATGGATCAAGGCAAAACTATTATGGTTCTACATGGAATCGAAAGGACACTGAGTATGGAAGTGTTTTACAAAGAAAGCATAGTGATGCTAGTTTTTAGAGTGGTGCATTAGCATTAAGGAACAAGTGGCCCCATAATTCGAATTATCAAAATAATGTAGCAAAAGAGTGGAGCAAAAAAAGAACATTTGGATACTCAAGTGGAAAAATGGCATACCAGCATCAACGTAGGCCACCACTAATCAATGTTGCACTAGGATGGATGGATGATCAAGATTGGTACCAATTGCTAACATTGCTTAGAAAATCATATTATCTTGTTTCTTCATATGTTTTGAGGACGAAACATTTGTGAGGGAGGAATGTTAGGGTACCTAGGAATAGATATATGGGGAAATGATATTATATTGTATAAGTATTGACATGGGCCACACATAACCCAAGGTTGATTACATTATAATATGATATTATTTAGTAGTCATATCCCCAAAGTAGACTTAGAATATGGCTATATAAAGAAGGGATATTTGTCATTGTAATCATCATGAAGATCAATCATATGTAATCGTCTTTGCCCATGAAGTGGCTTATGAGAGTTTACCCTCTCTAAGTGGCGCTCTCATCTTGAGAGATCTTGTGGAGTTATTCCCTCCTTATGAAGTATTATTAGTGTTGCCCTACCTTAAGGGTATTATCTATCTTTGTCTCTTATGTGGATTATTATTTGTGGACGAATGATTTGATATTTTTGTATATTGGTGAATGATTTATGTTTATGAGAACAAAGTTTCGTAACAAATCAGAATGCCTAATCATTGGGAATACATTTAAATTAAAAGAGGAAGTTCAATGGAAGCTCAATAATTTACAAGATATAATAGTCATCAATGAAATAGAACAAAATACTTATATGCAAGAACAAAATAAAAATTCATATTGGGTTCAAGAATCTTCGAAGAGATGGTTAAATAAAAGCAATAAAAATATGAAATATTTTATGCTATAACCAAAATAAATTTTTCTTTTGTTAAATGAAAAACATTTCAATTCTAGATGAAAAAAATATTAAGGAAGAAGAAGATGTTAGGAAGTAAACAATTAAGTATTTCAAATATATTACATTAGAAGTTGGGCAAGATAAGGAGAGTTAGATAAATATATATAATATATTCCATAATTGTCACATAAAAACGAAATGAAATCCTGATGAAGAAGATATCTACAAAGGAGCTACAACAGGGGGTTTTCTCTTGCCACCCTGATATGGCACCTAAATTTTTTTTTTTTTCTAAGATGTTAAGATCTATTGAGGAGTGATATGTTGATTATGGTTGAAGAGGTTAGCAAAAATAATATTATAATAAGTGAGATCAATGCCACCTTTATTGCATTAGTCCTAAGAAATGTGTAAAAAATATTTTGATATTTTTTGTCCAATAGGCCTTTGTAATATGATCTATAAGATAATTTCAAAATCTATGACAAATGGTTTGAAAAGCATTCTCGATTATGTTATCTCAAAGGAACATGGTGGTTTTTTTCATTGTAAACAATTTTACAATGTTATAATCATTAATCAAGAGGTCATACATTCTCTTTATTCTATGAAAAACTAGATATGAACTTGTAAAACTAGATATAAACTAAGCATGTGATAGAATTTACTAGAGTTTCTTAGATAATATTCTCAAAATATTTAATTTTCATCAATGATGGTGTGAATGGATTAGATGTTTTTATATCACTTCAAGATATATATTTTGATCAATGGATCCCCTATTGGATACTTTGAACCATCCTATAGAATTTACTAGGATGACTCACTTGCTCCTTATCTTTTCATTATTCTTGCATAGGTATTAGATAGAGCTATCTCAAATGTAAAAATGAAATAAAATATTAAATTTATTCAGGCTGTAACAAATTATCCCTTTGAATTTCATCTCTACTATATCAGTGATAATTTTATTTTAGGTCATCCCTCGATCAATGAGACCATGGATTTTAAATTAATATTGTCATGTTGTGAGAATGTTATTAGGAAATTAGTTATTACTATAATATCTAGGATCTTTTTCAATAACATTGCCTAATATTTATAATGAATTATTATGGAAATTTTAGGGTTTAAAATTAAAAAAAATTAGGGTCTTAGGTGTAGACCAATTGTTTCCCCGAAATCTCGTAAGGGGGGCGGAGGTCCAAGGTTCAAATCTCGGGCCTCACCGGAATGAATGCTTGTCCCTTTCTTGGTTCTTTCAACGGCTTAAAAGGTTTAAAATGATCGTGGCATGGTGGTTATAGGGGCGGACTGTGCGAAGATCTATGTGGCGGATTTCAGGGCGGACAACACATAATAATTTTGCGACCATAAAAAGTCAGACAACCTTGCCCAAATTCGTGGTGGCTACCAATTCCACCATGTAAAAAAAAAATTAAAAATTTCCATCAATTTATCTAGGTAGTCTTTTGTCTAATAAATAAAGAAGAAGGAGATTTAGGACTCAATTTTGAATAGAATTAAATCTTATTTGGCAAAGGTACCTTCTTAACTTTTCTTGGAAGGCTACAACTCATAAAACTACATTGCAATCTATTTCTATATATTTGATATCACTTTCAAGATTACCAACAAGTGTAACATCCAAATTTAATAATATCCAAAGATATTTGCTTTAGAAAGGACATGAAAAAAAAATAAGGTATCCTATTTGTGAGTGTGATAGGATTTCCAAAGGAAAGAAAGTTTGTGAAATTGTAAACTTATGAGTTTGGCATTTGGGCCAAGTTTTCTTAGATATTATTCAAATTTCAAGAGTAGAATTGAGAAAAAAATATTATTTCAAAAATATATAGGTTATATTGATGTGATAAAATTATTCAAGAATCAAACCCTCCCTAGGGGCTCGATAACATAGAACTTCATATTAGATAGATTGCAAATGATTAACAAACATATTAAGCGGCCAATCAATGAGGGTTTTTCTATTTATTTTTGTTTTGATGCTTGGTTGAAGCCTTGTCCCCTTATTTTTGATCTAAAATGGAAAATGTTGGATTGGGCATCCTTAACTTGTAGAGGTTCAAAGGTCAAAAAAATTACTGGTGAGAACAAGAATTATATATCATAGATTTATATCAACAACCTAGTTGACTAAAATAACTTTAATCAAATAATAAATGAGCTTCAATTTTATGCTTCATGAGTTATGTTTACCAATTTTTCATGTGAGGATGAATTGGTTTGAAACCTATCAAAAGATGGTGGATACTTGATCAAGTTAGAATATGCGACTTTGGAGCAATCAAAATTACATACCCCTAAATATTTTCCCTGGAAGAATGTTTGATCACTTGATGCCCTTCCTAAAGCCTCAACGTTTCTTTGGTTAACAGTCCAAAGCAAAATTCATATAGGTGAGAGTCTAGAAAAAAGAGGACATATCATTTACTCCTTCATTGTTCCTTTGCTTACACCATTTGGGCATCAACATTGAAAGATTTAATAAAATGTTAGATTAATTGTTTCAAATGTAAAGTGATATGCATTATTTGGAGGATTGGTTTTACCATTACTTTTTGGAATCTATGGCTTGAAAAGATTATTAGAATTTTAAAAATAGATAATAAATTATGATCAAGCTTATAATCGTATTATTGCATCTCTTATAGAATGCTTACACACATGACACTCATCATGGAAAGTCTTTAAATGCAAGGACCATCTATCAGTGCTTGTCTCTTAGTTATAAGATTTGAATATGTATACAAGGACCATCTATCAGTGCTTGTCTCTTAGTTATAAGATTTGAATATACATACAAGGACTATCTATCAGGGCTTGTCTCTTAGTTATAAGATTTGAATATGCATACAAGGACCATCTATCACAATTGAGTTAACCCAAAGGATTTGTTAGAGTCGTATTATTGCATCTCTTGTAGAATGCTTAAAAACATGGCACTCATCATGGAAAGTCTCTTGAGTGTAAAAAAAAGGTGCTTGTCTCTTAGCTATAAGATTTGAATATGCATACAAGGACCATCTATGAGTGCTTGTCTCTTAGTTATAATATTTGAATATGCATACAAGGACCATCTATCATTGCTTGTCTCTTAGTTATAAGATTTGAATGTGCATACAAGGACCATCTATCAGTGCTTGTCTCCTAGTTATAAGATTTGAATATACATACAAGGACCATCTAGGAGGACTTCTCTCTTAATTATAAGATTTGAACATGCATACAAGGACCATCTATCACAATCAAGTTAACCCAAAAAAAAATTATGAATTGTAATGATACATTAAAAAATAATAATGTTAAAAAAGTTGAATTTATTAAAATTACTTAGAAAAATTGCTTATTTTCATTTTCCTTAGATTTGAAAAACTACTTTAATATTTTAAGTATCTATTATATTCTGGGCGGTGACATAAAGCCAAACCGCCCATTTTTGTGGTTGCTAAGAACGTGAAAATAAAGAAAAGTACGGACGGCAAAACGGCGTGCAATGAATTGGACTGCAAATCATGTTTCCGTGTTACGTCATGGCACATGCAACGTTGTATAGCTCATATCTGAGGTTTCAACTAAATCAATGTTCTCAAGCGTAATCGAACTTTGTTATTATAAATTTTAGTTAATTAGTTAAAATAAAGTTAATAGATTTAATTTTTTAAGGAATCGAACTTGTGCAATTAATAGGTAAACAGTAGACCCTACCAACCACCCTATTAAGACAATATTAACTTACCCAATTCTCTAGAAAGTAAAACTTGTGCAACTAATTAGCAAACAATTGGACCTTTCCCAATCACCATATCAATCTCAACAGATAGTCAAACCTAACCACATTCTCCATAATTATTAATGAATTGTCGTATACGGAAATATGTTTATTGAGACATTCATTATCTCCAACAATTGGCGTTTTATGCGTTGTGGAAAACTTCATTTCGTTCTGGATATCTCCAGAAGCCGTATTCTCTTGGTCGGTGCTTGGACGGTCGAGATGGACTGTTGGTACCCGCGTCTATCTTGGTGGTTCGGTAATAAAAGAACAAGGGCGATTTTATGCTTTGGGCATTTATTATTTTTAACCGGCAGAGGTGGACGTGATTGGACCGCTGTGTGGGGGTCGTGGGATATTTTTATGGTGAAGCAAATTCAATGCGTTGGAGGCGGCCTTCAAAAGTTGTCATTATTTATGGAGAGGTGGTCCTATGTGGCAATGGTACACGGCATCTGAGTAAAGAATTTTCTGTCCACGTCAGCAAAGAAAACAACAGGACTGTTGAAGCGAAAATGTGATGGGCTCGGATCTGCTTGCGGATTAAGAGGCCACCGTTAGATATTTTAAAATAATATCACAAGCCTTTCTTTTATGATTTGAATTTGGATATATACTAATAAATAATATATATTTATATGTTTTATAAAGATAATTTAGAGGTTAAGGTTTTGATTTCTTTTAAGAGGTTTAAGGTTTAAACCATAGATTATCTGAAAGGGAACAGACTAGATGGTAGCGGCCTAATGTTTGTTGGTTATACCCCAAAGGATAGAGTCCTAACTGAAAGGGGACATGCTAGATGGTAGCAGCCGAATGCTTGTCGGTTATGCCTTAGAGGATAAAGTCCTAACGGGTTGAGCTTTATAGTGGCAATACTTAATGGTGTTACGACACCCCT
Organism: Wollemia nobilis; assembly: GCA_028583015.1. Taxonomy (NCBI): domain Eukaryota; kingdom Viridiplantae; phylum Streptophyta; class Pinopsida; order Araucariales; family Araucariaceae; genus Wollemia; species Wollemia nobilis. The sequence continues at coordinate 444,556 of JAQPPZ010005913.1, forward strand.
ATGTATAAAAAAAGTTCAATAAGGACAACACAACGGTTAGAGCTTTGGTTTTTTTTTTTGGGAGGTCTAAGGTTCAAACCATGGTGTACCCAAACAAGCGAGTTTGGGTTAGGTTTTATGGTGGTAGCACCCAACAGTGTTACGGATTCTCATGTGCGTTAAAAAAGTTTGATAAGGACAACGCAAATGGAAATTAAAGCTTTGGCTTTTTTTTTTTTTTTTTTGGAAAGGTTTAAACCATAGCATACCCAGACAAGGATAGGCTTAAACGATAGTGGGTGAGTGGACGAATGTTTGGCGATTGGTTGCCCTAGTTCGATGTCCCCAAAGGTTGGGGTCCTGATAGTGGGTGAGTGGACGAATGTTTGGCGATTGGTTGCCCTAGTTCGATGTCCCCAAAGGTTGGGGTCCTGTTAACTTCGTCTGTCCAGGTTGTTTTAGTTCAATGCCCTTGAAGATCATTTAAAAAAACAATTAGGATAAAATTTAAAGATAAAGTACTAGATTTTTAAAAGGGTTTTCATTGTACAATGATTTGAATCTGGGTCTTCTAAAGAAAATCCCAAAACAATACCACTATAACATGTGTTAAAAAAAAAACTACATTTATAATTTTAATACCTCACATTTTCTTTGGAAGGATTTGTAGCTTTATAATTATTAGTACTATGATACATTATTTTTTTTAATGAAAGAATTATTATTATTAAATTTTTTAAGCTTTGTTCATGATGAAAGATTTATAATTTATAATAAAAAAATTTATTTTATTTTTTTATTTGGTTATTGTGAGAAACCTCTGTGACCGACAGGATGACCCTTTGTAAAGCTAAGAGTTGTACTTATTAATAGAGAATTTAACACAAAGCTACCATATACCCACTCCCTCGCACACTCGCTTATACCGCGGTTTGAACCTTGGACCTCCCGGAAAAAAAATTTGTTTTATTTTATTTTTTTAATTTTTTATTTAATTTAATTTTTTATTTTTTTATGTAATGTAATTTTATTTAGTTGGGTTTTTCATATTTTCATTAGTTATATTAATAGGTTAAGTTTAATTAAAAGTGAAATGGTAACTAGCCATTAGTTTTAGTTTGAAGAAGTTTGATATTCTAAGTTAAATTATTATTATTAATTATTTTGAGCTTTGTTTAGGATTAAAGATTTATATTAAAAAAAATAAGTTTTAGGTATTGTAATTTTATTTAGTTTGGTTTAACATATTTTTATTAATTAAATTAATGTGTTAAGTTTAATTTAAATTGAAATGGTAAGTAGAATTTAGTTTTAGTTTGAATAAGGAGATTTACATTCTAACTTAAGGTTTTGATTTCATAGTTGAACCTTAATATTTATCAAATGAGATAGAATGATTTGTTAAATTGTTTCTTATGATAATATTGTTACATGGTTCATTGAAAAGACATGATAACTTTTATTTTTTATTTTTAAGTGGAAGATATAATTTACAATTTACATATAAAATTGATGAACATTTAATATGACAGTTTTTTTATGTTCAATAAATCAAATAAGTTTGAAGAACCTAAAAGATAATTTATAATAAGTTTTTTTATTTTTTAATTATATAAGAGGAATTGGTAACGCGTTACAATTTTCTACGTCTCTTTGTGGGTTCAAATCTCACTGCACTATAACCTTTATTTGTATCAAGTAAACCTTTTATGTGAGTTTGAATCTTGCTCCTTGTCGTCACTATAACCTCCAGTTGCATCAAGTAAACCTTTGACGTAGTCGACTACGCTGATGATGTCACATCCACTAATACTACAAGGCCCAAGGGATTGGAACCCTGGTCTTCGTGCTACTATAGAAGTGTTTTGACCATTGAACCAAGCTCTGAGACCCATAATAATAATCTTTGTTATAAGTTTTTTAAGTCTAATTTAATTAGGCTGATTCAAAAGTATATAATTAACTTTGAAGGTCTCCAAAGTTTCATCAAACATCGTTATAAGATAGACATGGTATAAAGAAGTGTCTCTTATCTTTTATTTAGTTTGAATTAATATTTTGCACATTATTTTTTCTTAAGGTGTTGGAGTGTAGTTGCTTCCTAATTTAAGAATTATAATTATTTTTAGCATTAGTTATGTCATCAAGTTAAGTAAGTTGAGGGTTAACAATGTTTATCTAGTAGTTGATTTTTTTTCTTTTTATTGATTATCATTTCAAAAGTTGTTAATAACTTTGATGTTGATATGTGATTCTATTGTATCATATTTTTCATAAATATTCTAACTTTGTCTCTTGTATATTTTTTTTTTTTTTGTCATTTTGGGCTATAGAAAGGAGTTTATCTTGACCAAGATTGGTTAGCTTGTGTTTATATAATAATTATAATGCTTTAAGGTTTCACTTTCTATGGGTGCTACTAGCTCCATATGAAGGAGAACACATGATGTTTGGTTCTTAAACTTAATGAAATGTTCTTATATTTGTTCAATTTTATTTCAAGAGCCTTGAGATAAAATATAACCCTATATCTCATAATCATATAGAAGATTATATGTGTATCAAGGACGCCACTTGCATTATCGGTGATGTGATTTGGGTTCAATCCCCACTGCGGATGTGTATAAGAAGTATTACTCAAAAAAAAAAAATCATATAGAAGATTATATGTGTATCAAAGCTATATAAAAGGACCTTTTCCTTTCATGGATCTTAAAGTTTAAGACATTTCAATACTTATTTCCTAGGGCAAATATGACCTTCCAACTTGTACATATCTTTTTCATTGTGATTAAATTCAATATCTAAGTGGTTGTCAAAAAAGAATGTGGGAAAGATTTTTGGAACAATTTCATATTTGTACTCTTAGTTTTATTGACATTAATTGTCAAGTCAAACTTATCTTAAAGAGTTTAAATGATTTTTAATTACATCTCTATGCCAACTAGATCTTTGACAAGTAAGATAACATCATATAATAGTATTATGGTCAATTCAAAAAAGGTAATATCAATGTATCCCTCTTCTTTAAGAAGTCTTTCAAATTTATCTATATAGATTCTAGAGATGGTGACAAACAAAGGATTTTTTTTATTCCAATGATACAATGGATTTCATCTAACCAACCTTCGTTGGTTAAAATTTAACATTAACCCTTTCAAATGATCTTAACATGTATAATAGTTCCCTCCATGCAATTCCAAATGTTTCCTTTAGGAACAATATCAAATGCCTTCCTAAAGTTAATGATCTAAGAAATTAAATTATCTTTATTATTATGATAATTCTAAGTGTAAAGATGTGATCAATTATGATGTGTTGGTTTATAAAACATCAATAATCTAAGAAATTAGATTATCTTTATTATTATGATAAGTTTAAGTGTAAAGATATGGTCAATTATGGTGTGTTGGCTTATAAATCTGTCATTCATTATTTATGTTGATTTTAATTGGTTATAAGGGATTGAAATGGATTTACTTGTATTACATCATGCTTATGTTATTATAGTATTTCAACAAACCACATAGTGGATTTACAATATATTGTATTCCAATTAAACTTCAATACTATAGACACTCTTATTTGGATATTACATTTATAATTTTAAAAAATAACACATTTTATTTGGAGTGATTATAGCTTTATAATAATTATCATTATTAGTTTGATGATACATTGGTTTTTTAAGAAGTTAGAATTATTATTATTATTAATTTTTTAAGCTTTTTTTAGGATGAAATATTTATCTTTTATATTAAAAATTTTAATTTTTAGGTGTCATAATTTTATTTAGCTGTGTTTGACATGTTTTTATTAGTTAGGCTAATGTGTTAAGTTTAATTAAAAGTGTAATGGTAAATATAATTTAGTTTTAGTTTGAACAAGGAGTTTTACATTCTAAGATAAGGTTTTAATTTCATAGATAAACCTTAATATTTATCAAAGAAGATGGAATGATTTGTTAAAATTGTTTGTTATAATAATTTAAATGGTTCATTGAAACAATATAATAACTTTTATTTTAAGTAGAAGATATAATTTACAATTTACATATAAGATTGATGAAAATTTTATATAATAACTTTTAACCTTCAATAAATCAAATAGGTTTGAAGAACCTAAAAATAACTTCTACTAGTATTAAGCATTGTTATAAAAAAATTTAAGTCTAATTTAACTGGGTTGATTCAAAATTTATTATATCATTATAAATGTAAATGTCTCCAAAGTTACTTAAAACATCATTATAATATAGACAAGCTAAAAAGAAGTGTCTTCTATCTTTTATTTAGTTTGAATTACATATTTTACACGTTATTTTTTTCTAAGGTGTTGGAGTGTGCTCATTTGTGAGTTTTGTTATGCACATAATGCAAGTTGCTTCCTAATTCAAGAAGTACAATTATTTTTTAGCACTATGCACATAATGCAAGTAAGATAGTTAATAATATTTTTATAGTAGTAGGATTTTTCTTTCTTTTTATAGTATTATCATTCCAAAAGTTATTAATGACTTTGACATTAATATGTAATTCTAATTTATCATATTTTTCATAAATATTTCAACGTTCTCGTCTCTTGCTATACTTTTTTTCCATCGTTTCTTTAATTATAAATGAGTTAAACATTTTTTTGAAGCTATGGTAAGGAGTTTATCTTGGCCAAGATTAGTTAGCTTGTGTTTATATAATAATTAAAAGACTTTAAGGTTTCACCTTCTATGGGTAATACTAGCTCCATAAGAAGGATAAGATATTGGTTCTTAAACTTAATGTGCATTGTGATGAAATTTTTCTATATTTGTTCAATTTAATTTCAAAAGCCTTAAGATAAACTATCATTCTATATTTTAAAACCATATATAAGATGATATGTGTACCAAAGCTATATATAGGACCTTTTCCTTTCATGGATCCCAAAGTTTAAGTCATTTTAATACTTATTTTCTAGGGCAAAGATGACCTTCCAACTTGTATAGATCTTTTTCAATGCCACTGTTTTGATGTATATTGTGATTAAATTCAATATCTAAGTGGTTGTCAAAAAATAATGTGGGAAAGATTTTTGGGATAATTTCATACTCATACTCTTAGTTTTATTGACATTAATTGTTAAGCCAAACTTATCCCAAAGAGTTTAAATACATTTTATTTATTTCTCTGGGTCAACTAGATCTTTGACAAGTAAGATATAATCATATAATAATATTATGGTCCATTCAAAAAGATTAATATCAATGTACCTTCTTCTTTATTTATATAGATTCTAGAGAGGATAACAAACAAAGGATTTATTTTTTTTAACTCTAGTATTGCAATGGATTTCATGTAACTAGCCTTCATTGGTATTAAGTTTAGCATTATATCTTTCATATAATTTATATAATGCTAATATGACCTTAATATCTATAAAAATTTCCTCCATGTAATTCCAAATGTTTCATTTAGAAATAATATTAAAGGCCTTTCTAAAGTCAATAATCTAAGAAATTAAATTATCTTTATCATTATGATAATTCTAAATGTAAGGATGTGGTTAATCATGGTGTGTTGGCTTATAAATCCATCTTAGCATTCATTTTTATGTTAATTTTAATTGGTAATAAGGGATTGAAAGGGATCTACCTCTCTTACATCAAGCTTTTGTTATTGCAGTAATTCAACAAATTACATAGTGGAATTACAATAAATTGTATTCCAATCAATCTTCAAAATTTAATACAATGGACACTCTTAAATTATTATCACCAACCATCAATTGATTTCTTATTAGTAATTTAAAAAGTTTATCTCTTAATAGATATACCATTATAGTTTCATAGTTAAAAAGTTTAACTTTATTACTATTTTTATAAATAAATATGATGGATCTTTTACTCGTTCTTTCCAAAAGCCTTCTTCAATTCTTATGTTAAAGAAGTATTGAGTGTATAAAAGTGTATGGGATCTCATTTTAAATTTTTAAATGGTTCAACTTGGTACATACTTTTATGTCTTTAGTCTTAACTTTTACAAGATTATTAGCCAATTTCATTTGATGAGAACAAATTTGATTGGGTGCAAATTAAAGGGTTGTAATTAGTTGTATAATTTAAAATGAGTGAGAAAACATTTTTAAGATAAGACAACCAAATATTAAGTGGCATTAGCTCAACATGTTAGATTCCTCAACATTTCAAGGAAAAGATAGAGGTTCAAATCTTGCTAAACGAACACATGGATAATATCCAAGTTTTGTTTTAATATCACTATGTGGTGATGATGTAATACGGGTGGGGCCTATAACCCATTTTAAAAAGGAAGCAACCAAATTAGTTTATATAGGCTTGATGATTTTCTACTTAAATTCTATTTCCATTTTTTAAATATTATTAATGAAAATTTTCAAAAGTTTATTTAGTTGTTTAGTAAAAAAATTTCATCTTTTCATCCAATTTTTATTTTCAATTATTTCTTTGTATTTTTTTATGGCAAGTTGAATGTTCCTTTTTACCACAATGAAGCTCATACCAAATATTTCTACTCTAATAATTCAGATTAAGTGAGATGGAGTATGTTTGCCTTTAAACACATTTAAAAAGTTTAATAGTAAAACATGTTATATAGATTGGAGGGTTGAAAATATTATAGATTTTTTTTTTTAAATATTTTAATTTTTTTAAAATAAATATATTTTTGATAGTTTTTAAATGGTAAAAGAGAATTTATTATTTTATTTAAACTTATATATAATATCAAAGTAATTAGTTTGGTTTTCGATTTGGATTCTTTCAAAAAAAATCCATACTTCACATTAAATTTTTGACTGAATTTTTTTTGAAAGTTAAATCTGTTAACTTGTATTATTTATTTATTTATTTGTGGAAAACATCCAGTTAAGACCCAAGGAGAAAGGGTATCCATTCCGCCTTAACTTATATTTACCAAACAAACTAAAGTTTATAAAAATTCTTTACTCAACATATTTACTAAAGTTTATAAAATTTCTTTACCCAACTAAAAAATAATAATCATATTATAACAAGCCACCATTATCCGCGTATCTAAGCTCTCTTTCGAGATAAATTATACGTAGTACCTGCTCTAAAGAAGAGAAGGTTTTCAACCCGCCTAACTTCAAATTAAATTTTATTAATTTACACCTCCTATTCCAACCTGCATGTCAAATTCAAGCTCTGAACGTCGTATCTGCTCTAAAGTAGACAAGGTTTTCAACCCGTCAACTTCAAATTAAGTTTTATTTATTTACTGTCTCAACAACCTTTTTTGAAAAATTCTGGTTTCACGGGTGGAGCTGCACGTCAAATTCAAGCTCTCAACGTCGTATCTGCTCTAAAGTAGAGAAGGTTTTAAACCCATCAACTTCAAATTAAGAATTATTTATTCCACTCCTTTTCTAAGGATCCTTCCTGGAAATTCTGGTCTGACGGGTGGGGCTGCACGTCAAATTCAAGCTCTGAACTCCTCATCGTTATCGTTAAAACATTTCCCTGTACTTCAATATTACTTTTCGTACACGACACCTTGCCACCTTTTTTTGACGCCGTACTTAGGTACTTTGTTGTGATTTCACAATTCACTGTCATGTTTGAAACGCGTGAGCAGAAAAAACATGGATCATGGAATCAACTTTTTGATGGCGAGTTGCATGTGTACTCTTCCTCCGTTAACATCGCTCTCTCCTTGTCTTTCTTTCATAGTTGATAGTGGAGTTATACTTGAAAGGAATATGTTGGTTGATAGCTGTCTTTTATTAACATTGCTTTCTTTTTATCTTTTTTTTCATGGTTAATAGCGGAGTTATACTTGAAAGGAATATGTTGGTTGATAGCTGCCCTCTGTTAATATTGCTGTCTCCTTGTTTTTCTTTCATAGTTGATAGCGGTCTTATACTTGAAAAAAATATGTTGATTGATAACTATCTAACAAATATATTGATTGATAGCTGTAAACCATGTATTTGCTAGTGGAGTCAAGAAGGTTTGTTACACAACAACTAAAAAAAGTAAAGTTATCATAAGGGAGGTCAACAAACAAGAGAGGTGTTTGGTTTAAGTGATAGAGATTGTCTCAACTACATCTACTAATATTGAAATGCTTTGAAGATGTCATCAACATCAGCCGCATTGGTCGCCATCTTCGTGCTTCACGTTTCCAGTTATGGCCATGGTTTTCTTAGTACTATTCACATATGCAATAAATAAAAATTAAACTAAGAATATTATTTTCAAGCTTGAAGACCACAGACATCAATTTTCATGCTCATTCCAAGCCGGGAAAGGTGGTTTTTCTTTAGCCCTAAATCTTTTACAAAGCTTTCTACAATTGGCTTCAAATTTAACTCTCAATGCTCAAATTTAACCTTAAAGAATAGATGTAGATAAATAAATATGTATTAACGTAGAACGAAATTTTAATTATAAATAGAATTTAACCTTATATCATCACATTAATTGGTTAGAAAACCAGAGTACCAACTCCTATAAAATTGTGTATTGACAGAATAACACCTAACTTTTGTAGGAAAGCATTTTTTTTTTTTTTTTGGGTGATATCAAATGGTGTGAACAGTAAATTCACAACTAACCTCTGCAATGAACTTTTATTGAAAATGAACCGTCAAACATTTCTTAAATAAAAATGGCTGAACCGAACAGCATATTAAATTCTACATAGGGCCATGTTATTTTTCCATGTGCAGCCGGTACACTCCATTTAAATGATTTTCAGTGAATAAGTGCAACGACAGCATTACTGTTCCTTTCTTCCCTAACATAAAATGCTACAGATGGCACGGCGGGTTCCCAAGAGTGAAAACACTGTTGTTCAACAACCTAAAACGTGAGTTGCCCAAGCTTTTAAAATGACATGTTGAGTGTAACATTATATATTTTTAATGATATTATAAAGATATAAGGAAATCTGAGACCACCATAAATATTGTTGAGTGTTTAAACAATTGGGGTCTAATTGTGAAAAAATTTGTAGAGATTTGGCCACGCGGTCTAATTGTGAAAAAATGTGTAGAGGTCAGGCCACGGCACGATGAAGAGGCGTTTGTGAACGAGTTAACGGTGCCTTGTGGATTTTGAATAGGGTTTCAAAGAGCCTTTTCGTAACGGGTGTTTGTTTTTACCAGTGTTTATGGTTTCAGCTTTAATATATTGAGGGCATTTTCTTTTCACCCGTTTTTAAAGATTTATTAAAAAAAAAATAATTCATTCCTGTGTTTTTATCCATTTTTTAATCTAGGAGTTGAGATTTTAGGAATAGCAATTTTGTGACCACTTTTGCACGGCTTTAACATTCAACATTTCAAGGGCATTTTCCTTTCATTGGTGAACATCCAAACATTTCAAAGATTTGTGGAAAAAAAAGGACATCCTATGCTATTTTTAGGGTTTCTACCCATCTTTGGAGTTTGACGAAAGCTGTGTATCTTTTAGGGCTTAGAGTGAAGAATTGGGACCACCGTCACCATTTGACGACAAACCCAACTTTGCAGGGAAGAAGCATTTGGGTACAAAAAAACAGTTTGCACGGGATGTAAGGTTTCTATGATGGACGAAACTCCATACCTCAATATTGTTGTATCTCAGGTTCCCTTGACTTCCCTTAGGCACCTTGCATACAATTCCATGGAGAAGCTTGGAAATTCAGAGAGCTAGAGGAGCTTACGAGAGGGCTACACTGTTGACCCGTCAAACACTAATCGAGCAACACCTCAACCACATGCATAGCAAGGTAAGCCCCTTTCAGTTGTTCTTCTTGATTCATTTGCTAAATTAGCGAATGACTTGTGTGAATGTACTATCATTTTATTTTTTTACGGGGGATTCCACCTAAGGCTGAATTTCTTAAATGGGTTAGGGGGGTTTGGAAAAATACTAGAGGTTGGATAGTTGAGGCTATTCGAGGGTTGGGAATGGGGTACATAGCAGTCTCCTTTGCAAATCCTGAATATGCCAAAAAAGCTCTCCAATATAGAACTTGGGTTATCTACGGGTAAATTTGTTATCTGCAAGGTTGATCTTTTGATTTTCATCTAGAGGATCCTTCTAGGAAAAAATACCCTCTTTGGATTGAGTTACCATTTTTATCTCTTTCATGTCGCTCCTTTCTCAATAAAATTGTTTATCTTTTTGGTAAGGTTTTGTGGTCTCATCCTATGTCAGAATAACTATCTAATTATAGAGTGCACCCTCGTATTTGTGTAGAAATGGATATATCCAAGTCGTTATCCCCTTACCTTGACCTCAATGGGCCAAGTTTCTATGTTTGTAAGCCTCTTATCTATCTAAACTTACCTAATGTGTGTTTTTACTATAGAGAAGTTGGACACTTGATCATAAATTATCCAAAAAATTAGCTTAAAAGGAACAAATGGAAGTGTCCGCTAAAAAAATTACAAAACAAATCCCAACTAATGACCCTCATATGGAAGCTGCAACTAAAAAATTAGCCAAAAAATTCCCTTCTGATGGCCCTAAACACCCCCTTGTTCCTGAAAAACCCTCTACTTCTTAGGTCATTACCACCAAGAACCTTCTTGCCTCTTCCACAACTCAGACTAAATCCTCAGATACTCTTGTTAATCCACAAGCCTCACCAAATTTAGCTGATGAGTGCCTATCTGACACATTTTTGTACCAGAATTATTTCATTGTTACAATTATATGATGATTATGATATGTTTTATATGAACTGTTATTGAATAAAGTGTGATTTATTAGGAAATTTGACTAATTACAGTAATCTAATAAATATGTTTGATTTATACCAAAAAGATCTGAGTTTTGAGGAAAATGCAGGAAAAAGTGTTGATGATTGGATTGCAGAAGTTTGGAGTGTGCCTCAGACGAGAAGAAGGACCAAGGATAAAGGCAGAACTCGGTGACAATAGTACCTAACCCTGTTACTGATGTATATTACTGAAGGTAATTACTCAAGGTAATTACTAAAAGTAATTAATGAAGAATGTTTTACCAATAGTTACCGAAGGATGATAAAGGTTGTTGATTTACACGCCACATCAGTGACGACACATCAAGTTTGGACGAAAATAAATGTTTTCACTTAGCAAAATATTTCATACTATCCGCAAGAATATTTCAATTGATAAAAGTGGTTATTTGCTTAATAAAGTTTGTAATCAGATTATTATGAGAATTTTTAGATATAGACGCAAGACTATTAGACCTTCCCTAGAATATAGGACATAAGGTCCCAATGTATATCTTGTGAATCATTCAAAATAATATTATCTTGTTAGGTTTTTTTGGAGGATTCCACTTGGACCAGTTAGAATATTTATCAAATCCAAGTAGGAATATGTATTATGTTAGGTTTAGATTATTTTTGTTGATGCATAGTTATCGCATCAAAAATTCCGCATGACAAAATATGTGGAGAAATACTGTTTAGAATTGTATTAGTTACAGTATAAATTACATAGGAGAGACCTTGAAAAGTCTCTCGATCTGTTGTCTTTTGGAAAAATACAAGAAATTATTGTTCTAAGTTTACAATTCTGAAGAAACCCACCAACATGTACAACTGAATCTCCAGTAATAAAAGTAGCATTTTGTTCTTCACAAATGGTAATTTGTATCAATTTCATGTGTTGTTTTATTTTTGCTATGTAAATTGTGTTTATCTGTTACCTGCATTCACAAAATAGACATAATGTTAGTATTAGTTATGAAATCTAGTTACCGAGATAAAGTAAACTAGGGGAGAAATACTTACACTGCCCTCTAGGAGGTAGGGCCCACTCCTATACACAGTCCCTAAGCTCTCGCCCCTGCAATAGGTTAGGATTAGTTAGCCTTAAATTAAACTGCATTTCAAATTACATAAAATAAGATATATTGCATGAGGATCCTCACAAATAAATTAAATCATGTTTTAAACTAATTAATTTACAAACAATTAAACACATCAGTAAATCAATTCATCAGTAATTAGGTGCATCAGTAAATCAATTCATCAGTAAAAGTAAATTATCATTGCATCATATTATCATACCCTACACCATTTATTTTTGCACCAAATTTAATTTTGTTTATTACTTTCCTGTACACTTGAAACCTGAAAAAGAAACTTGAGCTAAGCTTAGTATTAATCCCCATGGTGTAATCTATACAAGATTCCTACTCTTTAAATCTAACCTTGATTTCCATCGGATTGATAAAATTAAATGTAAGCTCTACATCCGATCATTTTGGCGTCGTTGTCGGGGAGAGTAGCACCGTAGTGGTTAGTTAGAAAAGTTGTTTGGTAGTGCAAAGAGAGAGGACTTACTTGTATGTGAAAAGGGGTACGTACGAGACCTTGGTGTGCATACGAGTCAGAGTGGCCCGGAGATGGTTCCAACAAGCCCCTTTGTTTGACGCTGCCATGTTCATTTTTCTTAAAGGATTCATTTTTACTGCTTTATTAGATTAAAACTTTATTTCCTACAAATTTCAATTTCTGCAAATTTCATTTTCAGTAAATTTTATTTTTTGCAATTGCCTTGCTTTGGGTAATTACTATTGTTAATTTGATTTAGGACCTATGAAAAAGAATAGGAAGTAGGTGAACGTTGAAAACAACCTAAAATTGTTTTAGGACCCTATTTTTTTTAGTAAGAAATAGTTACATTGATGACACAACTGTAATAAAATCCATCATAATAGTCAAAGAACAGTAGTAATTTACCTTTTACTTCAACAATTTTACTTTCAGTAAAAATTTACTTTCCAAGCATTTTTACTTTTTCCTAAATATGCTGAAATTAGTTGTATAAACGTATCTAATTTTAGTAACATTATGAATGTTTAATAATTTTAAATTTATTTTTTTCTACTGCGTTAATAGTATTTATAAGTTTTGAAATTTATATTTAAACTTGGCAGACAGTAGGATTGAAACAAAAAAAGAAGAAGAAAATCAAAACCCAAATAGAAAACAAAAATCAAAGAGAGAGAATAAAACAAATGGTGGAAAGCAGTCAAACTGAATTTATAGACCTTAGAAAATTATTAATACAACTGGAGGTTAATCTTCATTTTGAACAAGGGAACAAAACAACCAAACCAGAGTGGGAAGAACTATGTGAACGCATTGACACTATCAATAATAGATCAGACAAATTAAATAAAATCAAGAGGATAAATATAGCAAAAAATATAAGGGTAAACCATTCTTCATCTTATCAAGATCTTGGAAGAAGTTGTGAGAATTGACTTTGGGATAGGAGAACCATAGTAAATTCAGTAATTTATCCTTGGAATCAATACCTTGAGGATTCCCTCACCATTCACAACTTCCTTGTAGACATAGAAAGGAAAGAATTAGCCCTACAATACAATAAAATATACTGCAAGATTCCTAGAGCTATACGTTTTAGAGAATTGTTCCAAGAGTTGCGTTATGAGCTACAATTTGGAATTCCTGATCCTATTGCAACCAAAGCTTTCCTTGTTTAGTTGATTCAATTATTGGTAGACTATTTCAACTTTGAAGAGGAATATTTTATGACACCATAACAACTTGATCTAGTCAACAATATTCATAAATTATTCAAAGAATATTAGACATATTACAAAAACAAGAAGTGTAGAATATTCACGAGCATACCTAGAGACTCTAAAAGGAAGATTCATAAAAATTAAAAAAATAGAAGGAAATTCCCGAAAAGACTTTAGAGAGCCTGAAATTTATAAATTAGTAGACACCAAGGCTACAACATCAACCAATCAAGTTGAAATCCTAGATCAAGATCCTAATTCATATTTATTGTTCGATACAAAATTTGACAACTATGTAGATCCTTATTCTATATTTTCTGAACCTATACCTGATTCAATTCTTGAATATTATATTCATGTATGGCTTATGAACAAAGTGGTTTATAAGGAGGAAACCATGGAGATGAGAGACAAAGGTAAGAGAGAGATCAGGGAGAGAACATACAAAGAAAAACATTTCCTTTCCCAATATTACATACAAAAGGGACAACAAGAGAACCTAAATCAATCTCTATTTCTATATCGCTTACCTTTCATGGAAAACACCATGAAGATCCTGATGTTTTTATTTTTGAATTTGAAGTAGTATGTCAAGCTTCCTTTTACACCACCAATGAGCAAAAGCTAAGGTTGTTTATGTCTACTCTTAAAGAAGTAGCTTTAAGATGGTTTATGGGTCTAGGAGAAGGAGTTTGTAATCATTCGGATGGAGAAAATGGATTAAAAGATCTATTCCTTGAAAGATATCAAGATTTTTGTAGAGTTAGGGATAAGAAAGTTGAGATTTTTCATATGAATCAAAGAGAAGAAAAATATTTGGAAGATTATCTAGAAAGATTTCAATTTGTAGGGTCTAGAGTAAATATAGACCTTGATGAAGAAATTCTAGAAGAACTTTTCCTAAAAGGGCTGAAAGAAGATGTTCTTGACATTATAAATCTTATGGCAAAAGGAGACATTCATATTATGTCATTTGAGGATATTATCAATATTTGCATAAATTATTCACGAAACAAACCTCTAAGAAGCAACAAATATACATCTACAGGAGGAGGAGTGACACGAGTAGAAATTGGAAATATGTTGGAAGGCTTAAAAACTGATTTGTTGAGTACTTTGACCTCATCCTTGGACTTAATGGATAAAAAATCAAAGGACACTGAAACAATTTACTACCATAGGTGTAGAAAAAGCATAATTTGAGAGTATGTCCTCTAAACATAACAAATATATCCAATATCTCCGCTTGTTGTCAAATTTGTGATAAGAATCATAAAACTAAAAACTACAAGTATATCTCCATCGTTAAATCTGCCATAAAATAACTTGAAGTGGAATAAGCGAAATACGTTTATTTTATCGCTCAAAGACAAAATGGTCCATTTAATGGCCTTAAAAATTGGTCAAACCCTAGTTATTCTAACCAGAAAAGGCCTAATCAATGGTCTAATCCACCGAATTGGACAAATTGGAACTCTTACAATCAATACTGGAACATACCCCCATGGGATCAATTTATGGCTAATTCTTATGGAGGTCAACCCCCATGGGATCAATTTATGGATAATTCTTATGGAGGACAACCCCCATGGAATCAAGGGACACAAAGTCAGAATATGCCTAGTTGGAATAATAGTGGCCAATATAATCAACGTGGAACCAATTGGTACCAAAATACAACACCACAAAAAAATCTTCAAAATCAATTTAGGGGACAAAACACTCAAAACCCACCTCAAAATAGACTTCTACCACCTTTGACCAATAATAATACTCCTCCTAAGCAACCACCTCTTCCAGCTCAACCAGTTCCTAACCCTAACAACAATAAGAATGTCCAAAAAGTTTATGACACTAGTGAGACATGTTCTATATCTATAGCACCATGTCAACATATTCAATTAAGATCAGGAAAGGTGTTAGAAAATAATGTCACTCTCACAGAACTTGAGGATCATATCAAAACTTTGTTTTAAAAAGAGGATAGCAACAAAAAGGAAACAAAAAATCCACCAAAAAATATTCCAACAAAGAAAAAATAAATCTAAATAAGGAAGTAGAAGTACCATTCCCTCAAATACTGGAAATACCAAAAGAACCATCTAAGCCAGCCTTTAACTTCCTTCAATAAATAAAAGGCATTATTATTAAAATTCCTTTATTACAAGCTATCAAGGATATACCCATCTATTCCAAGCTTATTAAAAATATATGTTCAAATTTAGGGAAGAAGAAGAAGAATGAATTCCAAACTATTCAAGTCATTGGACAATTATCTGAGATAATGATAAGAGATAGGTTATTACCAAAATACACAGATCCTGGAATACCTATACTCACAGTACATATTGGAGACATAACCTTACAAAATGTTTTGATTGATTTAGGATCCGCTATTAATGTCATGACCAAAGAAACAACAGAATCCTTAGGGATGCATAAACTACAATCAACTTCTATTGTGCTTCAACTCGTCGATAGGTCTACTATTAAGCCAGAAGGAAAATTAGAAGACATTATGGTATATGTAAGTTCATGGGAATACCCTATAGACTTTATAGTTTTACAACCCAAAAAGAAGTTAGGGGGACATCCCTTAATCCTAGGACGCCCATGGCTTGCAATAGCAGATGCTTATATTAGTTGTAGATCAGGAAATATGACTATTTCTAATGGCAAGAATACTAAATACCTTAGTTTATTTCCTAGATCAACAATAGAAGAATAATTTCCAACGCAATTATGATATGATTTCCCTCAAGAGTATGATGATATTCAAACCTTATCAATTAATGTTCTACACGAAAAAGTTCAACAAGAAGTTGAGGGGCCCCTACCATTATTGTTAGGAAATCAACAAGAGAATCAAGGTCAAGATAGTAATTGTTCATCTCAGTTTTCCATTGTTGAGGCAAGCACAAGTCAATCTCAAATAGAACCATATGGCTATGATTTAACCATTCTTGGATATGAGGTAAATCCAATAGATGCAAATATAGAAAAGTGTAAAAAAATAGATATTATACCAGGAAAAACTCTTAACTTTAATAATGAATTCACAAGCATGCAAGAATCACAGTTAGTAGACGTGCTTAGAAAGCATCAATAAGCATTCGCATGGAACTATGAGGCTATGACGGGTATCCACCCAAATTTTTGTACCCATCGCATATTTATTCAAGAAGGTGGTAATCCAGTAAGATAACCCCAAAGACGATTGAATCCAACTATGAAAGAAGTAGTTCAAGAGGAAATCATTAAACTCTTAAAGGCATGATTTATATACCCAATTTTCGATAGCCAATGGGTGTCACCTTTGGTGATAGTCCCTAAAAAAAATGGTAAATGGAGAATTTGTGTTGATTATAGAGAATTAAACAAAGTAACCAAGAAAGATTATTTTCCCTTGCCATTCATTAATCAAGTCATATATATATTGGCTAGAAAGAAACATTTCTACTTTTTAGATGGTTTTAGTGGATATAATCAAATATCCATAGCTGAGGAAGATCAAGAAAAAATAACTTATACATGTCCTGCAGGAACCTATGCTTATAACGTTCTACCTTTTGGAGTATGCAATGCACCTGCAACTTTTCAAAGAGCTGTATTGGTTATCTTTGCTAACTTAACTAATGAATGTGTGGAAATTTATATGGATGAATTCACAGTATACAGTACTACCTTTGAAAAAACTTTATCAAGCTTGCAAAAAAATTTGGTAAGATTCCAAAAGCAAAACCTCTCTCTAAGTCATGAAAAGTGCTTTATGATGATGAAAGGAGGTATTGTTCTAGGACATTATATATCAGAAGAAGGTGTTAAAGTAGACCCTGCAAAGATACAAATTATTCAAACCCTTCAACCTCCAAAAGCACAAATAGAGGTCAGAAGTTTCTTAGGAAACGCAGGATACTACCGTAGGTTCATTAAAGACTTCAGTAAAGTTGCTACTCCCATGTTTAAACTCTTAACTAAAGACAATGAATTCAATTGGACAAACGAATGTCAAAAATCCTTTTAAGAAATAAAAGAAAATTTGACTACTGCTCCAATATTAAGAGGACTGAATTGGGAATTACCACTCCACATTCATTGTGATGCTTCAGGTTATGCAATAGGAGCAGTATTGCAACAAATAGAAAAAAAAATACCTTATGCTATCTATTATGTAAGTAAAAACTTGTATGGAGATGGACTTAACTACATTGTTATAGAAAAAGAATTTTTAGCAGTAATTCATGCTCTCAATAAATTTAAACATTACATAACAAGGTATGAAGTATTTGTTCACATTGATCACTCTGCCATTAGATACTTAACAAACAAAGCAATAGTGGGTGGTAGAGTGATTAGATGGCTTCTTTTACTCCAAGAGTTCAATGTCACAATTATAGATAAGACAGGAAAATATAATGTTATTGCAGATCACTTATCTTGCATGCAGATCTTTGATGATAACGAGTTAATTCCTGACAATTTTCCAAATGAACATTTGTTTGCTCTTTCTGTTTTTACCCCTTGGTATGTTGATATTGTAAATTATTTAGTAACAGGAAAAATACCTCAAAATTATACACAACATGAGCATAGGAAATTAATATATCAAAGTATTCCTTTTATGTGGATTCATGGAAATTTGTTTAAAAAATGTCCTGATCAAATCATTAGGAGATGTGTGCAAGAAAATGATGTATATGACATTATTAGGGCAACACAAGAAGAACCTTATGGAGGTCATTTGCCACCCAAAGAACAGTTATTAAAATACTTCAAACTGGGTAATTTTGGCCTACTATGACTAAAGATGTTCATCAATTTATTGATAGATGTGATGCTTGTCAAAGAACTAGCAAGCCTACACCATATATGGAAATACCTTTGGTTCCACAGATAGTACTTAAACCATTTGAAAAATGGAGAATTGACTTTGTTGGACCAATAGACCCTCCAAGTGATGGTAATAAACACATACTTGTATGTACATATTACGTTACCAAGTGGGCTGAAGTTAAAGCTCTCCCATGAGCTCAAGCTGAACAGTGGTCGATTTTCTTTATGAAAACATAATGCAATGCTTTGGAGCACCAAGAGAATTAGTTTCAGATCATGGACCTCAATTCACCTCCAATGTTATTGATAATTTTGTTAACATCTATCAAATAAAACACAAAAAAACCTCACCATATCACCCTCAAGCTAATGGACAAGTAGAAGTTACAAATAGAGAACTTGAAAAGATTACTACAAATACTGTAACTGTTAATAGGGGTGATTGGTCTGAGATATTAAAAGAAGCTATATGGGCATATAATACAACTTGGAAAACTACCACACGATTATCACCATATGAAATGGTCTATGTAAAACAATCCATCATGCCCATTGAATTCGAGATAGAAACCCTTCGCACAACGGTAAAACTTGACATGAATTTGGATAATGCACAAAAAGAAAGGATGGACAAGTTAAATATTCTGGATGAGAGAAGATTAGAAGCATTGCATAGAACTGAAATAACCCAACAACAACGAAATAAATGGCATGATAAACACATTGTACCATGTACATTTCAATCAAGAGATTGGGCCTTGTTATTTGACTCTCGTTATCAAAATTTTCAAGGTAAATTAAGAACAAGATGACTAGGACCCTATGAAATTGAGGAAATATTTGGAGATGGTACAGTCAAACTTAAGCCTATAGATGATTCAACAAGAAAAATACTAGTAAATGGACATAGGCTTAAAATTTATAAGAACCCATTATCTAAGCAAGAATTCATACACCAGTTTAGACAACAAACTGAATTGCAGTATATTTTTGAACTGCAATCACCCACTATTCAATAAACTCTCCTTAAAAAAAAAATTATTTTTATTTATTTTTATATATCTATACATATAAAAATTAAAATAAAATATAATAAAAATATAAATGATTATGCTTCCTTTATTTCATCATGAAGTATTTGCATTCCCTTCCGTTTTCAGTCTTGATGTTTTTAAAGATAGCTCAAGAAAAAAAAAATTCTCAAAACCTTGTAGGAAAATGATTACCACTTGATACATGGTACCTTGTTGCTAGATGAAATCTAGGTATTTTTCAAATACTCAAACTATATCTAGTATTTTGAGCAAAATTTTCATTGGAAATGAAGCAAATCTTTTAAATGTTGTTAGTTACTCCTAGTTGATCAAGTTTCTCTATTGACCACGCACAATTGTACATCTAAAAAAACATTGTGAAGTTTTGGAAAAATTAACTCATGTGTTGTTTTTTCCATAAGTGAATAATTTTCTTTGCTTATCTATTTATACGCATGGTCTAGAATACTAATAAATTGGCAAAAGGACAAGCTCACCCTTCATCCTTCAAAAAAAAAAAAATAATAAAAAAAAAATCCCTTGCTCCTCATCTAATCGAGCAAGTATCCTAAATGAAAATCTTCTTGCTTATCCTTAAAATAAGCAAGAACCCCAAAAAGTAATGAAAAATTTCTTGCTTCTCTTCAAAATAAGCAAGAACCTCAAAAAAGCGCTAAAAATCCCTTGCTCCTCCCAAAATGAGCAAGTATCCCAAATAAAAAAAAACTAAATAAAGGGCAAAAGAGCTTGAATCCCTAAAATTATTTGTATTTCAAACACCATGGGATACTATTTATTGAAGTATCCTTACGTATTGGCACTACGTCTGGATACGACCTCTAGATGCTTCTAAGATCATCTAGCTTTTTGGCATATTAACCCTTTTTGTTTTTCAATCCTTACTCATAATGAGAAATGAATCCTCACTGCACACACAGTTGGTCTTGAAAGAGGCTTGCAAATACTAGGACAATTTTGACATTTAATTGGTTTGTGAAAGAAGTAAATGAAGTTGTTTCAGAATTGCTAGAATGTTGTTTGAAGTCCTTGAAGACTACCCTAGAAACATCACATGCAAAAGTCTAAAGTAAATCTTCATGAAAGTACTATGATTTCAATTTTTTCTACAACAACATGGCTTATGTCCATCATGTTTCATATTTTAGAACAAAGGCATCTTAATATCTATTTCACTTTTTTTTTCCCATAAATGCAGATGTCCTAGAAGGCTGAAATCAGATTTTATATCATATTTTTCTATCTTGGAAATTTCTTAATGACATACAGGAAGCATACTCACAAAAATTCTAAATAAACCTCCATCTATAAAATCATTATTATATTATCCATAAAAATAAATAAGCACCCTTCCTTTTGTTTTGGCTATATAGCCAAAATTACAATTTGGGGGGAGGATAAATAAAGGCATAGACAACTCATAATACAGTTTGGGGGAAGAAAACATGTAAAAGTATTTTCTTGATTCTAAATAGTGCCTTCCATAAGTATCTTCCGTAAGTATCTTTCGTAAGTATCTTCCGTAAGTACCTTTCGTAAGTATCTTCCGTAAGTATCTTCCGTAGGTATCTTTTGTAGATATATTTTGTAGATACCTTCTATAATTTTTTTTGTAATTATTGTCAGTAAAACTATTCTGTAACACCATCATCAGTAACACTATTTCGTAACACCCTTTTGTAATTGTCATCCGTAAAAATCACAATTTTAACATAAACTAAAAAAAAACATATATATAATAATTAAAATAAAATATATATATTTACATTAAGAACATGTAGCAACCTAGGAAATAATAGGGTGCTTAAAGAAAGATTAGCGTTGTAAATTATACTAAATACTTTATATTATTATATAATAATAATATATAACTTTATACGAAATATGCACTACAAAATATTATTAAAACTAATAATATAATATACGAAAGCAAAACATAACAAATTTACCATTTATATGGGCCTTTTTCATAATCCACGAGTATAGAATAAGAAAGCGCGACACCAACAATCAACCATCACCCGAACCAATCAAAATGTGGCACTGCCGATCAACCATTGTCCAAACCAATCAAAACATGATAAACCTTACTCCCACCATATGAGGTGTTGAGGGAAATTGATGAAAGACTAAACCGCAGAAATATTGCATTAGCACGGGACACGTGACTCTGTCCAACCAATCGAGAGAGGTTACGCGGATTAAGGATTTTCATCGTTGATTAACATACGATCAAGGGTTGAGGAGGAAAAGAGAAAACATAGGTATTGTGATTGTGTTTGTGATCAATCATCGACATGTGCCCCTTTCTTGCCCAATCAACCGAAGCGCATGAAACATTGGATTATCGTAATCGATTGACATAGGATCAACGAACGATATTGCCCTAAAATTAAAATCCCCCAATTATTGTAGATTTTAGGGTAAACACTACCATCGTTGATAGGTTTTTAAGGTAAATTGTCGTTGATTCTAGGGTAAACATCACTGTCGTTGAAAGGTTTTCAAGCCATCGATAGAAAAATAAAGCAGTATCCATCTCCGAAGGAAATATAACGACATTGCATGCGGCCATGCAGACAAAACAAACCAACACGAACCCGAATCTAGTCACAAATTGCAAAATATTGTGGGGATTTGAGAGAATAGTCTGAGTAGAAAGTTTGATATTATATAATTTTTCCTGTGCTAGCATCGTATTAGGTCAAAATTGCAAAGGTTTTTTTTCATGGACGTCGAAAGGTGGCAAACCTGTGGTGAAAGCGACAGGTAAATTATTATTATTGTTTAAATTTTGATTTTGTTTTTTTATTTTATTATTGTTGTTTTCCTATATACAAAATAGATGCTCTCCTTTACTATGTCTATACATCAGAAAGGAAACACAAAAGTAGGCAGAGATTAAGGAAAAACATGAAATTTTATTTTAAGGTAAAATTAGGGAAAAACATGAAATTTTGTTTTAAGGTAAAATTAGGGAAAAATATGAAATTTTGTTTTAAGGTAAAATTAGGGAAAAATAGGAAATTTTGTTTTAGGGTAAAATTAAAATGAATTGCAGAGATTCTTTCTGAAGATACATCTATTAAATTACAGGTTTTGTTTTTTGAAATAATAATAAAAAAATAAAAGGAAAAGTATACAGAAATTATAAATTTAGGGTAAATTAGGGTTTAAATATTTTAAATATTTTGAAAAAATAGAAAAAAAAGGAAACTCTTATGTATTACAAATTTTTACAATAATTAGAACTTTTTTTTACACAAATCTGGTATGGTTATAATAGGGTTTCGAACAACTATTTGAGGATGTCTTTCATTTTACTTTTAACCATAAAATAAAGTAAAATTCTAAATATAAAAAAAAAAACATATAATAATAAAAATAATAGATTTTTTTTAAGACTCTGCCGACCTCTAAAGGAAATTTGTTTATATATAAATTGCAGGGTTCTTGGTGAAAAAGTTGAAATCCTCGCTTTCAACCCTCAGCCATCACCATGCCTAAACTCGTGTTTCAAAAACGAAGTGAGTCGTCATCTATTGAGACTCAAAACTCAAGCGACTCTGTCGTTGAGCTTTTCCAAAATGCTTGATGGTGGGAAGCGTTGGCTAAATTTAAAGGCCATGATTTAGGGGTGGCTAGACATTTCATAATGAACTATAACCCCGACACAATGTCTACCCATGTTGGAGGACTTTAGCTAGACCTAAACCCTAGCCTGATCTCTGAAGTGTTGGGATTACTTGAGGTTGGTCTACCTTATTATAAAAATCCATAGAAAAGTGTCGCCCAGTTGGTGAGAAATGTACAATTCTTAGAGACAAGGAGAGACCAATCAAAGGGGTTTCAACTTCTACACTTTCCCTTCTATGGAAAGAAGCAACTGTCATTATTATTAAGTTATTCATTGTTGAAGGATGAATGTCTTTCTTATTAGCTTACCACATCCGTATTCTAATGAATTTGAAATTTCCAGAAAAAAATGGTTGTGTTATCAACCTCCCTTATTTTCTGTTCCAATATTTGAAATCATTTGTTTTAAGAGTAAAACCCAAAAATTCTTGAAAAAAACCAAAGTTGCACCTGATTGCACACCATGGTTTAATTAAATTAATTATTTTGAAAAAATATCATGAAATGAAAGTGTCCTAGAACCGGATCGTGGATGAATCCAACTTACCCGAGTTCCGGAATCCACTGAATCTAAGGAAGAACAATCAACAAAGGAAGAACATGACTCTGATAGCCAGGATGAAGAGCCTGAAAGCCCAAAACAAAAATGTAAATCTGGAAAATTTAAATCCCGACCAGATATTAGAAAGTAGAAGAAAATTATAGAAAATTCTGAACAAGAAGATGAACAAGGGCCTGAAAAAGAATTACTTGTAAATGAGTCTACTGTAGAGACCTTGTCCTACCTTCGTGCACAAAATATAGTGTTGCAAATGAAAATCGATAGGCTAAGAGAGAATTTTATAGAAAAATCTAAAATTATCCAACGAGCCCTTACTATTCAGATTGAATTAATTAAGCAGCTTTCTGTAGATAAGACACCAAGACCTGTGGACTCTATCAACCGACCGTCACTTGTCGAAGTCTCCTCGCATAAAAGTTCTACTTTTGGTAAAAAGCCTAAAAAATCGATAAACTTCAGTAAACAAGTGTACATTAATAAACCAATTGAATTTTCAAAGATCCTCGAGGAGGATAGTTCCCAATAAATTCTTAGTATTACGCAACAAAATCAACCTACAAAACAGGATCTTCTTGCCAAGGAAGGAAATACATTAAAAAGTCTTGTCTTGGATGTAGGGATGCCTTTGGAGCCTGATCCGATGATTAACAATGAGGAACTCCATCCTTCGTAGACAAAGGATACAAAGTAGAAAGAAAGTGCTCAGGAGGTTGAGCACATCAAAACAGTTATGGTGGAAACACCAGTTGTAGCAGTTGCAGTAGTTGTAGATCAGTGGGCTAAGGAATAGGTACAACGAGTAAAACAAGAGCGTAAATTACCAGAACCAAGACCACGATCATCCCAAATTTCTTCCTGGATTTCTTCTCAACACGCACCAGTTGGATGAACAATAAAAAAATGTTATTTTATTAATTATTCAGACTTATGTTTTTATGTATTAATCATATATGTAGTATATTTTATCTATATATTTTTATGGGATGACATACGTAATATGTACAGTTAATATTTGAAATGTTTTTGTTGAATTATAGTTGCTAATAGAAACTGTTTATTTCTCATTTTTGTGAAATTTATAATCTTTTGATAAATGAATTGATAAGATATTTTATGTACTTTAGATAACTGATTATTTTTCTTATTCTCTTGAAGAGACTTAGCATAATTCTGTTAAAAATATTTGTATTTAAGCTATTTTGAAAGAATTCTGGCAAAATCATGTGCATGTTTTAAAATCATTTTAGATTTTGTAAACAGTATTCGCTGAGATTCTGATAATAATTGTGATGACTTATGATATTATTTCTATATTTAGAATTTTAGTTCTAAATATTTGATGCATGCATAAGGTTGTTATACTTTGTTCATCTTATATTTCTGTATGCATGAGGACATGCATGGACTTCAGTTTGGGGGAATGATGAGTGGCTTTTGGACATATTTCTGTACCAAAATTATTTCATTGATACAATTATATGATGATTATGATATGTTTTATATGAATTGTTATTGAATAAAGTGTGATTTATTAGGAAATTTGATTAATTACAGTAATCTAATAAATGTGTTTGATTTATACCAAAATTATCCAAGTTTTGAGGAAAATGCAGGAAAAAGTGTTGATGATCGGATTGCAGAACTTTGGAGTGTGCCTCGGACGAGAAGAAGGACCAAGGATAAGGGCAAAACTCGATGACAACACTAGTTGACCATGTTATTGTTGTATATTATTGAATTATATTACTGATGTATATTACTGAAGGTAATTACTGAAGGTACTTACTGAAAGTAATTACTGAAGAATGTTTTACCAATAGTTACCGAAGGATAATAAAGGTTGTTGACTTACATGCCACATCAGTGACGACACGTCAAGTTTGGACGACAACATATATTTTCACTTAGCAAAATATTTCATACTATCTGTGAGAATATTTCAATTGATAAAAGTGGTTATTTGCTTAATAAAGTTTGTAATCAGATTATTATGAGAAGTTTTAGATATAGATGCAAGACTGTTAGACCTTTCTTGGAATATAGGACATAAGGTCCCAATGTATATCTTGTGAATCATTCAAAATAATATTGTCTTGTTAGGTTTGTTTGTAGGATGCCACTTGGACCAGTCAGAATATTTATCAAATCCAAGTAGGAATATGTATTATGTTAGGTTTAGATTATTTTGGTTGATGCATAGTTATCGCATCAAAAAGTCCACAAAATCCACATGACAAAATATGTGGAGAAATATTGTTTGGAATTGTATTAGTTACAGTATAAATTACATAGGAGAGACCTTGAAAAGTCTCTCGATCTGTTGTATTTTGGAAAAATACAAGAAATTATTGTTCTAAGTTTACAATTTTGAAGAAATGCATCAGCATGTACAACTGAATATCCAATAATAAAAGTAGCATTTTGTTCTTCACAAATGGTAATTTGTATCAATTTCATGTGTTGTTTTATTTTTGCTATGTAAATTGTGTTTATCTGTTACCTGCATTCACATAATAGACATAATGTTAGTATTAGTTATGAAATCTAGTTACTAAGATAAAGTAAACTAGGGGAGAAAGACTTACATTGCCCTCTAGGAGGCAGGGCCCACTCCTATAGACAGTCCCTGAGCTCTTGCCCCTGCAATAGGTTAGGATTAGTTAGCCTTAAATTAAACCGGCATTTCAAATTACATAAAATAAGATAGATTACACGAGGATCCTCACAAATAAATTAAATCATGTTATAAACAAATTAGTTTACAAATAATTAAACACATCAGTAAATCAATTTATCAGTAAAAGTAAATTATCATCGCATCATTTTATCATACCTTGCACTATTTATTTTTGCACCAAATTTAATTATGTTTATTAATTTCCTATACACATGAAACTTGAAAAAGAAACTTGAGATAATCTTAGTATTAATCCCCATGGTATAATCTATACAGGATTCCTACTCTTTAAATCTAACCTTGATTTCCCTTGGATTGAAAAAATTAAATGTAAGCTCTATAGCCGATCATTAGCCATGAGTCTTGAGTTAGCTCTTGTTCCTTCACCGTAACTCTTGAAAGATAGTCTTATGACATATGGGTGGAGAATGGTAGGCAAGCAAAAATATTATTCAACCCCCCAAAATCACTCCATCCATACAGAGGAAAAAAACCCTCTATCAAATATCTTGCTAGATCCTTCTCTCAAGTTGTTCAAAATAAGGTTCTTGCTCAACAAACCTATTTGGACAACACACAATTATTGCCAATCAGTGAAAATATATTCTAGTCTCCAATTCATGAGGTCAAGAAGCCTCTAAATCACCCCTCATGAATTTAAATATTCTATATTGGAATGTTAGGGGACTCTCCCTCCCTTATCATAAGTTTCAAGTTCGAAAAATAGTTGCTAAAAATCATAGTTATGTTATTTTCCTTCAAGAACTAAAAGTCACTAGTCACACTATCACCCATTGTATGGACATCATTGGGGATGGATATGCATCCGCCTTTACTATTTCCCATGTTAATGGTAAAGGTTGTTCTGCCATTTCCATAGTCAAGTCTCTTTGTTATGCTATTCTATACCATGGTGAAGACCTTACTCATCATTGTGTGGGGGGGTTAGATTGGTTCTCAACTCTTAGGTTATTGGATTTTGTTCTATCTATGCTTCTAATAACCGTCCTAGTCGTATAGCCATCTAGGAATGGTTAGTTATTTCTCTTCCTCCTGTAGAATGGATCCTTGGAGGTGACTTTAATATGATTGAGAATCCTAGTGACAACAAGATTTGGACTAGTAGTAGACCCCTTTCTAATGTTGAATTTGGTATTTGGTTGTTTTGTTGCAATAATTTTGGTGTGCATGAATTTCTCTTTGGTAAAGCCTCCTCTCGTAGAGGTAATTAGTTTATGTGGTCCAACTATCATCAATTTTCTACTACGAAGCTTGTTTGTTTAGACAAATTTTATTTTAGTAATTATTTCCTAGATAAATTTTTCATCCACGAGCAAGTTTGCATCCTTTCTCACACAACTTTGTTTTATCACCTTCCTATATTATATTATATCCAAACTTCCTCTATCTCCCTTAATTACATGTTGCTTCATTTCAAATTAAATGTGTCCCACCTTGATAGCCCTGCCTTTTGCCACCTCATAGAGCATATCTGGAATAAATTTCCCAAACCAACTGGTACTACTGGCTAGATCAAATGGTTTGAAACAACTATTTGTAATATGGTTTCATCCCTTAGATGGTATGGGCACTATTTTTCCAAGATGAAGAAGATTCAAGAGAGTCACCTTCATAAGGATATCTCTCATATTTATTCTATGCTTATGAAAGACCCTACTAATAGTGTTGTTCAATGCAATCTAGCTAGTGTTGAAAATCAGGCTAGAGTTTATGAGTCTTACCATATTAAAGGGGCACTATTAGATATCACCTCAATTGGATCTCCCAGGGAGACAAGGGAACTAAATATTTTTTTAACTAACTCAAACATAAGAATATTTCGAAAAGGATCACTGAGTTGGAGGACCCTTTAGGTCATTCTCTTTCTGACTCTAAAGAGATCATGAATCTTTTGTAGCTCATTTATCTCAATTTTTTACAGTAGATCCAAGGGATGACATCCAATGTATCTTAATGGAATATATGTAGGAACATATTCCCTCTCTAGTAGACCCCATTATTTAGGATCAACTTGAATATCCTATTTCTGTGAATGATCTACAAACTACTCTTTTCTTAATGAAGAATGACAAAGCTCCTGGCTTGGATTGTCTTCTAGTGGAGCTTTATAAAAAAATTAGCATACTCTTTCCTCTAATCTTCATCATGTTTACCTGGAAGCTCTCCATAATAGTTCCCTCAAAGCTTATATCAATGCAGGGCTTATCAAGTTGATTCCAAAAGGTACAAATTATAACCAAATATCTAATTGGAGACATATTACCCTCCTAAATGTTTCATACAAGATCATAGCTAAAGTTATATATTTAAAAATCAAAATTATTTCTCAAGCGATTTTTTGCCCAACACAATCTATTTTTCTTAAAAGTTGTTATATATTAGATAATCTTATGATGGCCTATGAAACTTCACAATGGGCTATCAACTCCAATCAAGATGTCCTCTTAATTAAGTTAGATTTTGATAAAGCTTATGATATAATTAGATGGTATTTTATTCTTAGTATGCTTTCTTGGCTTAGTTTCAGTCTAGAATTCTATAATCAAATTGGTATGCTCTTTGGTGATGTTTCAGCTTGTGTTCAGGTTAATGGAGCTCTTTACCCCTCATTCCCTCTTCAACGGTCTATCAAATAGGGTTGTCTCCTTGCTCCTTTTTTGTATGTTTTGGTTGTCAATGATCTTGGTTATCTTCTTCATAAGGCTCATTTTGATGGCCTCATTCAGGGTATTAATATTCCTAGGGATAAGCATGCTCTTAACTCACATTTTGCTGATGATTCCCTTATTTTTCTTCAAAATACCCAACAAGAGGTGGAAACGACTAAAGATATTGTTCAATTGTTTTGTGATGTCTCTCGCTCTCGTATTAATAACTTTAAAATTGAAGTCTTATATACCTCTTCCTCTCCTTGTGGATGCAACTCCTCAAATGAGTGGAAGACCATATCTTATTGTATGATTATGTGTTATTTGGGAATTTCCTTTGTGATTAATATCTCTCCTAAGGATATGTGGAACTGGATTATGGAAAGACTTCAAAAATTATTCAATAAATGGCCAGCTCGATTTCTTTCCTTAGTAGAAAGAATTCAAGTTGTGAATAAAATTATGGCAACCTCTCATGTTTATTACTCCTCTTGTTGGATGGTCCCCAAGGTAGCCTATAACAAATTAACTCAGGCCATTCATAAATTTTTATGGACCAAATGGGATGGGTAGGTGGGAATGACAACCATATCATGGAAACTTTATACTCAACCTAAGGCTTTAGGAGGTCTAGGCATCATTGATCCTCTTACCTAGAGCAAATGTTTGGCTACAAAATGGGTTGCTAGATCCATCACTAGTGATGAAAATTGGAACACCTATTTCATTAAAAAATCTCTCTAGCTACTCACAAAGGTAAATGTAAAGAAACCCCATGGGAGGATAAGGTCCTTAATGCACATTACTTTACGGTTAAAGGATCTATTACAGCTACCCAAAACTAGAAATTTTGGCAATCGGTTTCTCATTTATTGGCTTGGAAGTCTAACTCCTTGAGACATGGTCTAAGCATTGATCTAAACAGTCTTTGGTGGAATAAAATTTTCCTCCATAATGATAAACCTTTAATTTTATGTAGTGCTATTCAAGGTCTAGATTTTTGAAGAAAGATATTATTATAATTAGAGATATCTAGGATTCGGGTAGCCACTCAATTATTACCTAGAATCAAATTTATAATTAATGCTTCCTTCCCTCTAGGTTCAAAGAGTATTATGGCTTAGTTATGGCTTCCATCCCTTGTGATGTCCTTATAAAGTTAGGAACAATCACCCATTAAAATATGGAATGATTGGAGATGGCTTAATGGTCATAGAATCTCTTTCATTACTTCTATTTGGATATACAAAAATCTTGTGTCCTACTTCTTTAGACTCTAAGCTTAATGTCAAGTGGTAATTGAATTTTACCAATACCCAATGGCAGTCTCTTTCTACTCAAATTTGGAAAGTTCTTGTTGAATCCAAAAATCAACTTCTTGGATGGTAGATTTTGCATCAAAAACTTCCAACTTCTAAAATTCTAGCTTCAATTTTACACATTTCCCCTCTATGCAATTTTTGTAATGCTTTAGAAACTCTTATTCACTTTTTTTTGGTTTTGTGACATAGCTAAACAATTTTGGGATATCTTCTCCACTTTTCTTTTTCCCTCTTTCACTATATATTTGAAACTTTCTTTGCTTGGTGATGCAGGAGCATCCAACGAAAGGCAAAATACCACAAAGTAGAAAAAGTGTCGCGATATCGCGACATGTCGACAAAGAAGAAAAAGTGTCGCGATATCGCGACATGTTGCATTTTTGCGACATAAATACGAGATAAGGTGAGAGAGAGAAAAGTGTCGCGATATCGCGACATGTCGCATTTTCGCGACCAGAAAACGAGAGAAGGTGCAAGAGAGAAAAGTGTCACGATATCGCGACATGTCGCATTTTCACGACCAGAAGACGAGAGAAGGTGCAAGAGAGAAAAGTGTTGCGATATCGCGACATGTCACATTTTCACGACCAGAAGACGAGAGAAGGTGCAAGAGAGAAAAGTTTTACGATATCGTGACATGTCGCATTTTCGTGACCAGAAGACAAGAGGAGGCGCAAGAGAGAAAAGTGTCGCGATATCACAACATGTCGCATTTTCACGACCAAAGGATAAGAGAAGGCGCAAAGGAGAAAAAGTGTTGCGATATCGTGACATGTTGCATTATCGTGACCAAAATACGAGAGAAGGCGTAGGAGAGAAAAAGTGTAGTGATATCGCGACATGTCGCATTTTCATGACCAAACGACAAGGGAAGGTGCAGGAGAGAAAAAGTGTCATGATATCACGACATGTTGCATTTTTGCGACCAAAGGACGAGAGAAGGCGCAAGGGAGTAAAAGTGTCACGATATCGCGACATGTCACATTATCGTGACCAAAAGATGAGAGGAGGTGTAGGAGAGAAAAAGTGTCACGATATTGTGACATGTGGCATTTTCACGACTCGCAAAGGGCAGGAAGGCCAAAAATCAAAAGTGTCACGATATCGCGACATGTCGCATTTTCGCGACTCGAAAAGGGGCAAGAAGGTAGAGAAGCAAAAATGTTGCGATATCGCGACATGTCACATTTTTGTGACCAAACAAAAGAAAAGAAAGGGCAGACGGTTACAAGGGCCATTTACAGAGGAAATTATCGAGCGATGGGTATACCGAACACCATCATTGGTTGACAGGTGGATAGAGTCTACAGTGGCAACACTGAACAACACGTGGCACCAAGGTGCAATGAAAGCAGACGAAGATCAAGAGTCAGAAAGAAAGACGTTTCGAAAGCCAAGACAATGAAGAGGCACGGGAAATGAAACAAAGGGTCAAAAAAGGGAGACGGAGAGTCACGCCAGAGATTTTAAAAGGGGAAGCGAAGGCATGCACAAGGGGTCAAAAAACTACCGAGACAGTGTTGCAAACGTGAAGGCAAGAGGGCCATTCTGGACCTGTTTGGGCTATTTTCTTCTAGAGTTGGAAATGTTGTAATATAGAAAAAAAAATAAACTATCTTTCAAAATAAAGGAGTTTATTTGGCAGATTGCTACCATTATTGTAAATTTTTCCAAGTTTAATGAATGAGAATTGAGAATTTTGTGTGAGCAATTTTTGGCTCCCCATCAAGTGGTATCAGAGCGGGAGTTCCTGAGTGTGTAAACAGATTGCCGAAAGTGAGGCAGTTTGCACCAGGATCTATGGAAGAGTGGGAGTTCCTAAGTGTGTAAACAAATCATCGAAAGTGAGGCAGTTTGCACCAGGATCTGTGGAAGAGTAGAAGTTCCTATGTGTGAGCAGATCACCAAAAGTGAGGTAGTTTGCACCAAGATTTGTGGAAGAGCAGAAGTTCCTGAGTGTGTGAGCAGATCGCCGAAAGTGAGGTAGTTTGCACCAGGATCTATGGAAGAGCTTAGGGTTCTTGAGTGTGTGAGAAGATCACCGAAAGTGAGGTAGTTTGCACTAGGATATGTGGAAGAGTGGAAGTTCCTGAGTGTGTGAGTAGATCATCGAAAGTGAGGTAGTTTGCACTAGGATCTGTGGAAGAGTAGAAGTTCCTGAGTGTGTGAGTAGATCACCGAAAGTGAGGCAGTTTGCACTAGGATCTGTGGAAGAGCTTAGGGTTCTTGAGTGTGTGAGAAGATTGCCGAAAGTGAGGCAGTTTGCACTAGGATCTGTGGAAGAGCTTAGGTTTCCTGAGTGTGTGAGAAGATCATCGAAAGTGAGGCAGTTTGCACTAGGATATGTGGAAGATATTAGGGTTCCTGAGTGTGTGAGCAGATCATCGAAAGTGAGGCAATTTGCACCAATATCTGTGGAAGAGAGTAGGGTTCCTAAGTGTGTGAGAACATCGCCAAAAGTGAGGCAGTTTGCACCAGGATTTGTGGTCAAGGTTTATGAGAAGACAGTGAGGAAGAATGCCTCCACGAAGAAACTATGGTGGTGGGATAAATGTGGTACCTGAAGAAATATTTTAGAGCTTTGCAGAGGCAAGTGCAAACCCTACAAGAGGAGTTGTGAATAGGAGTAGTCCAAGGAATGCTTTTGATTTGAGAACAATGGATAAAGGAGAAAAGAGCAGTGCTAAGGCTGAAGATTTTGCAAGTACTAAGATGTTGAAAAAGAAGGTGACAGAACAGTACAAAAGTGAAGGTCACTTCTCAATCCACCCCGGTTGTTTGATGCAGGAGCATCCAACGAAAGGCAAAATACCACAAAGTAGAAAAGTGTCGCGATATCACGACATGTCGACAAAGAAGAAAAAGTGTCGCGATATCGCGACATGTCGCATTTTCATGACATAAAGATGAGAGAAGGTGAGAGAGAGAAAAGTGTCGCGATATCATGACATGTCACATTTTTACGACTAGAAGATGAGAGAAGGCACAAGAGAGAAAAGTGTCACGATATCGTGACATTTCGCATTTTCACGACCAAAAGACGAGAGAAGGCACAAGCGAGCAAAGTGTCACGATATTGTGACATCTCACATTTTCACGACCAGAAGATGAGAGAAGGCACAAGAGAGAAAAGTGTCGCGATATCGCGACATGTCGCATTTTCGTGACCAGAAGACGGGAGGAGGCGCAAGAGAGAAAAGTGTCGCGATATTGCGACATGTCACATTTTCACGACCAAAGGACGAGAGAAGGCACAAAGGAGAAAAAGAGTCGTGATATCACGACATGTCGCATAATCACGACCAAAAGACGAGAGAAGGCGTAGGAGAGAAAAAGTGTCGCGATATCGCGACATGTCACATTTTTGTGACCAAAAGGCGAGGGAAGGCGCAGGAGAGAAAAAGTGTCATGATATCGCGACATGTCACATTTTTGCAACCAAAGGACAAGAGAATGCGCAAGGGAGAAAAAGTGTCGCGATATCGTGACATGTCGCATTATCACGACCAAAAGACAAGAGGAGGCGCAGGAGAGAAAAAGTGTCGCGATATCACGACATGTGGCATTTTTGTGACTCGCAAAGGGCAGGAAGGCCGAAAAGCAAAAGTGTGGCGATATCGCGACATGTCGCATTTTCGTGACTCAAAAAGGGGTAGGAAGACAGAGAAGCAAAAATGTCATGATATCGTGACATGTCGCATTTTCGTGACCAAACAAAATAAAAGAAAGGGCAGGCGGTTACAGGGGCCGTTATAGAGGAAATTATCGAGTGGTGGGTATATCGAACGCCATCATTGGTTGATAGGCGGATAGAGTCTATAGTGGTAGCACTAAACAACATGTGGCACCAAGGTGCAATGAAAGCAGACGAAGATCAAGAGTCGGAAAGAAAGACGTTTCAAAAGCCAAGACAATGAAGAGGCATGAGAAATGAAATGAAGGGTCAAAAAAGGGAGACGGAGAGTCACGCTAAAGATTGTAAAAGGGGAAGCGAAGGCATGCACAAGGGGTCAAAAAAATGTCAAGATAGTGTTGCAGATGTGAAGGCAAGAGGGCCATTTTGGACCTGTTTGGGCTATTTTCTTCTAGAGTTGGAAATGTTGTAATAGAGAAAAAAAAATAAACTATATTTCGGGATAAAGGAGTTTATTTGGCAGACTGTTGCCATTATTGTAATTTTTTTCAAGTTTAATGAATGAGAATTGAGAATTTGGCATGAGCAATTTTTGGCTCCCCATAACTTGGTTTTTCTCAACTAGATCAGTGCCCCAAACTCTGGGATGTTTGTAGACTCATCCTTATGACACACATTTGGAAGTGGAGATCCAAAAAGGTGTTTACTGGATCTGATCCTCCATGGGATATAGTTTTATCCAACTTGACCTTTGATATTTTGTTATATATGGGATGCATTCATTCCCAAGTCTATGGAACTTCCAACACACTATAAGATATTATTAACAAACTTCATCAACTTTCTCATATGGTTCAAGATCTTTAGAAGGTCCAAAATGAAACTAAGAAGGCAGTTAACAATGATAAGCAAGTTCAAGTTTTGATTACTTCTATTTTTTCTTTGAAGACTTCAAAAGATATCACGAAAGACACACCCAAAATTTCTCCATATAAAAGGCTCTCCCACAGATGAGTGTTGATATATGGTGTATTGCAAAAAGATATAGCTATAGTATTTTTGTTACTATTAGCTTCTATTCTTATTTTTATTCAGTTATTGATGCTTTAAACCTTATCCACCTCATTTTTTTTTTGAGCTGGTGGACAGTGTTAGAACCATAATATTATAATCTTCCAGTTAATGAATTAATACAATCTACTTTTTCTCAATAAAAAATAATGTTTAAATAATTAGAATAATATTTTTCTAGATAGTATACAAACATAGGGAAATATGAGAAGAAAAAATATTGTGGACTGTCTAAACATTTCAAAGGCTTATTACATTTTTTACCCTTGCCACTCTGATTAGACCTCGTAATCTCTTGAGTTTTTTATTAGAAATACGTGCCAATTGGATCGATAGGCATGGAAGTGAAACTTTGGTGTGAGGAGTGTGACAACAATATCAAGGTAGGATTAGACAAAATCAAAAGCAAGATTTTGAGTTTTGTGGTAGCTATTCTAGGAGGAGATTGATACTGTTAGAAAAAGTAACACTTTCATGGTTTATTCATGTATAGAAGTATTTACATTATTCATAACTACTTTGATTCTATTCAAGTTATTACTTATAATAACATGTTAATTACTCAAATAGATTGAAACAAATATATATAGTTCTAAATATTCTATGATGTAATATGATTTTTTACATATTTTATGATATTTTTTTTTATAGGGACATGAATATTAATAGTTGGGATTGGAAAAATACAACAATTCAATAAATCACTTGATGAACTAGAAAATTTTAAAAGTTTACGAGTACATAAGAATCATAAACTAAGACAAACTCTATGATCCATGGCTTACGATGATGTGAACATAGACAGACACAAATGGTCACACGTCTCTATATTATCAATAAAGGATAAGGATAAACTACACTATCTGTAATTATACAACCAGTATGGATAAGGACACACTCTATCCATCAAACTAGTAGAGAGAGACAAACACATTGTCTTCAATATTTTGTTACAAGTGACCAAAAATTAGTCATATATTAAATATATGAATAAGGACAAATTCAACCATTCGCATCCTTATGACTAGGGATGCACACAACCAATTATAAATACAACATATCTCTTGTGAGAATTGGATATACATAACCATTCACAAGAGTATTTCTTGGATTTTGTTCAAAAGAGATACTCCTTTACTTTGCTCATGGGAAGGATCTTTGGCATGTGTTGCCATTCATCTTGTGCTGGTGATATTAATGGTCTTTTTCATCTAAAAGAGTATTTACATTTTCTTTATCTAGTTTCTTTATTGGTGGACTAATGTGTCAATGATGAATGCAATTGAATTTTGAGTGTCCTATGCAGGAACTCTCAATCCTCCCTTCTTACTGGCCTCCATTTTCAATTCATTTAGAATGGAATATACCTATGAAGAGGAATCACATTCAAAATGGACCTCTTTGACTTCAAACTGCTTCATCTCTATTGCTTCACAATCACTATTATCTTGCTTATGATTATTGAGAGAATATAGGATTATCCCCAATTAATCAAAACAATCTATAAAGGTGTGGGGTATCACCGATAATGAACCTTTGTAACTCAATTTTGACATGTATAAAATGACTTGATTAAATAAAAACATAATATATTGATATTTCTAACTATAGCTAGACTAATTTTTATTTTATTTTTAAAAAAATGTAAATGCATCTTAATTTTTTACTAGTAATGAACTAAAACATAGTATATAACACTATTCCAAAGTTTTAAACCTTAAACATCTTACTTGAAAGGGGTAATGAGGCTTTCTATATGGCAATGAAAATTATTTGATTTGGTTGAATAGTTCCACTCCACAAATCATAATTGAACAAATTTGAGTTGCTCTTTTTCTAGGAAATCAAGAAGATATAGAATTAAACGTGACAAAACTAAATGCCCATGGGACATTCTTTACTCCATTGGTGGATACAGAGTGGAAAAATATTTCACGGGTTCATTTAACTAACCTTGGTCTAACACTTTGAGACTCAACATCTACTGACAATTATGATCCTTATTTTAGCATTATTAATTTCAGTTCCACTCTGCAAATCATAATTGAACAAATTTGAGTTGCTCTTTTTCTAGGAAATCTAGAAGATATAGAATTAAACGTGACAAAACTAAATGCGCATGGGACAATATTTACTCCATTGGTGGATACAGAGTGGAAAAATATCTCACGGGTTCATTTAACTAACCTTGGTCTAAAACTTTGAGACTCAACATCTACTGACAATTATGAGCCTTATTTTAGCATTAATAATTTTATTTGCTGAATTTTTGTGAGAAAAAAATTGCTAATCCATGGGCAGGAAGTATAAAAACATAACCAGTAGCAACAAGGAAATTTTCTTGCTAATAAAGTATTATGAAATCTAACTTTTTTCCAACACTTTGAGACTCAACATCTACTGCAATTATGAGACTTATTTTAGCATTAATAATTTTATTTGTTGAAATTTTGTGAGCAAATATTTGCTAATCCATGGGCAGGAAGTATAGAAACACAACCAACAAAAATTAGAGTGGTTGAAGACAAAGATGCTTCTACAAGTGTAAAAGGAGTCGGTGCAGGTAAATAAAATGGAGTATTCACTATTGCTAAAGAAACCTATGATGAAGACATAACAATACCCTCTAGAAGAATACTACACTTTTAGCACTTTTTAAATTTGACAAGAATGCACAAAGACCCATGCCTATGATATCATATTAGAAATATTAACAACAAAATCGTCTATTTATTAATAAAAAGAATATATATGTATATATATTAATAGATTATATGTGTCTTTTATTGGGGGCCTCTCCCATCACAATACCAAAATATTACATTTGTTGTAGAATACATTTTTATCACGATGTTTTCATTTATTTTTTCTCTTAAATATATTCTTCAACTTCCTCAAAGTGTTGTTTCTACAATCAACTCCTTGACATCATTTTTATTAAGACATAAAATCTCACTTGGCCAGTTGCCTTGTAAAATTTGAATTTTACCAGGATGAAGATCAACACCATAATTCGCTAAATTATTTGCTACTTGATTTCCTTCTCTATAAATATGCTCACACTATGAGGAGATTACCTCTAATAATAGAAAATGAACATCAGCAATAATATTATTTTTTATCCGATATCCACATCCATTTTTGTTAAAAGCATTGATGATAATTTGTGAGTCCCCCTCAATTGAAATATATTTCCATCCTTTTTCTGTTGCAATTTTAATCCTTGTAAGAATTTCCCTAGCCTTTGCATAGTTATTAGTTGAAGTTCCATATGATTTTGAATAAGTAAGGAGAATTTTGCCTTCACTATTTCTAAAAACACCACCTCCACCGACTTTTCCTAGATTTCCTTTAGAAGCACCATCAAAAGTTTGGCTGCAAAATAGGTTGCCTGATCCATCACTCATGGTGAAAATTGAAAACACCTATTTATTTACAAAATCTCTCTAACTAATCACAAAGGTAAATGGAAAGAAACCCCATGAGAGAATAAGGTCCTTGATGCACCTTACTTTACGGTTAAAGGATCTATTCTAGTTACCCAAAAGTGGAAAGATTGGCAATTGATTTCTCATTTATTGGCTTGGAAGTTTGACTCCTTGAGACATGGTCTGAGCATCTAAACAATATTTGGTGGAATAAACTTATCCTCCATAATGATAAACACTTAGCTTTATGTAATGGTATTCAAGTTCTAGATTTTTTGAAGAAAGGTATTATAAGAGCTAGAGATATCTAAGATCCAGGTAGCTACTCAATTCTTACCTGGAACTAGATATGATATTATTGTTCCCTTCCATTTAGGTTCAAAGAGTCTTATATCTTATTTGTAGCTTCCATCCCTTGTGAGGTCCTTATAAATTTGGGAACAATTGCCCATAATATATGGAATGAATAGGGATGGCTTAATGGTCATAGAATCTCTTTCATTACTTATAGTTGGATATACAAAAATATTTTGTGTCCTTGTTTAGACTCTAAGCTCAATGTCAAGTGGCAAGTGAATTTTACCAATTCCCAATGGCAATATCTTGCTACTTAAATTTGAAAATAGTTGTGGTTTCCATCCCTTGTGAGGTCCTTATAAAATTGGAAAAAACTACCCATATTATATGGAATGACTAGAGATAGCTTAGTGGTCATAGAATCTCTTCCATTACTTCTATTTGGATATACAAAAATTCTTTGTGTCCTCCTTTAGATTCTATTCTCAATGTCAAGTAGTTTACTAATGCCCAATGGTAGTCTCTTGCTACTCAATTTTGGAAATTCCTATTGAATCCAAAACTTAACTTCTTGGATGGTGGATTTTGCATCAAAAACTTCCAAATTTTGAAAGCCTGGCTTCAATTTTACACATTTCCCCTTAATGTATTTTTTGTAACAGTTTAGAAACTCTTATTCACTTATTTTGGTTTTGTGACATGGCTAAACAGTTTTGGGATGTCTTCTACACTTTTCTTTTTCCCTCTTTTACTAGATCTTGTAAGATTTCTCTACTTGGTTTTTCTTAGCTGGATCAGTGTCCCAAACTTTGGAATGTTGGTAGAATTATCCTTCTCAAGCACATTTGGAATTTCAGATGCAAAAATATTTTTGTTGAATCTGCTCCTCCATGGGATATAGTTTTAGAAGACTTGACCTTTGATATTTTGTTACATGTGGAACACATTCATTTCCAAGTCTATGGAACTTCCAACACACCACAATATGTTATTGATAAACTTCATCAACTTTATTATATGGTTTAGGATATTTGAAAGGTCCAAAAAGAAACTAAAAGGAAGGCAGTTAACAATGATAAGCAAGTTCAAGTTTGATTACTTTTATTTCTTCTTTGAAGACTTTAGAAGATATCATGGAAGACATGCCCAAAATTTCTCCATATAAAAGGCTCTCCCATAGATGAGTATTTATATATGGTGTATTGCAACAAGATATAGCTATAGTAATTTTGTTACTATTAGCTACTATTCTTATGTTTATTAAGTTATGGATGCTTTACTCCTTATCCACCCCATTTTGTTTTTGAGCTGGTGGACAGTGTTAGAACCATAGTATTGTAATCTTCTAGTTAATAAATTAATACAATCTACTTTTTTCTCAATAAAAAATAATGTTTAAATAATTAGAATACTATTTTTCTAGATAGTATACAAACATAAGGAAATCTGAGAGGAAACAATATTGTGGACTGTCTAAACATTTCAAAGGCTTATTACATTTTTTATCCTTGCCACTCTGATTAGACCTCGTAATCTCTTGAGTTTTTTATTAGACATAAGTGCCAATTAGATCGATAGGCATGGAAGTGAAAATTTGGTGTGAGGAGTGTGACGACAATATCAAGGTAGGATTAGACCAAATCAAAAGCAAAATTTTTAGTTTTGTGGTAGCTATTCTAGGAGGAGATTGATACTGTTAGAAAAAGTAACACTTTCATGGTTTATTCATGTATAGAAGTATTTAAATTATTCATAACTAATTTGATTTTATTCAAGTTATTACATATAATAACATGTTCAATACTCAAATGTATTAGGTCCGAGGTGTAGACCAATTGGTTCTTCCAAACCCCATAAGGGGATCGAAAGTCCAAGGTTCAAATCTTGGTCCTCATCGGACTGAACGCTTGTCCCTTTCCTGGTGCTTTCAGCGGTGTAAAAGGTTTAAAATGATTGTGGCATGGTGGTTATAGGGGAGGACTGTGCAAAGATCTATGTAGCGACTTCTTGGGTAGACAACGCAGAATACTGTGGCGGCCATAAAAAGTCGGATGACCTGCTCGGATTCATGGTGGCTATCGATTCCACCATGTAAATTCAAAAAAAAAAATTACTCAAATATATTAAAACAAATAAATATAGTTCTAAATATTCTATGATGTAATATGATTTTTTGCATATTTTATGATATTTGTTTTATAGGGACATGAATATTAATAGTTAGAATTGGATAAATACAACAATTCAATCGATCGCTTGATGAACTAGAACAATTTTAAAAGTTTACGAGTACATAAGAATCATAAACTAAGACAAACTCTATGATCCATGGCTTACGATGATGTGAACATAGACAAACACAACTGGTCACACGTCACTATATTCTCAATCAAAGATAAGGATAAACTCAACTATCTGTAATTATACAACCTGTATGGATAGGGACACACTCTATCCATCAAACTAGCAGAGAGGGACAAACACATTGTCTTCAATATTTTGTTACAAGTGACCAACAAGTCATAGATTAAATATATGAATAAGGACACATTCAACCATTCACATCCTTATGACTAGGGATGCACACAACCAATTATAAATACAACATCTCTTGTGAGAATTGGATATACATAACCATTCATAAGAGTATTTATTAGATTTTGTTCAAAAGAGATACTCCTTTACTTTCCTCATGAGAAGGATCTTTGGCATGTGTTGCCATTCATCTTGTGCTGGTGATCTTAATGGTCTTTTTCATCTAAAAGAGTAATCACGTTTTCTTTATCTAGTTTCTTTAGTGGTGGACTAATGTGTCATTGATGAATGCAATTGAATTTTAAGTGTCCTATGTAGGGACTCTTAGTCCTCCCTTCTTATTGAACTCCATTTTCAATTCATTTAGAATGTAATCTACCTATGAAGAGGAATCACATTCAAAATAGACCTCTTTGACTTCAAGGTGCTTCATCTCTAATGCTTCATAATCACTATTATCTTGGTCATGAGTACTGAGAGAATATATGATTATCCCCCTTAATCAAAAAAATCTATAAAAGTACTAGGTATGATCAATAATTCACCTTTGTAACTCAATTTTGACATTAATAAAATGACTTGACTAAATAAAAACTATAATACATTGACATTTCTAACTATAGCTAGACTAATTTTTATTTTATTTTTTTTTAAAATGTAAATGCATCTTAATTTTTTACTAGTAACGAACTAAAACATAGTATATAACACTATTCCAAATTTTTAAACCTTAAACATCTTACTTGAAAGGGGTAATGAGACTTTCTATAAGGCAATGAAAAATATTTGATTTGGTTGAATAGTTCCACTCCACAAATAATAACTGAACAAATTTGAGTAGCTCTTTTTCTAGGAAATCAAGAAGATATAGAATTAAACGTGACAAAACTAAATGCCCATGGGACATTCTTTACTCCATTGGTGGATACAGAGTGGAAAAATATTTCACGGGTTGATTTAACTAACCTTGGTCCAATACTTTGAGACTCAACATCTACTGACAATTATGAGCCTTATTTTAGCATTAATAATTTTATTTGCTGAATTTTTGGGAGAAAAACTTTGCTAATCCATGGGTAGGAAGTATAAAAACATAACCAGTAGCAACAAAGAAATTTTCTTGCTAATAATGTATTATGAAATCTAACTTTTTTCCAACACTTTGAAACTCAACATCTATTGCAATTATGAGCCTTATTTTAGCATGAATAATTTTATTTGTTGAAATTTTGTGAGCGAATATTTGCTAATCCATGGGCAGGAAGTATAGAAACACAACCAACAATAATTAGAGTGGCCGAAGACAAAGACGCTTCTAAAAATGTAAACTGAATTCTACTGAAGGAAGGAGTTGATGTAGGTAAAGAAAATGGAGTATTCACTATTGCTAAAGAAACCTATGATGAAGACATAACAATACCCTCTAGAAGAATACTACACTTTTAGCACTTTTTAAATTTGACAAGAAAGCACAAAGACCCATGCCTATGATATCATATTAGAAATATTAACAACAAAATCGTTTATTTATTAATAAAAAGAATATATATGTATATATATTAATAGGTTATATGTGTCTTCTATTGGGGGCCACTCCCATCACAATACCAAAATATTACATTTGTTGTAGCATACATTTTTATCACGACTTTTTCATTTATTTTTTCTCTTAAATATATTCTTCAACTTCCTCAAAGTGTTATTTCTACAATCAACTCCTTGACATCATTTTTATTAAGACATAAAATCTCACTTGGCCAGTTGCCTTCTAAAATTTGAATTTCACCAGGATGAAGATCAACACCATAATTCGCTAAATTATTTGCTACTTGATTTCCTTCTCTATAAATATGCTCACACTGCCAGGAGATTGCCTCTAATAATAGATAATGAATATCAGCAATAATATTATTTTTTATCCAGTCTCCACATCCATTTTTATTAAAAGCATTGATGATAATTTGTGAGTCCCCCTCAATTGAAATATATTTCCATCCTTTTTCTGTTGCAATTTTAATCCTTGTAAGAAGTTCCCTAGCCTCTGCATAGTTATTAGTTTAAGTTCCATATGATTTTGAATAAGGATAATTTTGCCTTCACTATTTCTAAAAACACCACCTCCACCAACTTTTCTTGTATTTCCTTTAGAAGCACGATCAAAAGTTTGGCTACAAAATGGGTTGCTTGATCCGTCACTCATGGTGAAAATTGAAAACACCTATTTATTTACAAAATATCTCTAAGTACTCACAAAGGTAAATGGAAAGAAACCCAATGAGAGGATAAGGTCCTTAATGCACCTTACTTTACAGTTAAAGGATCTATTCCATTTACCCAAAAGTGGAAATATTGGCAATAAATTTCTCATTTATTGGATTGGATGTTTGACTCCTTGAGACATGGTCTGAGCATCTAAACAATATTTGGTGGAATAAACATATCCTCCATAATGATAAACCCTTAGCTTTATGTAGTGGTATTCAAGTTCTAGATTTTTGAAGAAAGTTATTATAAGAGCTAGAGGTATCTAAGATCCAGGTAGCTACTCAATTCTTACTTGGAACTAGATATGATATTATTGCTCCCTTCCATTTAGGTTCAAAGAGTCTTATATATTATTTGTAGCTTCCATCCCTTGTGAGGCCCTTATAAAGTTAGGAACAATTGCCCATAATATATGGAATGAATAGAGATGGCTTAATGGTCATAGAATCTCTTTCATTACTTATAGTTGGATATACAAAAATATTTTGTGTCCTCCTTTAGACTCTAAGCTCAATGTCAGGTGGCAAGTGAATTTTACCAATGCCCAATGGCTGTCTCTTGCTATTTAAATTTGAAAATAGTTGTGGTTTCCATCCCTTGTGAGGTCCTTATAAAATTGGGAAAAACTACCCATAGTATATGGAATGACTAGAGATAGTTTAGTGGTCGTAGAATCTCTTCCATTACTTATATTTGGATATACAAAAATTCTTTGTATCCTCCTTTAGAATCTATGCTCAATGTCAAGTGGAAAGTGAATTTTATAAATGCCCAATGGTAGTTTCTTTCTACTCAATTTTGGAAATTCCTGTTGAATCCAAAACATAACTTCTTGGATGGTGGATTTTGCATCAAAAAATTCCATATTTTGAAAGCCTGGCTTCAATTTTACACATTTCCCCTCAATGTAATTTTTGTAACACTTTAGAAACTCTTATTCACTTATTTTTGTTTTGTGACATGGCTAAACAGTTTTGGGATGTCTTCTACACTTTTCTTTTTCCCTCTTTTACTAGATCTTGTAAGCTTTCTCTACTTGGTTTTTCTTAGCTGGATCAGTGCCCCAAACTCTGGGATGTTTGTAGAATTATCCTTCTCAAGCACATTTGGAAGTGCAGATGCAAAAATATTTTTATCGAATCTTCTCCTCCATGGGATATAGTTTTAGAAGACTTGACCTT
Organism: Wollemia nobilis; assembly: GCA_028583015.1. Lineage (NCBI taxonomy): Eukaryota > Viridiplantae > Streptophyta > Pinopsida > Araucariales > Araucariaceae > Wollemia > Wollemia nobilis. Next base: position 489,213 of record JAQPPZ010005913.1, read on the forward strand.
TGATATTTTGTTACATGTGGAACACATTCATTTCCAAGTCTATGGAACTTCCAACACACCACAAGATGTTATTGATAAACTTCATCAAATTTCTTATATGGTTTAGGATCTTCAAAAGGTCCAACAAGAAACTAAAAGGAAGGCAGTTAACAATGATGAGCAAGTTCAAGTTTGATTACTTTTATTTCTTCTTTGAAGACTTTAGAAGATATCATGGAAGACATGCCCAAAATTTCTCCATATAAAAGGCTCTCCCATAGATGAGTATTGATATATGGTGTATTGCAACAAGATATAGCTATAGTATTTTTGTTACTATTAGCTTCTATTCTTATGTTTATTAAGTTATGGATGCTTTACTCCTTATCCACCTCATTTTATTTTTGAGCTAGTGGACAGTGTTAGAACCATAATATTGTAATCTTCTAGTTAATGAATTAATACAATCTACTTTTTCTCAATAAAAAAGAATGTTTAAATAATTAGAATAATATTTTTCTAGATAGTATACAAACATAAGGAAATCTGAGAGGAAAAAATATTGTGGACTGTCTAAACATTTCAAAGGCTTATTACATTTTTTACCCTTGCCACTATGATTAGACCTCATAATCTCTTGAGTTTTTTATTAGACATACGTACCAATTGGATCGATAGGCGTGGAAGTGAAACTTTGGTGTGAGGAGTGTGATGACAATATCAAGGTAGGATTATACCAAATCAAAAGCAAAATTCTGAGTTTTGTGGTAACCATTCTAGGAAGAGATTGATACTATTAGAAAAAATAACACTTTCATGGTTTATTCATGTATAGAAGTATTTACATTATTCATAACTAATTTGATTCTATTAAAGTTTATTACTTATAATAACATTTTCAATACTCAAATAGATTAGGTCCGATGTGTAGACCAATTGGTTCATCCAAACCCCATAAGGGGGTTAGAGGTCCAAGATTCAAATCTCGGGCCACGTTGGACTGAATGCTTGTCCCTTTCCTGGTGCTTTCAACGGTGTAAAAGGTTTAAAATGATTGTGGCATGGTGGTTATAGGGATGGACTGCACGAAGATCTATGTGGCATATTTTGTGGCAGACAGCTCAGAATACTGTGGTGGCCATGAAAAGCTGGAGATCCTGCCCAGATTCATGGTGGTTACCGATTCCACCATGTAAATTCAAAAAAAAAAAATACTCAAATAGATTGAAACAAATAAATATAGTTCTAAATATTCTATGATGTAATATGATTTTTTGCATATTTTATGATATTTTTTTTATAGGGACATGAATATTAATAGTTGGAATTGGATAAATACAACAATTCAATCAATCACTTGATGAACTAGAACAATTTTAAAAGTTTACGAGTATATAAGAATCATAAACTAAGACAAAATCTATGATCCATGGCTTATGATGATGTGAACATAGACAAACACAATTACTCACACGTCACTATATTCTCAATAAAGGATAAGGATAAACTCAACTATCTATAATTATACAACTAGTATGGATAGGGACACACTCTATCCATCAAACTAGCAGAGAGGGACAAACACATTGTCTTCAATATTTTGTTACAAGTGACCAACAAGTAGTCATATATTAAATATATGAATAAGGACACATTCAACCATTCGCATCCTTATGACTAGGTATGCACACAACCAATTATAAATACAACATATCTCTTGTGAGAATTGGATATACATAACCATTCACAAGAGTATTTCTTAGATTTTGTTCAAAAGAGATACTCCTTTACTTTCCTCATGAGAAGGATCTTTGGCATGTGTTGCCATTCATCTTGTGCTGGTGATCTTAATGGTATTTTTCATCTAAAATAGTATTCACGTTTTCTTTATCTAGTTTCTTTATTGGTGGACTAATGTGTCATTGATGAATGCAATTGACTTTTGAGTGTCCTATGTAGGGAATCTTAGTTCTCCCTTCTTACTGGACTTCATTTTCAATTCATTTAGAATGGAATCTACCTATGAAGAGGAATCACATTCAAAATGGACCTCTTTGACTTCAAGGTGCTTCATCTCTAATGCTTCATAATCACTATTATCTTGGTCATGAGTACAGAGAAAATATATGATTATTCCCATTAATAAAAAAATCTATAAAAGTATTAGGTATGATCAATAATGCACCTTTGTAACTCAATTTTGAAATTAATAAAATGATTTGACTAAAGAAAAACTATAATACGTTGACATTTCTAACTATGGCTAGACTAATTTTTATTTTATTTTTTTTAAAATGTAAATGCATCTTAATTTTTTACTAGTAACGAACTAAAACATAGTATATAACACTATTCCAAACTTTTAAACCTTAAACATCTTACTTGAAATGGGTAATGAGACTTTCTATATGGCAATGAAAAATATTTGATCTGGTTGAATAGTTCCACTCCACAAATCATAATTGAACAAATTTGAGTAGCTCTTTTTATAGGAAATCAAGAAGATATAGAATTAAACGTGACAAAACTAAATGCCCATGGGACATTCTTTACTCCATTGGCGGATACAAAGTGGAAAAATATTTCACGGGTTGATTTAACTAACCTTGGTCCAACACTTTGAGACTCAACATCTACTGACAATTATGAGCCTTATTTTAGCATTAATAATTTTATTTGCTGAATTTTTGTGAGAAAAACTTTGCTAATCCATGGGCAGGAAGTATAAAAACATAACCAGTAGCAACAAAGAAATTTTCTTGCTAATAAAGTATTATGAAATCTAAATTTTTTCCAACACTTTGAAACTCAACATCTATTGCAATTATGAGCCTTATTTTAGCATTAATAATTTTATTTGTTGAAATTTTGTGAGCGAATATTTGCTAATCCATGGGCAGGAAGTATAGAAACACAACCAACAACAATTAGAGTGGCCGAAGACAAAGACACTTCTACAAGTGTAAACTGAATTCTATTGAAGGAGGGAGTTGATGTAGGTAAAGAAAATGGAGTATTCACTATTGCTAAAGAAACCTATGATGAAGACATAACAATACCCTCTATGATGTAGGTAAAGAAAATGGAGTATTCACTATTGCTAAAGAAACCTATGATGAAGACATAACAATACCCTCTATGATATCGTATTAGAAATATTAACAACAAAATTGTTTATTTATTAATAAAAATAATATATATGTATATATATTAATAGGTTATATGTGTCTTCTATTGGGGGCCACTCCCATCACAATACCAAAATTTTACATTTGTTGTAGCATACATTTTTATCACGAAGTTTTTATTTATTTTTTCTCTTAAATATATTCTTCAACTTCCTCAAAGTGTTGTTTCTACAATCAACTCCTTGACATCATTTTTATTAAGACATAAAATCTCACTTGGCCAGTTGCCTTGTAAAATTTGAATTTCACCAAGATGAAGATCAACACCATAATTCACTAAATTATTTGCTACTTGATTTCCTTCTCTATAAATATGCTCACACTGCCAGGAGATTGACTCTAATAATAGATAATGAATATCAGCAATAATATTATTTTTTATCCAATCTCCACATCCATTTTTGTTAAAAGCATTGATGATAATTTGTGAGTCCCCCTCAATTGAAATATATTTCCATCCTTTTTATGTTGCAATTTTAATCCTTGTAAGAAGTTCCCTAGCCTCTGCATAGTTATTAGTTTAAGTTCCATATGATTTTGAATAAGTAAGGAGAATTTTACCTTCACTATTTCTAAAAACACCACCTCCACCAACTTTTCCTGTATTTCCTTTAGAAGCATGATCAAAAGTTTCGTTGCAAAATGGGTTGCTTGATCCGTCACTCATGGTGAAAATTGAAAAAACCTATTTATTTACAAAATATCTCTAACTACTCACAAAGGTAAATGGAAAGAAACCCCATGAGAGGATAAGGTCCTTAATGCACCTTACTTTACGGTTAAAGGATCTATTCCAGTTACCCAAAAGTGGAAAGATTAGCAATCGATTTCTCATTTATTGGCTTGCATGTTTGACTCCTTGAGACATGGTCTAAGCATCTAAACAATATTTGGTGGAATAAACTTATCCTCCATAATGATAAACCCTTAGCTTTATGTAGTGGTATTCAAGTTCCAGATTTTTGAAGAAAGTTATTATAATAGCTAGAGATATCTAAGATCCAGGTAGCTACTCAATTCTTACTTGGAACTAGATATGATATTATTGCTCCCTTACCTTTAGGTTCAAAGAGTCTTATATCTTATTTGTAGCTTCCATCCCTTGTGAGGTCCTTATAAAGTTGGGAAAAATTACCCATAATATATGGAATGAATAGAGATGGCTTAATGGTCATAGAATCTCTTTCATTACTTATAGTTGGATATACAAAAATATTTTGTGTCCTTGTTTAGACTCTAAGCTCAATGTCAAGTGGCAAGGGAATTTTTCAATGCCCAATGGCAGTCTCTTGCTACTTAAATTTGAAAATAGTTGTGGTTTCCATCCCTTGTGAGGTCCTTATAAAATAGGAAAAAACTACCCATAGTATATGGAATGACTAGATATAGCTTAGTGGTCATAGAATCTCTTCCATTACTTCTATTTGGATATACAAAAATTATTTGTGTCCTCCTTTAGACTCTATGCTCAATGTCAAGTGGAAAGTGAATTTTACCAATGCCCAATGGTAGTCTCTTGCTACTCAATTTTGGAAATTCCTGTTGAATCCAAAACTTAACTTCTTGGATGGTGGATTTTGCATCAAAAAATTCCAAATTTTGAAAGCCTGGCTTCAATTTTACACATTTCCCCTCAATGTAATTTTTGTAACACTTTAGAAACTCTTATTCACTTATTTTGGTTTTGTGACATGGCTAAATAGTTTTGGGATGTTTTCTACACTTTTCTTTTTCCCTCTTTTACTAGATCTTGTAAGCTTTCTCTACTTGGTTTTTCTTAGCTGGATTAGTGCCCCAAACTCTGGGATGTTTGTAGACTTATCCTTCTCAAGCACATTTGGAAGTGCAGATGCAAAAATGTTTTTATCGAATCTTCTCCTCCATGGAATATAGTTTTAGAAGACTTGACCTTTGATATTTTGTTACATGTGGAACACATTCTTTTTGACGGGGACCGAGACACCACCCCTTACAAATTCCAAATTTTTTTTTTTTTTTATTAAAAAGCTTCGGGAAAATATTTACATTCCACAGTAGCAAGATGCCCGCAGGCTTACAAAGACCAGAGATGCTCTGGTAATTCTCCCTCTCCGGTCCACCCTCCCGACTAATACAAAAATTCTAGGTTTTAACGAGGTCCCGGTCCTCCCAGCCATCAATGCTCCCACCAAACAAGATTTTGATTTCAAATTTCCCTCTTTCTCGGGTTTTCAAAATTTTGACATTAATGGCAATCTCTGCCCGATCTATCCCTGAGTTTGCATTAATGATCTTCCTCCTCTGCACCCATTGCTTCGGTCAGACTGTTTTCTGCACTGCCGTCTCCCCCATACCGGCCATGCCCTGCAACAGTTGTTTTTTGAAAAGATCTTCAAGAGGTGGTTCTCCCCCATTAAATGCACGCGGCTGTTGATTTTAAATCCCTATACGTGGTCTTCATTTTTGCTTTAGTACACGTATGCTCCCGTGTGCAAAACTTGCCATGCCTCCTCCCGGATGTAAAATATTTCAAACACATGTCCTTTACAATTTTCAAGCTACACGTGGCTACCCACGTGTCAAATTCGGCCTTGTCTGGCCGTCCACCCTTAAGCTTTGTTCTGCCTCCCTTCTCACCGGCCGCGATATCGTGACATGTCACGATATCGCGACCCAACCACTGCCTAGTCACTGCCCATTTGAAACTGTCACGATATCGCGACCCAAACTCCGTCGCGCCTAGCTCTTTCAACATCGTCGCGATATCGCGACGTCGTGATATCGCGACGTCGCGATATCGAGACGGAGAACTCCCCTTGCAAACGCTTTTCTACTTCCGCCGTGATACAGCGACGTCGCGATATCACGACGAAAACCTCCCAATGCTCCAGCTTTCAACAAAAGCCGTGATATCGCGACGTCACGATATCGTGACGTCGCGATATCGCAACAAAACAGGTCCCTGCCCATTCCAAAGCTTCGGAGGTCACGATTTCACGACCTCCCCAACAATTTCCTTAACCCTTCCAACTACTTTTCCTGCTGCTTCACAACATCTCCCCTTCCCGAAAAAGAACCAATATACTTCAAAATTGAAGGACTTCAAGAAAATTTTGAAGGATGTAACATGGCTCGAACTGTCATCGGATGCTCCTGCATCAGACACCCCGGGTAAGAAGGAGAAGTGACCTTCACTTCTACGCTTTTCGAGCTGCGTCCCTTGCAATATCTCCGAACATTCATCAAACTTTATGCCCGGCTCAAATCCTGCTTCTTGGCAAAGTTTTCTGCCCTCTACCAGAAAAATTCTAGCATTACTACACACTTTCTCATCTTCGGTCTGCAATGGCTTTAACTTGTGCCGCACTCCTTCTTTCACCAAGGAGTACGTATTTGCACGTCCATCATGCACTGCACTCCGATCAAACTGCCATGGCCTACCCAACAGCAAATGGCAAGCATCCATGGGGAATACATCACACAGGACTTCATCCTAGTATCTCCCGATCTAGAATGTGACTAAACACTGTTCCCGGACCCAAGCTCTGTGGTCCTTCTGCAACCACGCAATCCGGTACAGGTGCGGGTGTCTCCTTCTTTCCAACTGTAACTTAGAAACCATCTCCTCGAAAACCAAGTTGTCTATACTCCCATTGTCAATAATGACATTACAGACTTTGCCTACACTTTTGCACCGGGTGTGAAACAGGCTTCTTATTTGCTCAGACTGGTCTTCATCCACCAGCATGGTCCTTCTCACAATCATGGCTTCCCCCTTTTCAGCTTCTTCAGAATGTTCTGAGTTAGCATCCTCAACTGCCACAACTGCTCTGGCAGGACCCACTGGCCTCTTGTTTGTCTTTTCCCGGTGTTGTGGGCACTCAAATTCCCGGTGTCCTTCTTCTCTGCAGTGGAAACATGTTCCTCGAAACACTCCCCTTCCATACCCACGTCCAGATCTACTTCTTCCTCTCGGGTAGCCATCATTCTGAACTTGCGGTTTGGATTCTTCATCTTCTTCTTTCTGACCTCGGCTACTGCTCTCCTCTTCCTTCTTCTCTTCCTTTCCTTCTTTCTTTCCACCGTTCTTTCCTCTCGACCCTTTTACTTTTTGCTTGTTGTCAAACCTTCTGTTCAACTTTTCTTCAACCTTTAAAGCAAATTGGTAAGCATCTTCGATGGTGCTTACCCGAACCAAGCTCAACTCCTCCTGCACACTCGGTCTCAACCCATTAATGTAACGGGCCACTTTTTCCTTGCTTGCTTCCAAATGCCCTGTTCTGATGGAGATTTTATAGAATTCCTCCGTGTATTCTTGAACTGTTCTGTTCATTTGCCTCAAGCTTTGCATTTTACGTAACAGATCCAGCTCATAGTCAACAAGGATGAACTGTCTTTTTAATTTCTCCACCATTTTGTCCCACCTGGTAATCCATTCTTTTCCTCTTTGGTTCCTCTCCAACTGTACCCCCTTCCACCATATGCTAGCATGACCCTTCAGTCGGGTCTTAGCAAATCTGACCCGGTTAGGGTCTTCAACCTCTTCGTATTCAAAATATTCTTCTAAATCATTCACCCAGTCTATCAACTCCTCTGGGTTCAAGTTCTCGAAATACGTAGGAACTTCTAACTTCGGCCTCTTCCCGATTTGGGATATGGCCTTGTACAATCTGGCCTGTGCCGGATCTACATCTTCTTCCTCTTCTTCAAACTCATTCTCTTCTTCCACCTCATCCTCACTGTCTGCATCCCTTCTCGGCTCACGTCCTCTGCGTAGTTCTTCCTGCAGGGCCTGGACTTGCCGCTGCAAAGCCCGAAAATCTTCCGCTGCCATACCTCTGCCACCCATCGGGTTTCTTCTCGGAGGCATCTTCACTCGAGCTCAAATCCTCCCACACGTCCTGGTACAACTGCCTCTCCTTCGGCGGTCTGCTGTACGCTCAGGAACTCCCGCTCTGATACCACTGACGGGGACCGGAACACCACCCCTTACAAATTCCAATTTTTTTTTTTTTTTTTATTAAAAAGCTTCGGGAAAATATTTACATTCCATAGTAGCAAGATGCCCACAGGCTTATAAATACCAGAGATGCTCTGGTCATTCTCCCTCTTCGGTCCACCCTCCCAACTAATACAAAAATTTTGGGTTTTAACGAGGTCCCGGTCCTCCCAGCCATCAATGCTCCCACCAAACAAGATTTTGATTTCAAATTTCCCTCTTTCTCGGGTTTTCAAAATTTTGACATTAATGGCAATCTCTGCCCGATCTATCCCTGAGTTTGCATTAATGATCTTCCTCCTCTGCACCCATCACTTCGGTCAGACTATTTTCTGCACTGCCGTCTCCCCCATACCGGCCATGCCCTGCAACAGTTGTTTTTTGAAAAGATCTTCAAGAGGTGGTTCTCCCCCATTAAATGCACGTGACTGTTGATTTTAAATCCCTATACGTGGTCTTCATTTTCGCTTTAGTACACGTATGCTCCCGCGTGCAAAACTTGACATGCCTCCTCCCGAATGTAAAATATTTCAAACACGTTTCCTTTACAATTTTCAAGCTACACGTGGCTACCCACGTGTCAAATTCGGCCTTGTCTGGCCGTCCACCCTTAAGCGTTGTTTTGCCTCCCTTCTCATCGACCGTGATATCGTGACATGTCACGATATCGCGACCCAACCACTGCCTAGTCACTACCCATTTTAAACTGTCGCGATATTGCGACATCGCGATATCGCGATCCAAACTCCACCGCACCTAGATCTTTCAACATCGTCGTGATATCGCGACGTCGCAATATCGCGATGGAGAACTCCCCCTGCAAATGCTTTTCTACTTCCACCGCGATACCGCGATGTCGCGATATCACGACGAAAACCTCCCAATGCTCCAGCTTTCAACAAAAGCCGCGATATCGTGACAAAATAGGTCCCTGCCCATTCCAAAGCTTCGGAGGTCACGATTTCGTGACATGTCACGAAATCGTGACATGTCGTGATTTCGCGGCCTCCCCAACAATTTCCTTAACCCTTCGTGACATGTCGCGATTTCGCGACCTCCCCAACAATTTCCTTAACCCTTCCAACTACTTTTCCTACTGCTTCACAACATCTCCCCTTCCCGAAAAAGAACCAATATACTTCAAAATTGAAGGACTTCAAGAAAATTTTGAAGGATGTAACATGGCTTGAACTGTCATCGGATGCTCCTGCATCACATTTCCAAGTCTATGGAACTTCCAACACACCACAAGATGTTATTGATAAACTTCATCAACTTTCTTATATGGTTTAGGATCTTCAAAAGGTCCAAAAAGAAACTAAAAGGAAGGCAGTTAACAATGATGAGCAAGTTCATGTTTGATTACTTTTATTTCTTCTTTGAAGACTTTAGAAGATATCATGGAAGACATGCCCAAAATTTCTCCATATAAAAGTCTCTCCCATAGATGAGGATTGATATATGGTGTATTGCAACAAGATATAGCTATAGTATTTTTGTTACTATTAGCTTCTATTATTATGTTTATTCAGTTATGGATGCTTTACTCCTTATCCACCTCATTTTCTCTTTGAGCTGGTGGACAGTGTTAGAACCATAATATTGTAATCTTCCAATTAATGAATTAATACAATATACTTTGTCTCAATAAAAAAGAATGTTTAAATAATTAGAATAATATTTTTCTAGATAGTATACAAACATAAGGAAATCTGAGAGGAAAAAATATTGTGGACTGTCTAAACATTTCAAAGGCTTATTACATTTTTTACCCTTGCCACTCTGATTAGACCTCGTAATCTCTTGAGTTTTTTATTAGACATACGTGCCAATTGGATCGATAGGCATGGAAGTGAAACTTTGGTGTGAGAAGTGTGACGACAATATCAAGGTAGGATTAGACCAAATCAAAAGCAAAAGTTTGAGTTTTGTGGTAGCCATTCTAGGAGGAGATTGATACTGTTAGAAAAAGTAACACTTTCATGGTTTATTCATGTATAGAAGTGTTTACATTATTCATAACTAATTTGATTCTATTCAAGTTATTACTTATAATAACATTTTCAATACTCAAATAGATTAGGTCTGATGTGTAGACCAATTGGTTCATCCAAACCCCATAAGGGAGTCGGAGGTCCAAGGTTCAAATCTCGGGCCTCGTTGGACTGAATGCTTGTCCCTTTCTTGGTGCTTTCAGTGGTGTAAAAGGTTTAAAATGATTGTGGCATGGTGTTTATAGGGACAGACTGCATGAAAATCTATGTGGTGGCTTCTGGGGTAGACAACGCAGAATACTGTGGCGGCCATAAAAAGCTGGATAGCCTGTCCGGATTCGTGGTGGCTACCGATTCCACCATGTAAATTCAAAAAAAAAAATACTCAAATAGATTAAAACAAATAAATATAGTTCTAAATATTCTATGATGTAATATGATTTTTTGCATATTTTATGATATTTGTTTTATAGGGACATGAATATTAATAGTTGGAATTGGATAAATACAACAATTCAATCAATCACTTGATGAAATAGAACAATTTTAAAGGTTTACGAGTACATAAGAATCATAAACTAAGACAAACTCTATGATCCATGGCTTATGATGATGTGAACACAGACAAACACAACTGGTCACATGTCACTATATTCTCAATAAAGAATAAGGATAAACTCAACTATCTGTAATTATACAACTAGTATGGATAGGGACACACTCTATCCATCAAACTAGCAGAGAGGGACAAATACATTGTCTTCAATATTTTGTTACAAGTGACCAACAAGTAGTCATATATTAAATATATGAATAAGGACACATTCAACCTTTCGCATCCTTATGACTAGGGATGCACACAACCAATTATAAATACAACATATCTCTTGTGAGAATTGGATATACATAACCATTCGCAAGAGTATTTCTCAGATTTTGTTCAAAAGAGATACTCCTTTACTTTCCTCATGAGAAGGATCTTTGGCATGTGTTGCCATTCATCTTGTGCTGGTGATCTTAATGGTCTTTTTCATCTAAAAGAGTATTCACGTTTTCCTTATCTAGTTTCTTTATTGGTGGACTAATGTGTCATTGACGAATGCAATTGACTTTTGAGTGTCCTATGCAAGGACTCTTAGTCCTCCCTTCTTACTGGACTTCATTTTCAATTCATTTAGAATGGAATCTACCTATGAAGAGGAATCACATTCAAAATGGACCTCTTTGACTTCAAGGTGCTTCATCTCTAATGCTTCATAATCACTATTATCTTGGTCATGAGTACTGAAAGAATATATGATTATCCCCATTAATCAAAAAAATCTATAAAAGTATTAGGTATGATCAATAATGCACCTTTGTAACTCAATTTTGAAATTAATAAAATTATTTGACTAAAGAAAAACTATAATAAATTGACATTTCTAACTATGGCTAGACTAATTTTTATTTTATTTTTTTAAAAATGTAAATGCATCTTAATTTTTTACTAGTAACGAACTAAAACATAGTATATAACACTATTCCAAAGTGTTAAACCTTAAACATCTTACTTGAAAGGGGTAATGAGGCTTTCTATATGGCAATGAAAAATATTTGATCTGGTTGAATAGTTCCACTCCACAAATCATAATTGAACAAATTTGAGTAGCTCTTTTTATAGGAAATCAAGAAGATATAGAATTAAACGTGACAAAACTAAATGCCCATCGCACATTCTTTACTCCATTGGCGGATACAAAGTGGAAAAATATTTCACGGGTTGATTTAACTAACCTTGGTCCAACACTTTGAGACTCAACATCTACTGACAATTATGAGCCTTATTTTAGCATTAATAATTTTATTTGCTGAATTTTTGTGAGAAAAACTTTGCTAATACATGGGCATGAAGTATAAAAACATAACCAGTAGCAACAAAGAAATTTTCTTTCTAATAAAGTATTATGAAATCTAACTTTTTTCCAACACTTTGAAACTCAACATCTATTGCAATTATGAGCCTTATTTTAGAATAAATAATTTTATTTGTTGAAATTTTGTGAGCGAATATTTGCTAATCCATGGGTAAGAAGTATAGAAACACAACCAATAACAATTAGAGTGGCCGAAGACAAAGACGCTTCTACAAGTGTAAACTGAATTCTACTGAAGGAAGGAGTTGATGTAGGTAAAGAAAATGGAGTATTCACTATTGCTGATGAAGACATAACAATACCCTCTAGAAGAATACTACACTTTTAGCACTTTTTAAATTTGACAAGAAAGCACAAAGACCCATGCCTATGATATCATATTAGAAATATTAACAACAAAATCGTTTATTTATTAATAAAAAGAATATATATGTACATATATTAATAGGTTATATGTGTCTTCTATTGGGGACCACTCCCATCACAATACCAAAATATTACATTTGTTGTAGCATACATTTTTATCAAGATGTTTTCATTTATTTTTTCTCTTAAATATATTCTTCAACTTCCTCAAAGTGTTGTTTCTACAATCTACTCCTTGAAATCATTTTTATTAAGACATAAAATCTCACTTGGCCAGTTGCCTTGTAAAATTTGAATTTTACCAGGATGAAGATCAACACCATAATTCGCTAAATTATTTGCTACTTGATTTCCTTCTCTATAAATATGCTCACACTGCCAGGAGATTGCATCTAATAATAGATAATGAATATCAGCAATAATATTATTTTTTATCCAGTCTCCACATCCATTTTTTTTAAAAGCATTGATGATAATTTGTGAGTCCCCCTCAATTGAAATATATTTCCATCCTTTTTATGTTGCAATTTTAATCCTTGTAAGAATTTCCCTAGCCTCTGCATAGTTATTAGTTTAAGTTCCATATGATTTTGAATAAGTAAGGAGAATTTTGCCTTCACCATTTCTAAAAACACAACCTCCACCAACTTTTCTTGTATTTCCTTTAGAAGCACGATCAAAATTTTGGCTCCAAAATGGGTTGCTTGATCTGCCACTCATGGTGAAAATTGAAAACACCCATTTATTTACAAAATATCTCCAACTACTCACAAAGGTAAATGGAAAGAAACCCCATGAGAGGATAAGGTTCTTAATGCACCTTACTTTACGATTAAAGGATCTATTCCAGTTACCCAAAAGTGGAAATATTGGCAATCGGTTTCTCATTTATTGGCTTGGATGTTTGACTCCTTGAGACATGGTCTTAGCATCTAAACAATATTTGGTGGAATAAACTTATCCTCCATAATGATAAACCCTTAGCTTTATGTAGTGGTATTCAAGTTCTAGATTTTTGAAGAAAGTTATTATAAGAGCTAGAGATATCTAAGATCCAGGTAGCTACTCAATTCTTACTTGGAACTAGATATGATATTATTGCTCCCTTCCCTTTAGGTTCAAAGAGTCTTATATCTTATTTGTAGCTTCCATCCCTTGTGAGGTCCTTATAAATTTGGGAAAAATTGCCCATAATATATGGAATGAATAGAGATTGCTTAATGGTCATAGAATCTCTTTCATTACTTATAGTTGGATATACAAAAATATTTTGTGTCCTCGTTTAGACTCTAAGCTCAATGTCAAGTGGCAAGCGAATTTTACCAATGCCCAATGGCAGTCTCTTGCTACTTAAATTTGAAAATAGTTGTGGTTTCCATCCCTTGTGAGGTCCTTATAAAATTGGGAAAAACTACCCATAGTATATGGAATGACTAGAGATAGCTTAGTGGTCATAGAATCTCTTCCATTACTTCTATTTGGATATACAAAAATTCTTTGTGTCCTCCTTTAGACTCTATGCTCAATGTCAAGTGGAGAGTGAATTTTACCAATGCCCAATGGTAGTCTCTTGCTACTCAATTTTGGAAATTCCTGTTGAATCCAAAACTTAACTTCTTGGATGGTGGATTTTGCATCAAAAAATTCCAAATTTTGAAAGCTTGGCTTCAATTTTACACATTTCCCCTCAATGTAATTTTTGTAACACTTTAGAAACTCTTATTCACTTTTTTTTTTTTGTGACATGGCTAAACAGTTTTGGGATGTCTTCTACACTTTTTTTTCCCCTCTTTTACTAGATCTTGTAAGCTTTCTCTACTTGGTTTTTCTTAGCTGGATTAGTGCCCCAAACTCTGGGATGTTTGTAGACTTATCCTTCTCAAGCACATTTGGAAGTGCAAATGCAAAATTTTTTTTATCGAATCTGCTCCTCCATGGGATATAGTTTTAGAAGACTTGACCTTTGATATTTTGTTACATGTAGAACACATTCATTTCCAAGTCTATGGAACTTCCAACACACCACAAGATGTTATTGATAAACTTCATCAACTTTCTTATATGGTTTAGGATCTTCAAAAGGTCCAACAAGAAACTAAAAGGAATGCAGTTAACAATGATGAGCAAGTTCAAGTTTGATTACTTTTATTTCTTCTTTGAAGACTTTAGAAGATATCATGGAAGACATACCTAAAATTTCTCCATATAAAATGCTCTCCCATAGATGAGTATTGATATATGGTGTATTGCAACAAGATATAGCTATAGTATTTTTGTTACTATTAGCTTCTATTATTATGTTTATTCAGTTATGGATGCTTTACTCCTTATCCACCTCATTTTCTTTTTGAGCTGGTGGACAGTGTTAGAACCATAATATTGTAATCTTCCAGTTAATGAATTAATACAATCTACTTTTTCTCAATAAAAAAGAATGTTTAAATAATTAGAATAATATTTTTCTAGATAGTATACAAACATAAGGAAATCTGGGAGGAAAAAATATTGTGGACTGTCTAAACATTTCAAAGGATTATTACATTTTTTATCCTTGCCACTCTGATTAGACCTCGTAATCTCTTGAGTTTTTTATTAGACATACGTGCCAATTGGATCGATAGGCATGGAAGTGAAACTTTGGTGTGAGGAGTGTGATGACAATATCAAGGTAGGATTAGACCAAATCAAAATCAAAATTTTGATTTTTGTGGTAGCCATTCTAGGAGGAGATTGATACTATTAAAAAAAATAACACTTTCATGGTTTATTCATGTATAGAAGTATTTACATTATTCATAACTAATTTGATTCTATTAAAGTTATTACTTATAATAACATTTTCAAAACTCAAATAGATTAGGTCTAATGTTTAGACCAATTGGTTCATCCAAACCCCATAAGGGGGTCAGAGGTCCAAGGTTCAAATCTCGGGCCTCATTGGACTGAATGCTTGTCCCTTTCCTGGTGCTTTCAACGGTGTAAAAGGATTAAAATGATTGTGACATGGTGGTTATAGGTATGGACTGCACGAAGATCTATGTGGCGGCTTCTGGGGCGGACAACTCAGAATACTATGGCGGCCATAAAAAGCCGGACAGCCTACCCGGATTCATGGTGGCTACCGATTCCACCATGTGAATTCAAAAAAAAAAATACTCAAATAGATTGAAACAAATAAATATAGTTCTAAATATTCTATGATGTAATATGTTTTTTTGCATATTTTATGATATTTTTTTATAGGGACATGAATATTAATAGTTGGAATTGGATAAATACAACAATTCAATCAATCACTTGATGAACTAGAACAATTTTAAAGGTTTATGAGTACATAAGAATCATAAACTAAGACAAACTCTATGATCCATGGCTTACGATGATGTGAACATAGAAAAACACAACTGGTCACACGTCACTATATTCTCAATAAAGGATAAGGATAAACTCAACTATCTGTAATTATACAACTAGTATGGATAGGGACACACTCTATCCATCAAACTAGCAGAGAGGGACAAACACATTGTCTTCAATATTTTGTTACAAGTGACCAACAAGTAGTCATATATTAAATATATGAATAAGGACACATTCAACCATTCACATCCTTATGACTAGGGATGCACACAACCAACTATAAATACAAAATATCTCTTATGAGAATTGGATATACATAACCATTCGTAAGAGTATTTCTTAGATTTTGTTCAAAATATATACTCCTTTACTTTCCTCATGAGAAGGATCTTTGGCATGTGTTGCCATTCATCTTGTGCTGGTGATCTTAATGGTCTTTTTCATCTAAAAGAGTATTCAAGTTTTCTTTATCTAGTTTCTTTATTGGTGGACTAATGTGTCATTGACGAATGCAATTGACTTTTGAGTGTCCTATGCAGGGACTCTTAGTCCTTCCTTCTTACTGGACTTCATTTTCAATTCATTTAGAATGGAATCTACCTATGAAGAGGAATCACACTCAAAATGGATCTCTTTGAATTCAAGGTGCTTCATCTCTAATGCTTCATAATCACTATTATCTTGGACATGAGTACTGAGAGAATATATGATTATCCCCCTTAATCAAAAAAATCTATAAAAGTATTAGGTATGATCAATAACGCACCTTTTTAACTCAATTTTGAAATTAATAAAATGATTTGACTAAGGAAAAACTATAATACATTGACATTTCTAACTATGGCTAGACTAATTTTTATTTTATTTTTTTTAAAATGTAAATGCATCTTAATTTTTTACTAGTAACGAACTAAAACATAGTATATAACACTATTCCAAAGTGTTAAACCTTAAACATATTACTTGAAAGGGGTAATGGAGCTTTCTATATGGCAATGAAAAATATTTGATCTGGTTGAATAGTTCCACTCCACAAATCATAATTGAACAAATTTGAG
Source organism: Wollemia nobilis (assembly GCA_028583015.1). Taxonomy (NCBI): domain Eukaryota; kingdom Viridiplantae; phylum Streptophyta; class Pinopsida; order Araucariales; family Araucariaceae; genus Wollemia; species Wollemia nobilis. Next base: position 506,052 of record JAQPPZ010005913.1, read on the forward strand.
TAGCTCTTTTTATAGGAAATCAGGAAGATATAGAATTAAACGTGACAATACTAAATGCCCATGGGACATTCTTTACTCCATTGGCGGATACAAAGTGGAAAAATATTTCACGGGTTGATTTAACTAACCTTGGTACAACACTTTGAGACTCAACATCTACTGACAATTATGAGCCTTATTTTAGCATTAATAATTTTATTTGCTGAATTTTTGTGAGAAGAACTTTGCTAATCCATGGGCAGGCAGTATAAAAACATAACCAGTAGCAAAAAAGAAATTTTCTTGCTAATAAAGTATTATGAAATCTAACTTTTTTCCAACACTTTGAAACTCAACATCTATTGCAATTATGAGCCTTATTTTAGCATTAATAATTTTATTTGTTGAAATTTTGTGAGAGAATATTTGCTAATCCATGGGCAGGAAGTATAGAAACACAACCAACAACAATTAGAGTGGCCGAAGACAAAGATGCTTCTACAAGTGTAAATTGAATTCTACTGAAGGAAGGAGTTGATGTAGGTAAAGAAAATGGAGTATTCACTATTGCTAAAGAAACCTATGATGAAGACATAACAATACCCTCTAGAAGAATACTACACTTTTAGCACTTTTTAAATTTGACAAGAAAGCACAAAGACCCATGCCTATGATATCATATTAGAAATATTAACAACAAAATTGTTTATTTATTAATAAAAAGAATATATATGTATATATATTAATAGGTTATATGTGTCTTCTATTGGGGGCCACTCCCATCACAATACCAAAATATTACATTTGTTGTAGCATACATTTTTATCACGACGTTTTCATTTATTTTTTCTCTTAAATATATTCTTCAACTTCCTTAAAGTGTTGTTTCTACAATCAACTCCTTGACATCATTTTTATTAAGACATAAAATCTCACTTGGCCAGTTGCCTTATAAAATTTGAATTTCACTAGGATGAAGATCAACACCATAATTCGCTAAATTATTTGCTACTTGATTTCCTTCTCTATAAATATGCTCACACTGTCAGGAGATTGCCTCTAATAATAGATAATGAATATTAGAAATAATATTATTTTTTATCCAGTCTCCACATCCATTTTTGTTAAAAGCATTGATGATAATTTGTGATTCCCCCTCAATTGAAATATATTTCCATCCTTTTTTTGTTGCAATTTTAATCCTTGTAAGAAGTTCCCTAACCTTTGCATAGTTTTTAGTTTAAGTTCCATATGATTTTGAATAAGTAAGGAGGATTTTTCTTTCACTATTTCTAAAAACACCACCTCCACCAACTTTTCCTGTATTTCCTTTAGAAGCATGATCAAAATTTTGGCTGCAAAATGGGTTGTTTGATCTGTCACTGATGGTGGAGAATTGAAAAAACCTATTTATTTACAAAATATCTCTAACTACTCACAAAGGTAAATGGAAAGAAACCCCATGAGAGGATAAGGTCCTTAATGCACCTTACTTTATGGTTAAAGGATCTATTCCATTTATCCAAAAGAGGAAATATTGGCAATCGGTTTCTCATTTATTGGCTTGGAATTTTGACTCCTTGAGACATGGTTTGAGCATCTAAACAATATTTGGTGGAATAAACTTATCCTCCATAATGATAAACCTTTACCTTTATGTAGTGGTATTCAAGTTCTAGCTTTTTTGAACAAAGGTATTATAAGAGCTAGAGATATCTAAGATCCAGGTAGCTACTCAATTCTTACCTGGAACTAGATATGATATTATTGCTCCCTTCCCTCTAGGTTCAAAGAGTCTTATATCTTAGTTGTAGCTTCCATCCCTTGTGAGGTCCTTATAAAGTTGGGAACAATTTCCCATAATATATGGAATGAATAGAGATGGCATAATGGTCATAGAATCTCTTTCATTACTTATTGTTGGATATACAAAAATCTTTTGTGTCCTTGTTTAGACTCTAAGATCAATGTCAAGTGGCAAGTGAATTTTACCAATGCCTAATGGCAGTCTCTTGCTACTTAAATTTGGAAATAGTTGTGGTTTCCATCCCTTTTGATGTCCTTATAAAGTTGGGAAAAACTACCCATAGTATATGGAATGACTAGATATAGCTTAGTGATCATAGAATCTCTTCAATTACTTCTATTTGGATATACAAAAATTCTTTGTGTCCTCCGTTAGACTCTATGCTCAATGTCAAGTGAAAAGTGAATTTTACCAATGCCCAATGACAGTCGCTTGCTACTCAATTTTGGAAATTCCTATTGAATCCAAAACTTAACTTCTTGGATGGTGGATTTTGCATCAAAAACTTCCAAATTTTGAAATCCTGGCTTCAATTTTACACATTTCCCCTCAATGTAATTTTTGTAATGCTTTAGAAACTCTTATTCACTTGTTTTGTTTTTGTGACATGGCTAAATTATTTTGGGATGTCTTCTACACTTTTTTTTCCCTCTTTTACTAGATCTTGGAAGCTTTCTCTACTTGGTTTTTCTTAGCTGGATCAGTGCCCCAAACTCTGGGATGTTTTTAGACTTATCCTTCTCAATCACATTTGGAAGTGCAGATGCAAATTTTTTTTTATTGAATCTGCTCCTCCATGGGATATAGTTTTAGAAGACTTGACCTTTGATATTTTTTTACATGTGGAACACATTAAGTCCCAAGTCCATGGAACTTCCAACACACCACAAGATGTTATTGATAAACTTCATCAACTTTCTTATATGGTTTAGGATCTTAAAAATGTCCAACAAGAAACTAAAAGGAAGGCAGTTAACAATGATGAGCAAGTTCAAGTTTGATTACTTTTATTTCTTCTTTGAAGACTTTAGAAGATATCATGGAAGACATGCCCAAAATTTCTCCATATAAAAGGCTCTCCCATAGATGAGTGTTGATATATGGTGTGTTGCAACAAGATATAGCTATAGTATTTTTGTTGCTATTAGCTTTTATTCTTATGTTTATTCAGTTATGGATGCTTTACTCCTTATCCACCTCATTTTGTTTTTAGTTGGTGGAAAGTGTTAGCACCATAATATTATTATGTTTCGGTTAATAAATTAATATAATTTAGGTTTTTATAAAAAAAAATTTAAACAATTAGAATAATATTTTTCTAGATAGTATACAAACGTAGGGAAATCTGAGAGGAAAAAATATTGTGGACTGTCTAAACATTTCAAAGGCTTATTACATTTTTTACCCTTGCCACTATGATTAGACCTCGTAATATCTTGAGTTTTTTATTAGACATACATGCCAATTGGATCGATAGGCGTGGAAGTGAAACTTTGGTGTGAGGAGTGTGACAACAATATCAAGGTAGGATTAGACCAAATCAAAAGCAAAATTTTGAGTTTTGTGGTAGCCATTCTAGGAGGAGATTGATACTGTTAGAAAAAGTAACACTTTCATGGTTTATTCATGTATAGAAGTATTTACATTATTCATAACTAATTTGATTCTATTAAAGTTATTACTTATAATAACATTTTCAATACTCAAATAGATTAGGTCCGATGTGTAGACCAATTGGTTCATCCAAACCCGGTCCAAGGTTCAAATCTCGGGCCTCGTTGGACTGAATTCTTGTCCCTTTCTTGGTGTTTTCAGCGGTGTAAAAGGTTTAAAATGATTGTGGCATGGTGGTTATAGCGACGAACTGCATGAAGATCTATGTGGCGGCTTCTGGGGCAGACAACACAGAATACTGTGGCGGCCATAAAAAGTTGGACAGCCTACCCGGATTCGTGGTGGCTACCGATTCCACCATATAAATTAAAAAAAAAAAAAATACTCAAATAGATTGAAACAAATAAATATAGTTCTAAATATTCAATGATGTAATATGATTTTTTGCATATTTTATGATATTTTTTTTATAGGGACATGAATATTAATAGTTGGAATTGGATAAATACAACAATTCAATCAATCACTTGATGAATTAGAACAATTTTAAAATTTTACGAGTACATAAGAATCATAAACTAAGACAAACTCTATGATCCATGGCTTACGATGATGTGAACATAGACAAACACAACTGGTCACACGTCACTATATTCTCAATAAAGGATAAGGATAAACTCAACTATCTATAATTATACAACTAGTATGGATAGGGACACACTCTATCCATCAAACTAGCAGAGAGGGACAAACACATTGTCTTCAATATTTTGTTACAAGTGACCAACAAGTAGTCATATATTAAATATATGAATAAGGACACATTCAACCTTTCGCATCCTTATGACTAGGGATGCACACAACCAATTATAAATACAACATCTCTCTTGTGAGAATTGGATATACATAACCAATCGCAAGAGTATTTCTTAGATTTTGTTCAAAAGAGATACTCCTTTACTTTCATCATGAGAAGGATCTTTGGCATGTGTTGCCATTCATCTTGTGCTGGTGATCTTAATGGTCTTTTTCATCTAAAAGAGTATTCACGTTTTCTTTATCTAGTTTCTTTATTGGTGGACTAATGTGTCATTGATGAATGTAATTGACTTTTGAGTGTCCTATGCAGGGACTCTTAGTCCTCCCTTCTTACTGGACTTCATTTTCAATTCATTTAGAATGGAATCTACCTATGAAGAGGAATCACATTCAAAATGGACCTCTTTGACTTCAATGTGCTTCATCTCTAATGCTTCATAATCACTATTATCTTGGTCATGAGTACTGAGAGAATATATGATTATCCCCCTTAATCAAAAAAATCTATAAAAGTATTAGGTATGATCAATAATGCACCTTTGTAACTCAATTTTGAAATTAATAAAATTATTTGACTAAAGAAAAACTATAATACATTGACATTTCTAACTATGGCTAGACTAATTTTTTATTTTATTTTTTAAAAAATGTAAATGCATCTTAATTTTTTACTAGTAACGAACTAAAACATAGTATATAACACTATTCCAAAGTGTTAAACCTTAAACATCTTACTTGAAATGGGTAATGAGGTTTTCTATATGGCAATGAAAAATATTTGATCTGGTTCAATAGTTCCACTCCACAAATCATAATTGAACAAATTTGAGTAGCTCTTTTTATAGGAAATCAAGAAGATATAGAATTAAACGTGACAAAACTAAATGCCCATCGCACATTCTTTACTCCATTGGCGGATACAAAGTGGAAAAATATTTCATGGGTTGATTTAACTAACCTTGGTCCAACACTTTGAGACTCAACATCTACTGACAATTATGAGCCTTATTTTAGCATTAATAATTTTATTTGCTGAATTTTTGGGAGAAAAACTTTGCTAATCCATGGGCAGGAAGTATAAAAACATAACCAGTAGCAACAAAGAAATTTTCTTGCTAATAAAGTATTATGAAATCTAACTTTTTTCCAACTCTTTGAAACTCAACATCTATTGCAATTATGAGCCTTATTTTAGCATTAATAATTTTATTTGTTGAAATTTTGTGAGCGAATATTTGCTAATCCATGGGCAGGAAGTATAGAAACACAACCAACAACAATTAGAGTGGCCGAAGACAAAGACGCTTCTACAAGTGTAAACTGAATTCTACTGAAGGAAGGAGTTGATGTAGGTAAAGAAAATGGAGTATTCACTATTGCTAAAGAAACCTATGATGAAGACATAACAATACCCTCTAGAAGAATACTACACTTTTAGCTCTTTTTAAATTTGACAAGAAAGCACAAAGACCCATGCCTATGATATCATATTAGAAATATTAACAACAAAATCATTTATTTATTAATAAAAAGAATATATATGTATATATATTAATAGGTTATATGTGTCTTCTATTGGGGGCCACTCCCATCACAATACAAAAATATTACATTTGTTGTAGCATACATTTTTATCACGACGTTTTCATTTATTTTTTCTCTTAAATATATTCTTCAACTTCCTCAAAGTGTTGTTTCTACAATCAACTCCTTGACATCATTTTTATTAAGACATTAAATCTCACTTGGCCAGTTGCCTTGTAAAATTTGAATTTCACTAGGATGAAGATCAACACCATAATTGGCTAAATTATTTGCTACTTGATTTCCTTCTCTATAAATATGCTCACACTGCCAGGAGATTGCCTCTAATAATAGATAATGAATATCAGCAATAATATTATTTGTTATCCAGTCTCCACATCCATTTTTTTTAAAAGCATTGATGATAATTTTTGAGTCCCCCTCAATTGAAATATATTTCCATCCTTTTGTTGTTGCAATTTTAATTCTTGTAAGAAGTTCCCTAGCCTCTACATAGTTTTTAGTTTAAGTTCCATATGATTTTGAATAAGTAAGGAGAATTTTGCCTTCACTATTTCTAAAAACACCACCTCCACCTACTTTTCTTGTATTTCCTTTAGAAGCACCATTAAAATTTTTGCTGCAAAATGGGTTGCTTGATCCGTCACTCATGGTGAAAATTGAAAAAACCTATTTATTTACAAAATATCTCTAACTACTCACAAAGGTAAATGGAAAGAAACCCCATGATAGGATAAGGTCCTTAATGCACCTTACTTTACAGTTAAAGGATCTATTCCATTTATCCAAAAGTGTAAAGATTGGCAATCGGTTTCTCATTTATTGGCTTGGAAGTTTGACTCCTTGAGACATGGTCTGAGCATCTAAACAATATTTGGTGGAATAAACTTATCCTCCATAATGATAAACCTTTACCTTTATGTAGTGGTATTCAAGTTCTAGCTTTTTTGAACAAAGGTATTATAAGAGCTACAGATATCTAAGATCCAGGTAGCTACTCAATTCTTACCTGGAACTAGATATGATATTATTGCTCCCTTCCCTCTATTTTCAAAGAGTCTTATATCTTAGTTGTAGTTTCCATCCCTTGTGAGGTCCTTATAAAGTTGGGAACAATTTCCCATAATATATGGAATGAATAGAGATGGCTTAATGGTCATAGAATCTCTTTCATTACTTATTGTTGGATATACAAAAATCTTTTGTGTCCTCGTTTAGACTCTAAGATCAATGTCAAATGGCAAGTGAATTTTAGAAATGCCTAATGGCAGTCTCTTGCTACTTAAATTTGAAAATAGTTGTGGTTTCCATCCCTTTTGAGGTCCTTATAAAGTTGGGAAAAACTACCCATAGTATATGGAATGACTAGATATAGCTTAGTGGTCATAGAATCTCTTCAATTACTTCTATTTGGATATACAAAAATTCTTTGTGTCCTCCTTTAGACTCTATGCTCAATGTCAAGTGGAAAGTGAATTTTACCAATGCCCAATGACAGTCTCTTGCTACTCAATTTTGGAAATTCCTATTGAATCCAAAACTTAACTTCTTGGATGGTGGATTTTGCATCAAAAAATTCCAAATTTTGAAATCCTGGCTTCAATTTTACACATTTCCCCTCAATGTAATTTTTGTAATGCTTTAGAAACCCTTATTCACTTGTTTTGTTTTTGTGACATGGCTAAATGATTTTGGGATGTCTTCTACACTTTTCTTTTTCCCTCTTTTACTAGATCTTGGAAGCTTTCTCTACTTGGTTTTTCTTAGCTGGATCAGTGCCCCAAACTCTGGGATGTTTTTAGACTTATCCTTCTCAATCACATTTGGAAGTGCAGATGCAAAAATATTTTTATTGAATCTCCTCCTCCATGGGATATAGTTTTAGAAGACTTGACCTTTGATATTTTTTTACATGTGGAACACATTCAGTCCCAAGTACATGGAACTTCCAACACACCACAAGATGTTATTGATAAACTTCATCAACTTTCTTATATGGTTTAGGATCTTAAAAATGTCCAACAATAAACTAAAAGGAAGGCAGTTAACAATGATGAGCAAGTTCAAGTTTGATTACTTTTATTTCTTCTTTGAAGACTTTAGAAGATATCATGGAAGACATGCCCAAAATTTCTCCATATAAAAGGCTCTCCCATAGATGAGTGTTGATATATGGTGTGTTGCAACAAGATATAGCTATAGTATTTTTGTTGCTATTAGTTTTTATTCTTATGTTTATTCAGTTATGGATGTTTTATTCCTTATCCACCTCATTTTGTTTTTAGTTGGTGGAAAGTGTTAGCACCATAATATTATTATGTTTCGATTAATAAATTAATATAATTTAGTTTTTTATAAAAAAAAAAATTAAACAATTAGAATAATATTTTTCTAGATAGTATACAAACGTAGGGAAATCTGAGAAGAAAAAATATTGTGGTCTGATCAGACCTCATAATCTCTTGAGTTTTTGATTAGACATACGTGCCAATTGGATCAATAGGCATG